>JAZDUA010000208.1:975000-1285000 GCA_038098605.1 Gryllus longicercus | reverse complement strand
ATATTTGAATTTCACTTGATGAATATTGGCAGCGGCATATTCTTTCTTTTTACCGTTCAAACCTGTAATTTTTCAATGTCAAAAAAAATATTAATTCATAATATTAATTACTTTGTTTTATCCTGAATTTTCATCGAATTCAATATTAATTTTAAAGCCGTTTTCACTTGAAACCTGAAGAATGAGCAAGGAGAATGAAATGAGTTCCAGAACAAACAACTCAGAATAAAAAGAGCAGCGATTGCTTATTTCGGGTTCCCAAACGCGACAACTGCTAGGATCATTAGTCTCGTAAGTGTATTGCTTGTTTTTGACAGAGGATATGGAGACGTTAGGATGTCGAGATCCGACGCCGACATGCACGTCAGCTGGCGTTTGTTCCCAGCCAGATACCTTCATCTCTCCAGCCGGAAGAAGTGCTCCTGACTGGTATCCCGACATGTGCGGTAGTAAAGGGTATTTAAGTGTAAACGTCTGTAATTAAGGGATCATAACACAACAAGCAAGAGGGAGGAAAGATTGCGCGTGATCCATTGCCTGTTTGATAGGGAACTGCTCCGGCATTCACCTGTAGTAGATCGGAAAAAGCACGGAAAGCTATCGGCTTAGAGCACCCGACCGCTAGAATTCTCCTCGAGGCAGCGGCTGGATTCTACGATTAGACTTCGTAGCTAGTGCCAAACATTTTGTCAGCGCCGGGACTCCAGCCGTACAACCTTCCGGTTAGAGGCGCTACAATGATGCACTGCAATGATGCACATCGGTTAATGTCTTGAGGCGCCTCAGGCGGTGAGAGGATAGCGAACATTTGTCTCTAAATCTCGAATCTCTTCTAGAACAACAGGGCACATCGGGTTCGTTCTGATAATATTCCTTTGACTCTATTAAAATGTCTTAGTTTACTTTAAAATATATTACACAAAAGGTAATGGAACACGAAATGCAAGCGGCTCGCAGAAAAAAGTACAGTAGAAAAAGCTTTCGGTCAACAGCACCATACTCCACGATTTAAAGTAATATTACGCAGGTCTCTGCTAGCAGGGCGGAAAGAACATGCGCGCACTGTTTAATGATGTCGTTAATATTCATATGAGAACCATGAAAGAATCCAACCGAAGAAAAAAGCACGTGCTAATATGGAATGTATGTGATCTCACGTGCGAGTTTGAGGGCATTAAAAGCTGTGTTCAGTAAGCTCATTTAAGTTTAATGGACTTTATTTCAAGCTAATGTTCATTTTTACACACTGCCCAGAACTAATAAAAGTTGTCTATTATCATGAGAACGAATGTATATTACTCCTGACTCACGACTGTATGTTCGTATACATAAAGAACAATATCTAAAATAAGTGCAGTCTATTCAATTGCGATTTGAATGACTTGTTCCCTGTGATGTCTTCTACTTCGACCATACAATAATGAATGGTCTTGATTGATTTATGTCCAATAATCTTTAAATTGAAAAATTGGGGGTTTTTAAAAGACGACCAGCACCCAATAGTTTTACTTGTTATGTAATGGCATTTATATCGTCATAATATAAATGAGCGTTAGATATGCACACATTCATTTAAACGCAATTTCAGTAAATAAAATATGGCAGTTGAATGTAATTGAAGTTTGAAAGAACTTCTTGGTTGAAATGGTTATTGCGGTTAATGAATGAAATGGTTATTGCGGTTTCAATAGATTACGAATGTTGAACGTTTTATCGGTTCGATCTGAAAAGCTGGCAATAAAGGAGATTAATCCCTGATGAAATTTTGAAGCTAACTTCGTCGTTCATAATTGATTTTTCTTATTAGCAGGCACTTCATCGAGTTTAAAGAGGCGAGATTCTCGTGTCTCTGGTTTCTGGCCTTAAAAACAGAGGCAAGAGATCAAAATATATACGCCGACTTGAAAGTTTCATCTATCAGCCGTAAGAAAAGTAAAAGAGTATAAAAAATCAGAGAGAAAACAAGCAACTTTAGCATTTAGTAATATCTACTTTAATTATTTCTATGCTCAGACCTGTAAATGGCCTTTATCTTCCACATAGACTTCAAATACTTGTTTTTGTTTAAATGACCTAAAATTCTATATAATTTTGAATACACAATATTAAATATTTTATTCACAATTTTGATTACATAATTTAATAATAGTGTTTAACTAGTTCCCATTAATGAATTAATCGCAAAAAGAATTTTCGGCATGTGATTTAATTATACTCGTAAATTCAACGTCTAGTGTTCTCAACACCACGTTGGTCGTATGTTCTATCAAAACCTCATTATTACTAAATCTTTAAATTGTTGGAAACATTGTGTTGTGCATTTAACGTACTGAAGGTTAATCGGATTTTTGTGGTGTTTCGTATTTTTCAAAATTATATGCTTCCTTCGAAAACATGTAACATTTGTAAATTTTGTAACTCGATTCATAAATACCATATTCATTTAACAATACGCAGATTAATCTTAGGATAGGCGTTCGCTCAGGGGAGAGGGACAGGTGAAAATTTAGACAGGGGCCTCGTAAAGTAATAAACAATTTTATGTCCGTAAATATGACCTATTCCTGATTTTCCCCTTTTTAAGCTGAGAATGTGAGGAAATGGTACACGACATTTGGGGAAGAGGGTCTCCAAAACATCCGGCAATCCTGCATATGGTTCAACATTACACCAATTGTGTCATCAAAGGTAGTTCATTCTCCTTGCATTATGTTTAATTTATTTACTAGTGAAATATGTCATTTGCAACTAAAAAGGTTTAATGGAAAAGAAGCCCTCGCTGGAGGCAGAGGGGTCCAGAAGCGTAGTGGGCCCCTGCCTTCGCCTATGCGCTTTAGTGCTCTCCACCTGAGGCGTCCCTACGCAGCGCTTCGCCACCAGGCCCTGGCTCGGCCCGCGTACGCACCACGATGTGATGGGAGTAGTCGGTGATGATGCAGAGCTCGCGCGAGCGCTCGGCCATCAGCAGGAAGGAGTGGTAGGCCCAGAGCTGCTTGCGCGGCTGCACCTCCGACGTGTCCATCTGCAGCAGCTCGCTCACGAACGGCGCCGCGCTCGTCACCTCCACCACCCACTGCGGCACAGGAGCGCGCG
This sequence comes from Gryllus longicercus, assembly GCA_038098605.1. Taxonomy (NCBI): domain Eukaryota; kingdom Metazoa; phylum Arthropoda; class Insecta; order Orthoptera; family Gryllidae; genus Gryllus; species Gryllus longicercus. Next base: position 1,281,907 of record JAZDUA010000208.1, on the reverse strand, counting down.
CGCGCGGCGGCCGCGCCGCGTCACGGCCGGCTCCCCGCCCCCGCGCCCCGCCCCGCCCCGCCCCGCCCCGCCCCGCCCCGCGCCCCGCACCCGCTCGCACTGGGCCCCGGCGCGCTGCCACACGGGCCAAACGCTCACAAGCAGCCCAACCACACGCGTACGCCTCCCAACAGGCAGACATTACTATAAGAAGGGCCCGCTCTCACCGCTGCAGCTTGGCCACAGCTGGAAAAACATATTTCGATGTATATACAGTGTCAACCAATTAGGAGCTTACAAGTCACTACAGTGACGTCACTATGGTGACGTTCAACCTCCCGATTGGAGGACACCGAAACAGCTGACGAACTGGCAAAGTACTCTGAAAATAAATGTAGGTAATATCCATGTACTCATTTTGTCAGCGCGTTTGTTTGCAGTGAGCTCATTTGTGTATGACTTTGTCACTACCTCTTGCAGCGTCATCGCACTGCAGCACGTTTATTTGTTTCCCAACCAATCAAACTGGCCCCTTCTTATAGTAACTTCTCTCCCCACAGCTCCCAATAGTTTCATAAATATACTTTATAATACATATTCTTAAATATTAACAAATATGAATAACATTTTCTTTAATTATAAGGTTATAATTTAGTTTCATATTCATATTGACAAACTTTGTTAATTTTTTAATACTATGAGGAATCCTCTTAGTGTGGACCTACTTATGACCTCTTAGAGACAAGAATCCGGCACTGCCTACGTCACAGAAGGGTGACGCGTAGTTCTGCGACCAGCTTTTCATCTCTAGTATTCACAGCGCTCCACTCCACGTCGAATGCGTAACACTACACGACACTTTCCAACGATTCTCCCGCTTCTTTGCTCTATCACTCGCTTTCATCGTCGTCAATAGCACCGATTTATAAACTCACTGTCTTGCATGTAACTAAACATCCTGAGCAAAGAATCAGAAATATTAATAAATGTAAAGTGTGTATACGAAGGAATTTGGTGCGACGTATTCATACACACTAAATATTTATTATATTGATTATTATTTTATTTTTATTATTATTGGCCACGCTACGCGATTAACGTATGTAATTTTCCCATTATCAGCTTTTCAACTCTACACCTCAGCACAAGGTTGTTATGCCTTGAAGAATGAATTATGAGGTCATGGGATGATGATGATGATGATGATGGCTGGTGAAGGATAATCACAAATACGACCAGGCCTACGCAGGACTCGAACCAGCAGCCTCCTCGGCGCAGACGACGGCTGCCGCAAGCGTCTGCGCCACGGTTGCCCAAACACAACGGGCAGTCTACTGTGTCGAATCTGAAGATTAATAACAAAAAGACGCCTCACTCCTCACCCGCGTAGTACAGGCGTGCTAGGCTGCCGAATATGAAAATACCATACGATTACACGATACAAATTTTGTTTTCACAAATTTCGTTCGAAGATCCCATAATCTTTCAATTTTTGCAGCATTGCTTGTAAGTTTATTTTTAATCACACCAAAATCTAACACTGTCTTTTAATATGGTATATTTAAATATAGAATTTTGTGAGATTTGTACGCTCATAAGAAAAACTAGTTATGTGAAAACTCCTTTCCGGAGAATATCATTTTTAATTTAAGATTGATAAGTATTATTAACATATTTTTTCATTCAATTGCGATATCCGGATTTGTTAAGACAGAATACGTATGCAGCATTTCGTGGCCCGGCGTGGTGTGGCGAGGAGCGGTTGCGATGGCCGCGGTGGAGGAGTTAGCGGCTTCTGTGGCTCTGCTGGCGCGTGGGGGGAGGGGGCTAAGGGGGGGGGGGTCTGTTGGCGGCAGGGACAGACGAGGTTGCAGTGAGTGGCTGAGACCACAGCTGTGCAGTTGAGCTGGTAGCTTTACTCGCTGCTCCGTGATGGGCGCGGCGGAGGTAGCAGGCGGCGATGGAGGTGTAGGAGGAAGAACGGCTTGCAAGGAGCTAACAAGTGACTGCAACGGAAGAGGGGAATGAGAGTATGTAAAAGTCGGAAGTTGCGGAAGCAATACGGATGAAAACAATTGAGCTGGGAAGACTGACATCGGTACTGTGAAATGATTCGGGTAGGGAAGGAGGAAACAGAACCTATGGACAGGAGATAGCAGAATATACATCTGGAACTATATGCCTAGTCGTGGACGGTGGAAAGAGCAGTGGCAGTCAGAGTTAGGGAAAAAAACTGATGAGCTCGGTGTTATGCCCGCATGAAACGGTCAATTAGAGATTGATGATTCTAAAAAAATCTCATCAAACAATATCAAATGTGTTCTGATAAATGTAGATAACTAAAATATTACGGAAAGAACGATGATTTATATTTACGGTTTATACGAACGGTTTATATTTAAACTAAGTACTAGTACATTACTGAACACCGATTGCAATTACCGATGTCGATCAAAATAATAAACGAAGTAATCTACTGTAGAATTGCAATTTACAACTGGGAAGGAGAGAAATAGGTTCTTCTCAAAAATCAAAGTAGGTGCAATAATATTGCAAAAATATGATAAAACAACGGATAAAAGCAACAAGCTTGTACATTCAATGAAATTTGAGAATTTGAATTTGAAATTAGTTATCCATTGTGAACTTAGAAATCCGAGCGTAGCTCGCAGCAAAGATATTTTGGTGTCAGCTTCTTTCGGTACTTTAAACCCCGATCACGCTCCGCGAGTTTCGAAAACAACCTTCGCAAATGCATTGCAAAGGCGCATTTCACCCGCGAGCGCGCAGCTCCTCGCCGCCGCCAGTGGATCCCTGGCCGCGGCGCCGGCCGAGGCAGCAGAACGCAAGGCATCGCGCGGAGGCTGCGACGGCGACAGTGGCGTTGGAGAAGGCTGCGGCGGCGGTGGAGGGGGCGGAGGCAGCGATGGCGGCGGTGGTGGCGATGACGATGAAGGGAGGGGACAGAGAGGGTGGAGGGAGCAAAGGGGACGGATGATGCGGAGGCGGTGGTGTTTGTGGCGATGATGGTACGATGAGGTGGTAGTGGTGGCAGCGGCGGCGGCGGCAGCGCGGCGCGGCGCGGCGCGGCGCGGCGCGGCGCGGCGCGTCACCGCCTCCTCCCGCGCTCATTGCGATGCGGCCCGCGCGCGCCCGCCGCGCACCAAATTGCCCGCCTGACCTTCGCTGCCCACGCACAGGCGCGCGCGCCCGCCCCCCGCACACGCACGCAGCGCGCTCGCTAGCACGCGTGATCGCAGTCCCCGCCGCCCTCCCCTCCGCCGCGGGACAGGGAGACCACTCCTCCAGCCGTCAGCCGCCGCAGAACGGCATTGCAACGTACACAGGGCCGGACTTCATCGCGAATTCGATGAAGTTTTGGTTTTTACTACTTCGAGGATATACTTTTCTCTGAGAGGACAACGTAGAGACGACTAAAGCATACATCAACTGATTCGTTTCATACGTGTAAACAATTTACCAACACCTTTTGGAGTTAAATCTCTTTAAAAAGTGCCTAGCTAGACTTTCAGACGTAGCTGCTAGTTAAGAGCAAAGTGAGCATCACCTAAGGCGTTGCGATATTTGTTAGCTTCTATGCTTCGCAAGAAGGAAAACTTAATTTTCTTGATAAGTCGACGATAAAATGTCAGAGTTTTAAATTCTGTGAATGGGGTCAGGCAAACAATGGCAGCGCTGTTCGGAGGCCTGGTCTGTTGGAGAAGCATTTTTCGATATGCGACATGCCACGATGTTCGGCGGGTTGCCTAGTGTAAACTATCGATAGTGGCAGAATGTTCCGCTACTAAATAGTAACAAACATTATTCTAGAGCTAACTGTATATTCGACCAAAACTAAGGGATGATTTGTTTGTCATCTGTTAGCGAATCGACCAATAACGTACTGAGAATCAGCCATGCCCATGGACTCTTGAAAATTGACATCTTAATAGTCTACAATATTCATTTGTTTAAACTGGTTTATGCTATTTTATTAGTTCATTGTGTTAACAATTTTAATAATATTAAATGTAATAAAATATTTTAAAGCTTCTTTAGTTTGGCGAAACTTACATTGACGAAAAACAATTTAATTATTAGTAATTAATATATAAATCGTCGAGAAAATCTGTAAGTTAAAATTAGAAAAAAATATAATCGCCTTTAATTTCCGAAAAACTTTCATACCGCCATTTTTTAAATTAATTTAACTTTAATTGAAGCGAATATAGGAAAAAATTCTGCGAACACTTTCAGAAAACGAGCCATTCTAGAGTTAGACAAGGTATAATGTTGATAAATTCACTCCTATCTACGTTAACTACAAATAAATCTTCTTTGCGCAAAGGTACTGAAGTAAATTTCTGCTTTTCTTACACATTTTTCCATTTTGTGATTTTTTTAGTTCTGCGTACCTCACGCTGAATTACACAATCACAATGTACTGATATTGTCGAATACCAGTGAATGTATAGTTGGAGAGGTCTGCTCGAAGTTTTTTTCTTATAATTTCGACTCGGGAATTTTATACATAAAAAGGGCACAACCCAACTGCTTGTCTAATTCCTAATATGAAAATTAGGAGTTGAAGTACTGTTACCAGTATGGAAAATCCAAATGTATAGGCGAGATCAAGTACTTTTAAGTCTTTAATTTCGCAATGTCTAAAGGCAATATTATCTCGAAATACGTTATATACAAGTAATAGAAAGAAATTCTCAAATATCGAAAAATCTTACGATACTATTACAATTACATCCTTTTTCTCTAACGAAAGATCAAGAGATGATATAATGGCGCTGAGGGAGAAAATAAAAGAATTAATTCTTTCATTTAGTGTCGTTGAACTTTGTATAATATTTTTGTAAGCGATTGAGAACCAAACCTGGAAGTCTCGAAAATCATTTCAGAGTTATCGATAAAAGTCTCTACACACATTTCACTTCCAAAAATAAAATGAGAATTTATTTTTGAAGTAGTGTTTTGAGGCAGAGCAATTTAAACGAATATTGCACAGATATTTGCAACTAACTGTATCTTCGTAATATGCATGAAGGTACTCACCCGATCATATCCTGCATTTATGTATGGCAGTATAGAACAGTCTTGCTTCTCTGTCTCCCTGAAGCAGAGATATGAGTACAAGAAAGTAGTAATAGAGACTATTATTCTTGATAGCACGGCAGCAAATGATAATAACATATAACTTGGTACGAATTAATAAACATTTTTCATCCTTATTTAGATTATTTTATATTCAGGAGAAAAAAATGAACTATTTTAACTAATTGAACTATTTGGTCTAGGGGCCGTAGAAAATCGTAGAAAATTTAATTAAAAATATAATTTTATTTTTATAACAATATTTTCTCTTTACTTTCACCATATTTTAAAACAACTAATGAACATTTCTTCTCATTTTTAGCTGTAATAATAATTGCATGACCATTATAAAATGCAATTATACAATGTAATTCAGTCCTCGTTACTAATACGCCGGAACCTTATTCCATATGTAATGTTCAGATTGAATTTAACAAAATTGGGTACTTTCCTCATTTAGTTTCGTAAATAATTAACGTTAACCTTTGGTCTATGCGCTTGTGCTCGTGTAACATGGACCCAACGGTTTTGGAGCGTCGAGGATCGTGATAACCTTCTTCGGCGCATTGAAAGCGTGGAGCAGTAATGAAGTTGTGCGCGGCACAGAAGCCTACATCGCGTTCAAGCAGGAGGATGCCATTTTGAACACTTGTAGAGCCCCTGTTACACATGGTAACTGCGAATTTTTAGATATATACTCAAATTTGATAAACTATCCTAAATAACACTTAATTTTTTTTTCTCTCTCCTTTCATGTTCGTTAGATCAGAAGGCAATAATAGCAATAGGGAACAATAGTTAATGTAATATGTGGGCTATAATTCATGCAAAATATTACCAATGACACAAACGTTTTTTAAAAATTTTGAATAGCGTTTACACTATTTCCTTTTGCACTAATGAATAACTTAGTGTACTCTATCACCAGGTCATAAATGAGCAACGAGGACCGAATCACCTTGTTTATTTGAAATCAATTTTTTTTCAGATATGTTTTCTTTCCGCACTAACTAATCTTACCGAATGCGATCATTTGGCTTCGGAAACATAGAATTCACTAAAACTATCACAACAGCCTGTATGTTTTATTCTTTGTGATACCTTATTAATTAATTTTTCGGTTCGTTTGTGTATGCATTATTTTAAATTAGCATTAAGTGATCATTAAATTAGCATAGGTGATTTTCATATGTCTTCATCATGTTATGCTGCCATGTTATTACACAAAACATTATTATAAAACAGTTTTTTTTATATTCAAAGAGTACTTACGACCGTTTAACTAGTGCCACGAAGACCGAGAACTGACTGCTTTTCACTGCTCGAAGGGCTCTGAAACAATTATATACATGCGAGTTAATACCCTTAATGTTTTCTTGATGAAGTGATAATAACAATAAAAAGAATTGAATAAAATAATAATAATAACAATGGGGAATGAAACATTTTAAACATGTACACAAAAATTGTTTAAGCACGTCGTGAGTACATTAAGATATAGCGAAGCGATGGACCACAATGGTATAATCCATTGCACCAATTCATCTTGCAGAATTGTATCCGTCTCTACAAATTATCATGTTGTGTAGATATTTGTGTATCGAAACTAAACTAACATTCGACCAGTTTTATGAATTCATTACAAAACAAGTTTCATATGAATGGACGGGGATGTCCACTAAAGACTAGTACGAATTTGAGGATTTACACATTTTTTGGTGCATTTCCACGATTACATTATCGTTTCTCAAAACATTCTAAATTCTTACTGTACATTCACACTGTTTCTCTTCACACTCTATCACTTTGTCTCTCTCTCCTCTCTCTAAACATACACACTCGCACACTGTCTAAATGAATTTCGTAAATAGATTTCGAGAGATCACTTTGTAATATTTCTATTTTACCAGACACCATAAGTGAGCACCGTGTTTTCGTCTTTTTTACGCAACGTGTATCGCCAACGCTTGCGTCTTTCGGCCTAGGAACTTAGGCACGGCGCTCCCCTAGCTAGTGGCTAGAAGGTGTCACGTTTGTGGAGAAGGCACAAATTACGCCCTCGAGTTGGAACGACATCCCTCTCGATTCTCCCGCTAGTGGGGGACCACCTGGATGAATCCGGAGGGCTTGATCTCACTATCATTCTAACCCCTGTTCGCTCTTTCTTTAACGTCGGTGCAGAAGAGAAATTTGCTTTCTAGAATAAACTTGAGCTCTTCCCAGATGCACACGTTTTGCGATGCGTATTTGAACCATCAGTCTACTTTACTGCCTCGTAAAGTACCAGGGACACTTCAGAAACGAGGGGCGGTCACCAACATTTTAACATTGTCAGGCTAGGATACAGCACAAAGTTATACGGAAAAAGTCCCTTTAAAACTTCCCTAGCTCGAAGCATACCTGCTTTCTAGGTTGGTCTAGGGGCCGTAAGCCATTCACATGAACCGGTCAAGGCCCTCTCAATTTCTCCGAAGTGGGAGGTAGGACTCCGAGCCCCACTGGGGGCCGCCCGGGCGCGTCAGGCTGAGCATGCGTCATCGATGATTTAAGAGAGACATTGATGTTTTAACCATCGACATACTGACGTCGATGCTTTTAATGTCGAAGATTTGTGATTGACGTTTTTACTTTTTAGGTGTTGTTTTTCTAAATGAAAAATGTCCATAATCACAAGTTTGCACAATGTTAAAATACAAAAAATAACCTGATACGACGGTTAGGTTTTGTGTTTGTTCCAAACGCAGGCTATTGGCTACCTTCATTGAGCAAACTAGTGTTTCTGGTTCGAAATGATCCCGAAGCCCCGGCATTTCCTGCGTCTTACATCACATTCCACACGTGGGGGTCGGCCAACGCTTGCGCTGTAGTTGCAGAGCCCCTCTTTCCTTCCCTCCCCCGCCTTTGTTCGTTGAAACTACAAATGACACTACGACAGGACCCTAGACGCTCAGGATAATATGTTAATTGTTCTTAAATATTTAACTTTGATTTTAGTTAAATGTTAATTATAAATGAAAAACATGGTCATTGTCACATTAAATTTTGTTGCGCAAGAGATTAATCTCACAGATTACTAAACGAGCGTTAAAACATCGATAGTTTTTGTAGATAATTTATTAACGTCGATGTTTTAGGTTTGAGCATCAATGTTAGGTAACATCGATGTCGCATCACTCGGGAGAATCGCTCCGCCACGAGGCACTGCGCCCACATTGCCATTAACGAGGCGAGGCGCACCGACGACCGCGCATCCGGGCGAGAGTTTCCGAATCCCTGGCCAGGCTTCTACGTATTGGACCGAGACCCCCACGCGCACGCGAGGAACGAAAATGTCTACGTTGTGGCCTCCCTCCCCCCCCCCCACTTCGCGTCAAATGTTGGCTGCGCGCCTCCTCTTGATTCGGTTCCGTCGTCGCCTTTCCGCTGTTGCTGCTTCATTCTCCTCCCCTTCCAATCAGTTACCACGTTCCTGCTCTCCGCCCATTCCATTCGCCCTGGCCAGTCTAAGCATATGTAGATTTCATCCAATGATAAATCCTTTTATAAGATATTTATCCCACTTCAGATCTGATTCAAATGAAAGGAATTGATATCCTACTTCAGATTATCCATCAGATTATACATCAGACTTCAGATCCGATTCCCAAAAGAATACTTCCATCCCGCTGCTGACTCCTCCATCTGTTCTCTTACAAACTCTCCTCTTCAGCTCTATCTTCTGCCTTTATCCCCTTGTTTTCGGATTATCCGAAGCGTTCATCGCCTTAGGTTAATTGCGCGTAATCCGAACACCCCCTCCGGCTAGTCAAAGATGGATTGCAAGCGCTTATGCGATGTAATAATACGCTTTGAAGAGATTGCATTGCGAAGGAGAACGTTCGGCCAAAGTGCTACGCACATGAGGGGTACTCTCGCTGCGCGTCGAGCCAGCCACTGGCTTCTTTGCGGATGATTTCTAGAACCAAATGAGCAAACGACGGTTTGGCACATGGGACGTTCCTCACCTGTTCGATTTTTGACATGACAACCTAATGAAGACACTCATAAAACGGGTCGAAATATCTTTCAAGTGCAGAAAAAAACAAGAATTTTTGTATTTGTTGAGTTTTCTTGGTTCTCTATTAAACAACTGCTGCTCCAACCAGAGCTTAGAGCCAGACTTTGAGGTGCTGGGCGTAAACCAGAAGGCATGGTTTGGAATCCCGTTCGGGGTAACCAATTCTTTGAACCAATTTAATTATTGAAATGCATTGTTACTCAATAACATGATCACAATTTGGATTTCTTTATGTCTTCGGAACATATTCTCCGAGCGTAATAGCGTCCAACAAGGTGTCGAGAAGGTGAGAATCATGTATATAATTTTCATGTATCATTAGATAAGTACATAACTATGAGAGTTTTTTATTATCTCAGTTCTTGTAGTATTCATAATGGCAAATGTGTTTGCGGTACGAAACAAAAATTAACTCTCCTTGAAAAACTGTTGTATTACTAATATTTTTTCTGTCATTGAAGATTGAAGTAAAGTAACTAATAAACGCTTGAGGGATCTGGACATACTACTAGTAGCCTTAATTCATTATAGTTAATATGTTCCATTTAATAACAACTGAACATGAAATGAACGTTTGGCCAAAGGGACAAAGCGGTGAATAATCGACAAGAAGTCACTTTAAAAAAAAAAATGAATATTAAGAGCCAACGGAGCGTTATACATTGTATATATTTTTATGTAGAATGTTAATCGTAGGCATTATTTTAATACATATTAAGTCCACAATTTAAGCGTGCTTCATCAATTTCTATTCTTCAAATTTAAAAAAACAAAGTATTTTTTCTTCTACTTCGTCTACATGAAAATTATAAAACGTTTCTTACATAAAAAATCTCATTGGTATATCATAAAATTCAATTTTACAAGATGAAACCAGAAAGATACTGAAAGTGATCTAAATATTCAGATTAAACTTTTTTATTTACTTAGCAAAGTTTCGATTCTAATTGTTTTCTAAAAATGTAGTCATTCGATCGTTTTTTGAAAAACGAATGAATTCGTTTTCTCCGTCCTACTACCCTAGGGGCAAAAAACTATTTATCAAGAGTTTTCAATCAACTTTCATAAAATACGTCGATCCTTTGTGACAGGCAAGCAATTTCTCAGAAGAGAATTGTTTCACGAGGATAGGCAACTAATTGTGTAAATACGAAGTAAGCCATCCAATGTGACAAAAAACGTTCGTATTTCGTCGTGATGACCGGAAACGTCTTTCTTTATTTCCCGCTAGTCAGCTACCATTTGCATCACGGCATCCAATAGCCCTGTCAATAAATCATCGCCAATGATACACAGTGGTCGAGGGGCGCGAGGTATCGCACGAGATTTGCGGAAGGGGTACGGGCGCGGAGGGGAGCGTGGCGGGTCAGGAGAAGTGGGGAGGATTGGAGTGAATTGAATTGAATTGAATTGAGGGGCGAGGCGCAACATGGTGGGACATGGGGGGATGGCGGGACGCGGCTGGACGAGGCGGGTCGGGGAGCAGGACGGTGGGCGGGGGTGGGAATGAGCAGGACGGGTGGAAGAGAGGTGGGAAGTGGAGGGGGGAGGGGGGGAGGGTGTGAGAAGGGATTGGACGGGGAGGGACTGGATGGAGAAGGATGTAATGGCTCGGTGCGAGACGGAGTGGACGAATCGGGACGGGAGGGAGAGGCGGGACGTGTTGAGACGAAACGGTGATTGGGAAGAAGGGAGAGGTGCGTGGGAGGGCGCGTCGCCGGGAATAACGCGGAAGAATGTAATACGGGGCCAGGCATCAGCTTGCCCGTAGCCGGCGCGCGGCGCAGGGAGGGCATGCGGAGACGCCGGGCGCCCAGGCGACGGGGAGTGGCCGGCGGCAAAAGAATTTTTATTTCTTCTTTCTATTACACCTACGTTGTCGTTCAGATAATCACATATGGTGATCTAATTTTGAAAAAAAAATAAGTAACATGCATTCTTACAAGCATTGTAATTTACGTTAGCTTTGTTATAATTTTAAAATACGAAATTTGCAGTTAATTTTTTGGAAGAAACTGGAAAATTGGAGGGTTTCAATTTTACCTTGGAAATGCACAGACATGGCTAATATCATCTTTCTATAACGATATATTGAAATCCAATAAACATACTTCATACTAAGAACCAGTCGATGAATATATTATATTCTACATCTTCTGTTGAAGATATGCATCGATTCCTTTGGGCCAGCTGTAATTCTTGATTGATTTAGTAGTAAAGCTATTCCAAAATCTTTTCTTAATTGAACCTTCGTAGATGTTGTTGAATTTGTCCTAGAACTCCTTGTGCAGCTAAGAGAATTGTTTGAGAATTCGACTGTGTTTCGTTCAAACTTTCAAGAATGTAAGATTAAGATCACACCGAAAATTTGTGAAATATTCACATTATTCTCCAAGTATTTTACCAAATTCATTATAAGGAAAAAACATGCATTGAATTAGGCATACAAGCAAGTGTATTCTTTTTTATACTAAAATATATGTACATTTTAAAAAATAACTTGCACAAATATGCGTAATATCAAAAAACATAAAATATTCGGAATGAAAAAAGCCATTAAAATATAGATTTTTTCTCTCATGATGATAAAATTTAGTGTATATCCTAAAATTAAAACACAATTTTCTTTCAATAATGTGAATGCGAAATAAGCCAAATTCAGGAATTCTATCACATCCAAGCGCGCAGGCCAGAGTTTCATTAGCTCTTCTACCAGCACCGTTTTTGTGACTACTCCACACGTGAAATGAAAACCAATAGTGTTTAACTATACATACAAAATGCCCCAAACAGGGCGGTGTATCTCAAAACGTTTATCACTTTTTCTATACGATTTTTCTTACAGCTTCTGCGTACTGGACAATCAATCTTAGGTGGCGGTATACTACATCCATCGCTGTGTCGCATGTGATTTTAACATGGATATCAGTTATTTTAAATATTTGGCGCATTTTGGAACTTTGTTGAACAAAATTGCATTCGAGGAATACTCACATTACATACTACTCGTGATTTGGAAAATCTCAGATAAATCCACTCCTCGCTTCACGAATCGGGAATTTATCGACAAATTCCAGAGCACTGTGGGTATTACCAACTATTATTTTTCCGTAGTGTTTAAGAAGTTGTGAAAAAATATTACCAATAAAAAGCTAGAAGAAACGTCTCTACAGAGATTTTATAAAAATATTTGAGATCAGATTCATTGGACTTTTGTACAATTGTTGGCTGAAGCGCAAGTGTGAACGATGTAGCCAGTTTATTGGATGACAGTTTACCGGGCGAAAGGTAAGGTAAACGAATTTTGGGATTGCGATTAGGCTTGCTCGAGAAATGAATGACGTCTGGTAAAAAGACGCATGGCTGAAGTGAGTTGATGGAATGCGAACACTCGAGGAAGATATGACGCGACAAGTCAGAAACAGTGTCTGATGTGATGGCGGAAGACAATCAGAAGCTGCAAGTGACTGAATGTGGTGCGTTGCACATATGCTCTATGCAGCGGGCGATAGGATAAGAGAGAGTAGTGTCAGGGTTCTGGAAGGCGGACGAGGCAACGGGGATTAGAAGCAAACGCATTACCCCACTTGCAGGCGTAATGCCCGCTTCTAGGTGGACGTGGCCGAAGCAGGCGGAGTAGGATCAGTTCGTGTGTGGAACGTGACGCTCTGACGAACTAACGCTTGGACTGAGAGCGCCACTGCCGCAGACGAGCCATATCCTCGAACTTCCGGGAACGGCTACTAGATAGCGCCATCGTGCTGCAAGATCGATGCGAGCAACAAGTAGCGGTGGTCGCTCCGGACCGCCTCCACTGCGTCTGCCCCGCCCCGCCCCCTGCCATTGCCGCCGGGCTCTCGCAGTCGTGGGGGTGGGGCTGCTGCTGCTGCGGCGGCGGCGGCATGTCAAACGCGTACACAGCTCCGTCCCGCCCCTCCCCCCACTCGCAGCCCCCGCAGTGCTTGTGATACGGCAGGGGCGATACCCGCCAGGCCGCTGCAATTCCACGCATGGACTGCAATCCCAAGATCGAACCGGAGACCCCACATTCCGTTGCCAGCTACGAAAAGGAAAAATCATTTGACACCATGCGTTTTCGACAACTTTCGTAAAGTAATTTACAATTATTATTTCGGTTGCTTTGGCGCTTCGAGTGAACTTTCGAGATAAATCGATACACGTACGCACAAAACGAGATATGACGTACTAGTTTTTCAAAGCTCATTGTTCAAAAAAAATTATCTTTCAACTTTATGGAAAGGCAGCATGTTGAGCTAGTTGGTGCAAATGAAGCCACTTTTCAAGGATTAGAAAGTTGTATTTCGCCGTTTTATTTATCTAAAACTTGATATTTACTTCTTTGCGTTGCAGTATTTTTTCATTTTCAAGGGAGCAAATTATTATCACAAAATTACAAGAAGTCATGTTCACAGTTTGGGAACTGAAATTAATGATTCGTAATATAACGTTCCATTATGGGAACAATGAAATAGCAGGTTGAGTGTAATATTATAAATAATTCATTTTTCTCTATTTTAACATTTTAATAGTCAAGACTCTTAAATCATATATTCCAAACGATAGGGTATGTCAATTGCAAACAGTTATCAGCTTTCTAAATAGGAACGAGTCATTGAAATAATAGACTTTCTAAAAAATGGAAATTTTGAATTTAAGAAACATGATGTCAAAACTTTACACAGTAATTATTCCACCGCAAATAAATATCGAAATAATGGAAAGTAGCACGGTTTGAAGGTTTTGTTAAACTTTTAGTGTTCGAATTTTAACACAAATTCGAGAACACTTGGGATTCCTCTCATTAATAATCCTCCGCCTTAGTGTAAAGGAAATGGTATTAGGCAGGGCCACGCACTGTAAGGAAACGAGGTAGCAGCCAAGCGAAAGCGCCACGATATACGCACGTGCACGTGGCGGGGAGAGCGACCTCCGCCCTGAGAGACCCTCCGAGCGCCCAGGGAAGACGGCGCGTCGGATACGCGAGGAGCACGTCGCGTTAAAGAGAGATTGAGGCGCAGATTGGCGCGATAAGCAGATGAAGTGCGCTCCCAGGGGCAAAGGAGCGGAGTGGTAACAAGGCCGCCGGGAAGCGTCAGGCAGCGGACGCGCGTGCGAGGGCTGCCAGGAACAGAGCCAGGCAAATTGACTAGATTGAAACACGTGTGTTACAAGGCTCTCGCTTTAAAAGTGAATTCGATCGTTGAGTTAAAGTGTAATACGGCAAACACGAAAGTGAGGATTTGCGGATTAAAAACACAGTGGAGGAATTTTTGCAGAGAAATAATTAACGTGTTGTTTGTGAACCGAATAAAAAAGTTATCATTACGTAAGGTTAATTAAAATGTATTCGGAATCGCGAAAAAAAATGAAAATACTTCTAAGAAGAAAAGGGAAGAAGGAAGACGAAATGAGAAAACAAAAACCTATTCATGTTTCACTAGAAAATACGATCAACAAGAGACTACCACCAATATATGAAATGAAACTTCGAAAAGTTAATGAGAAAAACAAAACGTTTATGAGTTTAATAACGAAAAGATCAGTTTATGCAACTATATTTACGCGGCACGACCTAACTTTACCCACCTAACTATTATGCCAGCTCATTTTACACTACACTTAAAATGAACAAATCCAATTCATAAAATTCGTTTGATTTCATCAAGCTCCATGTAATTTTCTAGTTCTACATATTTTTGTGTGTTTTAAGGTCACGTTGTGAACCTCTAATTTTTTTTATTATTACACTGACTTACTAAGCAAGCATTTTCTTTTCGAGTCGTGACGCAGTACGTTCAGGCGGCCCAAAGCATTACGCGCCGGGCGTTGCCCCAAAGAGGGAGAGAGGGACGCAGGGGGCGGCGCGGGTGTGTTTCAGAGGGCGCGTTCGGTCGCTGATGGCTGCCACGCGCGCCAGATGGACGTGACAGAATACGCTACAAAGCGGCCGCCGTTGTGAGCATTACGTTTCATGTTACTTTTTGCATTGTTTTCCGCTTTCAGTTCCCCGTTAGCCATTATTAAGCGGTGTTTTCCACATGCCGTTTTGCTAGTAATTTCTAAAATTCCATTTTTAATAATCTTTGATCATAATATATATATATATATATATATATATATATATATATATATATATATTGAATTAGTAGAAAGAAGCAACCAAACTCAAACAAACATGAGAAGTATTTACTTATTCACAGAGACCCAACCACTAAACCACTAGCATATACTTAAGGATTCTGAAAAGCATTTCTTCTCTATCAATCTCTATCGATATACAAAATACCACGACTGTCAATTAACATGTGTGTCAAATTAGCCACTGCATTTCCCAGTGGAATTTAATGGCAAAACCAAATCAGCAATCCACCAGAACCGAGAAGGGAAGAGACAAATAAGACAAATGCAAAAGTGGTGCCGTATAAGCAGGGATGCAAGGGCTGTTGGTTTTAAACTTTTTATCCTTTGACTTCCCGACTTCAAAGTACGTTCTGCTAATTGCCAACTTTTTTATTTCGTTTATTTGCGAAACTTCTTTCACTTTTCCGGGAAATGTGTAGGATAACGAAGAGCAAAAAACCACCACTGTCAGAGACGGAGGGTGACGCTGACGCTGGCTCCCTTGCTCAGGGTTGACGGCGAACGAACGAAGTCCGCTCTCAACCGATTCCAGGTCAAATGATTTTCACGGAGGTCGGTTCGCAATTTGTCACCGGTGAAAAAGGCGTCCAGTTTCGTACAATATCGATGCATTTTAAATATTTTTATTATTTTGGTTTTAAGTAGCTTGAGCCATGGATCTGACCAATTCCGAATGCCGGAATAGTACCCTACGAAATGGGCCACGGACATCGCGCGATCATTCCTTCACATTCTCGGTCCTCACCCCTTACACTCATTTACACTTACATTCAGTACACTACCACACAAGCCGAGAGACAAGTCGGGCTTAGAGCTTGTCGCGGCTGGGGCGGTGCCTCTTTGGTGGGAGATACCTGTTCAGGGAAACCCCGCTAGCCGACGATAGGTCGGTGCCGGATCTTACCAACCAGCGGGGGAAGATCACCACAACAACAAAAATCCTCCATGAAACATACACTACACTTATGGGGTCAACGACCTCAGCAGTTCACGCGCCCAGAATCTATAGTAATCAATCAATCAATATATTGAGTCATGGGCGTGAGAAATCATTTAGTGGCATTTCCGAAATTGAAAGAGAAGCATAGTAACAAAAGACCCGACGCCGGATCTGATAAGGCGGTCTAGAAAATACCTATGGATTGGTGAATTTTCTTTCCTTAATATGATTTGTTATAATTTTAAAATTTAATAACCAATAACCAATAAAACACTTAATTACAGATTTTCAAACATATCGTAATTTTTTTGGGAATGTGTAAAATATGATCATCTATTCATAAAAACTGCATATGTGTCGTTTCAAAAAATATTAAAAGGAAGTAGGCGGGTCATTGCCCCCTTCTACTTGAATTTACCATTTCTCTTGGATTTTTCATTTCAGTAGACCTTTTTAGGCCACTTTTGCGAGAGGTTATGCGTTGTCCGTGCTCCTTCTGTTGCGCGTTTGCCGCGGAGACGAAAGGAGGAGGTCCATGGAGCTGCTTTGTTTGATCGCCTTTTGTTCCCGTTTTCCTTTTCCCGGAGGCGGCCGTCCAAAAAGTGACGTGCAAACAAATTTAACACGAAATTGGATTCCATTGGCCTAATTTCTCTTTCAGTTTACCTCCTACATTCCTTGGAAATTATACATTTCTTTTGAGGTGTAAATAAATTTGTGTTGTACACTTATCTCATCACAAATGAAGCATTTTACATTATCTACAGTCCCGTATAAAATTGGAAGTTCTGTGTACCAAAGAGTTAATCTACATATATGCAAAGTGAATATTCATTTTTTATTAATGTTGAAAATAAATAACAAAATAGATTTTGGAAAAATAAGGTGTCTCAGGTATTACTGGGTTGTGGAGATATTTATCCTGATACCAGTGTGAAAAAATGGAGTATAATCTACTACTTACACTATCAATTTGGCGATGTCAATTTAAAATGTATTAAGGCTCAATCGAATCTCCAATATTAAATCAAAATGTATACGGTTTCACTCTGAGATTAATTCCCCACACGAGATTAATAAGCATATTTTCCCGAGTAAATATCTCACCTATAATTTTATTTTTTGGGAGACGTATAATTACTTGTATTTTTTAGAGCTTCGCCTATACAGTAGGTTGTAGGGAAAATAAACTGATCATGTCGCCTAAGTTATGATGAAAAAAGATTTACTACACGAAAAATTAAATTTTAATTTTAGAAAAATAATATATCTTTCGTAAATAAAGACAGAAATCAATCAGAAAGTACTTTAAAGACGAGCAAAGAAGAAAAACACATGAAATAGCGTGAAATACGAATCAAGAAGAGAAAAACATTTAGTGCGGATGTGTAGTTGCATGTTTAGGAAAAATGAAATGAAGTAAATTGACTAACATAAATGGGCACCAAGAAGTGCTAGAGAATGGTGTCATGATAACTAAGACAGAATGATTGAAACATACATCTAAAGGGAAGTAAGATGAACTTGAAACACCATTGTAACAAGATCAAATAAAGTTTTATTTAATGGATAGGTAAGGTTTTGCATATCGAGTCTGGAATATTCTACTTTACGCATGGCGAATATATTCATTTCTCTGAAAAAGCTAAAAGACTGTAGGTAAACATTGATTTTTGTAGCGTTACTTTTGTTGCTTGTCATTATGGAATGTTAAATGCAAGGCATAATATGTTCACATACAACAATGGGTAATTATTGTGCGACGTGATTCAGCTTGTAGCAAAATGGAGTTCTGCATTCTAATTTAAAACATTCAGAGTTTCAAACATTGGCTATGGCCCTCGTTGCCCCTAAGAGATGCGAGGGAGAAGAAGATGACTCACTTTCCGATGGCTTCGCCGTCCAAGGTCTTGGGGTCGCGGTTGTCCACGATGACGAGGTCGTGGCAGCGGCTCTGGAAGGCATCCACGCACGAAGCCGAGTTGCGCGCCAGGCTGCACTCGTAGCCCAGCTGCCCCGCCGCGCTGCGCAACGCCGTCACCGTCGCGTCGTCCTTGGCGAACACCAGCAGCACCTGCGCACACCGCCACTGTCACCCGACCGGCAGACGGCTACCACTGCACACCAGCACGCTTGCGGGCTCCTCTCAGCTGGGGTCAGGGCAACTGGAGGCCCTCCGCGACAACACAGACATGAGAGGCACCGGACAAGCAACCATGCCCAAGGCGGAACTCGAACCCGCGACCCTTCGGAGCAGAGCGTTGAGTCGGTGACGCCCTTAGCTACCTCGGCCATCCAGGGCGGCTGGTGCACAACTCACTCAGATTCGAAACAGGAAGTCCTTCTCCCGACCACGAGCTGGAAGGAGAGGGGAAAACTTTCATCGAATCGCGAGCTTCGTTACAACTTAAATTTTTCCTATCGAAGTTCCCGATTACATGCCAGTGTCACTCTCTCTTTTAAACCCTGGACCTTGAAATCACTCCGTGATTTAACCGAAGAATTTTGAAGAGACAGAGGTAGTGACGGCATATAAGACATGACACTCCCCGCCCCCTCCTCCACTGCAACGTTTTCTTTTGTATTTTGACTCAATGTATTAAAAATACTGCTATCTATATTCAAAATAAAAATGTATTCGAAACTTGAATCTACTTTTGTCATTTCAAGCTTAGTTTATTCATTAATCAATTTTAGTATTGAACAAATATTTCGAGGAGACAAATTAAAGTTTCCTCCCGCTCCCTGAAATTCTTTTTCTATCCGCACCTACAGAGCATGAACTGAAATTGACACATAGATACCACTTATCGGGTTGTAATACTTCGTAATTTGGTTTAAGAATCGGTCATGCAGCTAATGAATTACCCGATTATAATTCGTGTAAGGAACGCGAAAGAGACCGGCTGCGATGACTTCAGAATCCCCATTGTCGCAGTCATTGCAGCGACTTTGTCTGAAATCTGATGTAAAATCCTTTTTTTTATACGGACATGATCAATTTTGTTTTGTAACTGAGTAGAAACCTAAAACTCACTTGACTTGTTACCCTATTTAAACGAAAATGGCATTCAATAAATAACACAGAGAACATTTTCTACATACAATACGTTCTTGTAAACATACCATAATTTCAAGAGATGCTTCATCAAAAGAATCCCAATCTCCTGCCCCTTGTGGGTTGCTCTTTGTTCTTCGATATCACATTCATATTCTTGTGCAGACTCACAAAGTCGTGAAGTTTCTTTCATCTCTACAGTAAGATTTGAAAAGATTTTTTCAAAGCATATTGATCATGACGCAACGCGGAAGTCTCAAAGATTTCAGAATGTTTTGAAAAATTCAAATAATTCACATAAGGTCGACGCACGTCATTCTTAATATGATTCATGTTGCATTACTTTTATTCTTAACTGCTGAAGTACTCTGCGTTGTAAGATATTTAATAATCTTAATATATTATTAGATAGGAAACTGAATGAATTCTATGTTTGGTGAATCCGCGCAGTGCCTGCCCCGCTACCCCCCTCCGACCCCTCCCACCCCGCCATTCCTACCGTGCCCCGTCCTTCCTGCCCAGAACCACCCACTCCCTTCTACACCTGCCCATCGGGACTCACTTGCTCCACCTTATCCCTTCCCGTCCTGCTATGTTTGCTATGATTGCTTGCTATAGGCAGCAGTAACATGCATTGTTGCGTACTTCCGAAAAACGTCCGTTAACAATTTTGGCTTTCAATTACTGTGAGCCTGATTGCGCTATTAAAGTTGTTCAAAAGGAATTTTAAAAAAATGTATGAGCTTTCAGAAACGATTGGTGGACTCTCCTTAATGCACTCACTGTTTTAAAGATACATGTAAAACTTTAAATAATTAAATTTTGCTCCAAAATTCAGAAAAATGGGATATTAATAGTTTTGTACGAAAACTCTCACCTACTGTTATGTTTTCAAAATTGTACTATGACCAGAATAAAATTTCATATTTATATGATAAACAAACCTTCTTTATATGAGAGAAAAATAATCAGAAACACTAAACTATGCCCGAAAAAACATTCTACCATTTAGTTAAAATCATATCGAAATCAGTTCAACCGTTTCAGCAATTATCTCAAAAAAGACAGACGAAGAGACTAAAATCGCAAAATAGGGGTAATGGGTTTTTATATCATCTAAGTAAGCATATGAGATCGTGAAAAGGCATTTATTTTGAAATCAGAGTCCCTCTAATTGTCCTCGATAGATGGGTAGATAGATAGATAGATAGATAGATAGATAGATAGATAGGCAGGAGCGACCCAAGGTATGTTCTCGCAAATGACTAAAGCTATGCTTAACGTGTGGAAATAAGGGCATGATCCGGGATGATTGCGTAATCACTCAGACAGCACATAATATTTTCCTTGTCATCCACCCTCTTGTGCCGCCATTGAAGAGCGTGACCTTGAAGCGCCCTTCAAATCGGCAGCGCTGTGCGGGCGTGGGTGGAAACTAGACGCACAACTAGCGCTCCCTAGCAGTGGCTGACCAACAACTGCAACCTCAGCGCCCCCTGGCGTTGCGGCTGCCACACTGTAGACACTAGCGCCCCAAGGGAGTGGATGACCTACCATCCATGGCGGAAATGGATGATAGCTCTAAGGCGACCGCGATTCGGCGTGAAGGAAATAGTCGAGAAGAGGACCAAGGGACCTCAAGCCTTTTGGCCAGCCCACTGAACGCCCAAGCTAATGAAAATGCCGGGGAGGAATGCCCAGCCATAAGAAACCTCAGTCAACAGACTGACCTTCTTAGAGACATGGGGGAAACAATCTCCGAAATAGGTAAAAGACTTGCGTTCATGCATTCTATCGTTGCCGACGCTCGCAATATCCATAAGCCCGTGAAAGCGGCACTAAATGAGGCCATGGCACTATTCGAAATACTGAGAAGAGCAGTGCGATTATAGAAACGGGATCAGTTCGAGAAATAGTGTGCAGCACGGAGACGCACATAGGCAAGAAAATAGAAGAAACCGTGCCTAAAAAGAAAAGTAAGCATGGCCAAAGGAAAAAAAAGTCACCTCGAGAGGACGGCCAGAGAAGGGAACCTTCCGAATCCCGCACAAGGGAAATAGATTAACCCAGTGCACACGGAAAAAGCGAAGAAGATGAACATCTCCCTCTGGAAAGCGAGCAAGAAGAAGGCTCGCAAGAAGTCAGAAGGAAACAAAAAAAGAAGAAAAAAGAAAGTAAAAATGACGCCATCAAAGTGGCAGCTAAAGTGGGTACGTCATACGTTGACATCTTTAAAGAAATCAGCGCAAAGATGAAACCCAAAGAGGGTGGGGCTGACTTTAAGATGGTGAGGAAAACAAAGAAAGGCGAATACCTATTCGTCCTTCAAGAACAAGGAAAAACCGAAGAATTCCACCATATATTCAAAGAAACCCTGGAAGGAAAAGCGGATGTAGCGGTCCTAACTAAGCAGTCGACCATCGTCGTTAGAGACGTAATGGAGTTCTCCACCGAAGATGACGTGAGAGAAGCCATCCGAAAAGAAGCGGGAATACCAGATCTGGAGATGGCCTGCTACCTAAGAAAAGGGTACGCCGGCCTACAATCGGCAATAGTAAAATTGCCGCAGAACTTGGCCGCAGCTCTCCTCCAGAAAAAGAAAATAGCAGTATATATGGTATACTGCAGTATCACTGTGCGGAAGGAGGTGATCAGATGCTACAGGTGTCACGCATATGGCCATATCGCCAAACGGTGCAGCGGCCCCGACAGGAGAAAGCTCTGCTGGAACTGTGGAGGTGACCATCAAAGAAAAGACTGTACTACGGAGACTGCCTGCCTATCCTGCAAGGACAGCAATGTCAACAACCAACATCGCCCGGGCAGTAAACTTTGCACGTCGTTTCAAAATGCGCTAACTAAGCAAAAGAAACAATGGAGCTAAAATTCCTGCAAATAAACCTAGGGAAAGGCAGGCAGGCACAAGACCTACTCCTGCAAACGGTACAAGAAAAAATAATCGCTATAGCCATAATATCGGAACAATACAGGAAGCCAGTCTCAGGAACATGGTACCAGAATCTATCAGGCAAATCAGCTCTCTACGTCGCCAACCCAGATCTGGAAATTCGAAGGGTGGAAGAAAAGAACAAGGGCTTCGTATGGATCGAAGTAGGGTCCCTTCGAATTTATAGCTGCTACTTCTCACCGAATGACCCCTTTCATACATTCGAAACAGAAGTGCACAACCTAGAAGATGACATTCGTACCGCTACTGGAGAAGTCTTAATAGCCGGGGACTTCAACGCGAAATCCTCGGAGTGGGAGTCATCAAGAAGCGACAGAAGAGGGTCTCTTGTCACAGATATGGTAGCTAGGAGAAACCTCGTGGTGCTGAACAACGGACGAGTAGCAATCTACGAGAGATACAACTCGAGATCAGTCATAGACCTGACTCTGTCCTCAAGGAAAACTGCAGGTCAAATACACGACTGGACGGTTCTGGAAGACGTCTCTCTCAGTGACCATAATTATATAGAGTTCGGCATACAAAATAAAACGCAGAGAATTAAAGTACGGGAAAAGAAGCTGAAACCCTCATGGAACGTGAAAAAACTAGACCAGAAAGCTCTAGAAGAGTTCCTGAAGGAACAAGCGATCCTGGACGAATTAAACTGGACAAAAGGCCCAGGAAACAAACTACTTGGTCTAACGATTAATACAGTCAAGGAGGCGTGCAACCGATCTATGCCAAAGAGATCAAATACCAACCCCACTCGGAAGCCAATGTACTGGTGGACAGACGAAATCTCAGAACTGAGAGAAAAATGTAAAAAAACGAGACGTCAGTACACGCGCTCCAAAGGATCGCAGAAATTAAGAGAGGCTCTTCGACAATGCAGACAGGAACTAAAACACGCCATCAACAATAGTAAAAACCTCTGCTGGACGGAGCTACTAAAGGAAATAGACAACGACCCATGGGGCAAACCATACCAAATTGTGACAAAAAAACTAAATTGCAGGCGGAAATCATCCGGATTGGATGATCCTACATGGGTAATCCAAATCCTAAAGAATTTGTTTCCATCGCATCAGAAACCATCGACTGAACAATGCCAGCCCTGCAAAATTACAGAAGACCAAATGTTTTCCCCAGAAGAGCTACAGAAAGTATGCAGTACTCTTAAGAACAAAAAGGCCCCAGGACTCGACGGGTGCACAATGAAATTCTGAAGACAGTGGCAAAGGTCCATCCCCAACTTCTTCTGAAAGCTTATAATAGATGCTTGAAGGAAAACGTTTTTCCGAGTGTATGGAAAAAGCAGATACTTGCTCTCTTCTTAAAAGGCAGCAAACCACAACACGAGCCCACATCTTACAGACCAATCTGTCTACTAGACACGATGGGAAAGGTATTTGAGGGCCTGATTCTGCAAAGACTACAGACATGGCTAGAGGAAACACACGGTCTGTCGGAAATGCAATATGGCTTCCGAAAATGTAGATCGACAGTCGACGCTATCAAAACAGTCGTAGAAAAGGCAAGAGAAGCCAAAGAGGGAGCAAAAAAAGAATTCTGTGCCCTCGTAACGCTCGACATCAGGAACGCCTTTAACTCGGCCAAATGGGAGGAGATTATCAAGGCTCTGATAGAGAAGAACACCCTAGAGTACCTCATCAGTATGATACGAAGTTACCTAAGCGACCGAAAGACAATTTACGAAGGTACAGGAGAACCTATGGAAATTGAGATGACCTGTGGGTCCCTCAAGGTTCAAAACTTGCTCCTGTCTTATGGAATATTATGTACGACAGCCTACTGGGCATAAAACTCCCGCAAAATGTCTCAATAGTAGGCTTCGCAGACGATGCAATAATAGTGGCAACGGCGGAAACATCGGCCTTACTAGAGGTCATCGTAAACGACACCCTGAGAAGAGTGATGAAATGGCTGATGTCCAAAGGGCTGGAAGTGGCAGCCCATAAAACGGAAGCATTGCTTATCACCGAAAGACGTTCCTACTCCAACCCAACATTCCTAATAGGCAAGGAAAAAATACAATGCGGCAAGAGCCTTCGCTACCTAGGAATGGAAATTGACAGGAAGCTAAGTTTTGGACCACACATTAGTGAGACGACGGAAAAAGCCCTAAAAATAGCAGCAACGCTTTCCAAATTGATGCCGAACACCAGGGTCCCCAGCGACAAGACGAGACGAATTTTAATGAGTGTGATGCACTCGAAAATGCTCTATGCAGCACCGATCTGGGCAGAAGCTCTTCAAAACAATAATCTGAGAAGGAAAATGCAGTCTGTCCAGAGGAAAGGAGCTTTACGCATAACATCGGCGTATAGAACTGTATCCGGAAGTGCTGTTCTTCTGCTGGCGAACGTCCCTCCTATTGACCTGCTTGCTCTAGAAAGGAAAGAAGTTTACAACTACTCCCATGAGCAAGAAGGCAACGGAAGGCGAATGCAACAAGATAAGGATAGCGCAATTAAAAAAGCGAAAGAAAACGTGATGCACCGCTGGCAGAAACGTTGGGACAGAGAGGAGACCGGCAGATGGACTCATAGGCTCATCCCGATTATATCCAAATGGATAAGCCGCAAACACGGGTCCATGACATACCACTTAACTCAGGCATTCACAGGGCATGGATGTTTTAAGGCCTACCTTAAAAGATTCGGCAAGACAGAAGACGCGGTATGCTTCTACTGCAGCCATGAAGTGGACGACGCCGAACATACGTTGTTCCATTGCCCGAGATGGGACACGCTAAGGCATCGCATGATATGGGAGGTCGGGTGTAATGTCTCACCAGAAAACACGGTCACACTTATGATCTGTAACAAGGCGAAGTGGACAGCAATAGAGAAATATATCACCGTCATTCTCAAGAAGAAGGAAGAAGACGAAAGAAACCAGTCATAGATGAAACTAAATAACACCTCGAAGTAATACAGCTGGCACCATCCTGAAGTAATGCATAACTGCGGTTCCAGGGTGGATACCGCCAGGAACACAAAGGGTTTGTGGTTTTAGTGGGTAAAAATCTCACACTGTTGAGGAGTGCGGGCTCCTCATCGTCTTTTGAAGATTTCCACAGTTCCCCTCGTAAAAAAAAGATAGATAGATAGATAGATAGATAGATAGATAGATAGATAGATAGATAGATACAGTTATAGATTGATAGAAACACACAGACACACACACACATTCATATATATAGGATAGAAAGAGAGATAGAAACACCAGAAAACATGGTTACACTAATGAACACAAGGAGAAATGGACAGCAATAGAGAGATATATCACCGCCATTATCAAGAAGAAGGAAGAAGACGAAAGAAACCAGTCATAGATGAAACTAAATAACACCTCGAAGTAATACAGCTGGCACCATCCTGAAGTAATGCATAACTGCGGTTCCAGGGTGGATAACGCCAGGAACACAAAGGGTTTGTGGTTTTAGTGGGTAAAAATCTCACACTGTTGAGGAGTGCGGGCTCCTCATCGTCTTTTGAAGATTTCCACAGTTCCCCTCGTAAAAAAAAGATAGATAGATAGATAGATAGATAGATAGATAGATAGATAGATAGATACAGTTATAGATTGATAGAAACACACAGACACACACACACATTCATATATATAGGATAGAAAGAAAACCACACATTCATATATATAGGATAGAAAGAAGAACACCAGAAAACATGGTTACACTAATGAACACAAGGAGAAATGGACAGCAATAGAGAGATATATCACCGCCATTATCAAGAAGAAGGAAGAAGACGAAAGAAACCAGTCATAGATGAACCTGAATATCACCTCGAAGTAATCCAACTGGCACCATCCTGAATTAATGCATAATTGCGGAGCCAGGGTAGATAACGCCAGGAACATTAAGGGTTTGTGGTTTTAGTGGGTAAACATTTCACACCCTTGAGGGCTCCTCTTCGTCTTTTGAAGATTTACACAGTTCCCCTCGCAAAAAAATAGATAGATAGACACACTGACAGACAGATTTATAGATAGAAGATTCACAATGAAAGATCGTTCATAATGTACAATCATCATGTAATGGTGAATATTAACACATGAGTATGAAGTGTATTGCGACCGGAGCGAGGAACAAGCATTACATCAAGTTTCACACTTCACGTGTTATTCGAC
Source organism: Gryllus longicercus (assembly GCA_038098605.1). Taxonomy (NCBI): domain Eukaryota; kingdom Metazoa; phylum Arthropoda; class Insecta; order Orthoptera; family Gryllidae; genus Gryllus; species Gryllus longicercus. The sequence goes on along the minus strand of JAZDUA010000208.1, from coordinate 1,255,485 downwards.
AAATAATAATTATCATCAGTTGAACTAAGTTATAGTGTCTGCCTTTTCTCGTACTTCTGTGTTTTTAATACAATGTATGATTTACGTACGTTCATCATTTTAATATTTTGCTCTGTGCAGCCACAATGAGCGGGTCGTCTCAATATTACAAAATTTTTAGTAAGACTATAACCGACGATTAATGCTTCCTTTGTGAACTTCTCTCTGATTTGTGAAATACATTTTCTAGAATGAAGCTGTATCATAATGACTACCATTACGCAACGAGCTGTGAACATTTTTAAGAAGATTACGAGTAGAAAAAATACAATTCTGTCACTAAGTTCTAATTCAGTTGGTGAAATTCATACTTCTTTGAAGAACATCTGAACCCAAAAGGGAAATTTCATTACGAAGAAAGATCACAATGAATGGAGGAGATCAGCGTTGTTGAATATTCGGACAAGTTACATAATTCTTTTGTAAAGAAGGCTTTTTACACTTGTACAGCTATCTTCAGGACGATTTGGAGTAGGAAGTGTCAAAATAATGATTATCATTGATTGATTATGACATGCGTCTGATAACAATGAACGAATCTTTATTTCCTATTTACGTAATTCTTCTTCGAATCTGTTACCTCTTTTTTATTCATGGAGGTATTTTCAGGTACCTTCACATCAGTTCTGAACGTCTATTACATATTACACATCTTTCTTCATAATTTAGGTCCCACCAAGGTATGACTATTAGAAAGCATACTCGTAACATTTCTAGACCATCACATTCACTTCCGATTTCCAAGTTATGACTTTATAAAAATATTAATACTTAACATAACATTAAAGATCCATAACATTTGTGGACTTAACTTTCAAGGGTCCCAATTCAATTGGAACGTGAATGAAAAATATTTTATCGTTTCAATTCCCATATAACAAAAAAGTCAATTGGCGGTTGGTCACGGTCAAAAAACAACTTTTATGGATACACAAATTTTTACAGAAGCTCAGTCAGATCGTGTGTCACGTTACAAAATGGATGTTTATGAATGGTTACGTTTTCAAAGATACAAACCATCGAAATCGATTATGTAACAAAATATGTTTCATTGCAGGCTCGACCTAAACACTTCAATGGAGAAATTATTTCCTTAGTCTTCTTAAACCGGTATTTCTCAACGATACAATTAGTTATGTGAGCAAAATTGTATTTCGTATTTATTATTAAGCATAAATCTGATGGAAGTATGAAAACCACTATTTACTGTTTCAATGTCCAGAATGACTAAGCCATTTGCTCCTCCCAGTGTTTCAGCGTTGCAGACGGAGAACATTCGCCTAATCTGCTTTTCCCAACTTCACCGACTTCGCCTCCTCCTGATCTCCTGAAGGCACGCGCTCGCTTGGAATTTCCGCGCGGGCTGACAACACGCAGGTCAGCATCCCCTTGCAAATTGTCGCTTACAGATATCTCTGCTCGGCGTTGCGACCAACAGCCAACCGGGAATGGCTTATCTCCCGCGCAGTGCGCCCAGCTTCCATGGCGAATCGCCCCTTTCATTCCTTGAAAAGCCGCTGGGATCATTCGACGCGCTTCAGAATTTATCGTGAATGCTCCCGCAGTGAGAGATTAGAAAACACGGCGAGCGGGTTACCGCAGCGGAGCCAAATGAATCCGCATTTCAGTTAGGGCTCCCAAAGAACTGCCCAGAGAGATTGCGAGGGTATCGTGTCCTCAATGTTGACAACAGTTCGCAAAAAAAGTATGACGAAATATTTATAAAAATGTAGGTACGATAGTGGCAATACATGAATGGTAACATTTATGAATCTTTCTATACTCTCTATATAACACATCTTTTCATGAAAAACGCATCGTTTCAAATGTAAGAGAACTCATGAAAGAAGCAGCAGGGTTTTATTCTACATTTATTTACATTTTAACATACAGATGACATAGTTATTTCGTGAGTATTGAAAATTTAATTTGGTTAAGAAATCCAAATATAGTTTCAATTTTACTAATGCTTACTAGCGATGATGATACTGATACATAAATAAAATATGAAAGATAAAATCTAAAAATATACACACACATTAAAACTGTGTTTAAAATTTATTCAATCCAGGTATTCCCTAAGAATGATCTCAATACATGATGTGTATTCATTATGACACACATCATGATGTGATCTGATACATGATGTGTATCCATTATCACAAACTTCTGCAGTCATGGTCCTGCATCTAATATTTGTATTGATTTTTATCAATTATGGAATTATTGTAGTGACTGAATAGAGATTTTCTATATTTTTCATAAAATATAGCTACATAATGTATGACAAAATAAGTCACTCAAAACTCCTAAGTGCATTGCTGCTGATTAAGGAGTTAACCCCAGCAGTGCATCTACAAAGAGATGCAGAAGCTCGAAATTTATAGAATATTCTGATCATCAGGCTCACATACAACCCGCAACACTTATAACATCGCAACACACTATATCATCGTAACGAAGAAACGTTGCAACCCAGAGCCTCCAAACCAGTTTCCTGCATCCCTGGAAGGAACACGTGTTATGTTTTCTGAACAGTAATCAACAAAATCAACACTTTAGCTGGACTTTGTTACATTTTTATTCGTTATTTAAGGTCGCATCAACTACTAGCGACCACTACTGCGTGTAACGGTATGGTAAATATGAGGATGAGGATGACACCACATGATGATGATGTGTGAAAGGACGAACACAATATATCCATGCCAAATGCGGGACGTGGACCCGCGATCCTTCGGCCCGGGATCGCTACGGCAATACTGCCTTAGCGATCTCGGTCATCCGGACCGACTGTTACATATTTTGTATGATTCTGTCACCTCATAATACAAATTAACAGAAACTAGAAATTATCTGTTCCAGTGTGAAGATTTTTCTCATCTAAAACACTGATTTAAAAATGTATGAGTTTGAAGATTGAATTTTTTGTTGGAACTCGCTATTGGCTCTTATATACACGTTTTGTTGTTGTTCATTTCATAGGGGTTTTAATTATATAATATATTTATTTTGGCCACAATTGGCGTCTTTGCCAGGTGGTAGCCAATTAATTAAATTATACAAATGAAAATGAAGAGACATTAAATATTTCATAATAAATACAAAGAAAACAAACAATGAAGTAATAGTAAATATAATGTATTACCTAGAACCGTGTATACCCCAGCGTAGCAAGAAAGCCTCCATTTCACGCGTACACATGTGAAACTCAGACTCTCTGTGCACACACCCAAACACGCACGCACCACGCACAAGTACGTACACACACACACACACACACCGTACACACACATACGCACACACACACATACGCATACACACACATACGCATACACACATACGCATACACACATACGCATACACACACATACGCATACACACATACGCATTCACACACATACGCATACACACATACGCACACACACATAATTACATTCACATTCACACATATTCACACATACACATTCTCTAGCTATTCGGAACTTTGGGTCTCATTCGACAGCGGAGGCACATTACTATGTGCCACCGCAAGCCTAATAAAATAATTTCGCAATAAAAACACATAAATTATTTTTTTGCATTTCTAGTTTAATTTTCCGATTAACAAAAAGAAAGCAACATGAGAGGAACATGAAAAAGATCTTGGGGAAATATTTGAGGGAATTTTGGGAATGTATTTGGGAGAAAACTGAGAAAATTGGGGATAAGGTTTGGGAGAATATTTTCAAGGGCATTTGCGAGATAATTTTGGGGAACATTCGGAGAAGCATTTGGAGGAACAATTGGAGAACATATGGAAATCTGTGATATGTGAGAAAACATATGGGGTACGTCCGGAGGTGCTAGTGGGTGTAAATACCTGAAACAAGTTTGGAGAACATGTGATAAGATATAGTGAGTATGCGCGAGAAAATGCGGTGAACGTGCAAGGGAACACATGGTGAACATCATGCGGCAACATGCGAGACATGTGTAAGCTTGCGGGGAACATGCTGTGAACACAGTTATTGAATGAAGCTCTTCTGGTGACGCGAACTACTTAGTTGCAGAGGGATCAGAAACTAGAAATATAGATAAAATAACATTGACTCGTTAATGTGTTCGTCATAAGGAACCTACAATGCGTCAATGTACAATTCCAAGTCTGGGTTGCGTAGTCTCTTTACATATAAGACACGAAGCCCGTAAGACGGTTTTTGACAATTTAAAGAAACCATCAAAACAAAATCTGTAATTTTACTACTGTTTGATAATTAATTATGCATCCATAAGATTTAAGACGAAAAAATGAAGTTTGCAGATAATGTCGCTAGTCAACTCACTGCAATTTACTGCAATCGCGCATAGCTCGGGAACGATACGTCTTACGCCCAAAAAGCCCTTAAGGATTTGTAGTTTTGTGGGGACAGGTAAGATCTGTTGGGAGACGATTTTGGGGTGTGTAGGTAGGAAAATGAGGAAAAGGTGGAGAAAAGATGGTGACATTACGGGGATCTGTGTGAGTCAAGGAGGGACAGGTGGCGCATCAATTGTGTTTTTTGTAGAAAATGAGATCTTTCTGAACTTTCCCTTACGTTTGCGGACCTTTTGTTCTTTTGGGTTCTTTGACTCCACAAGTCAGAAAAAGAAAAAAGTCAGAAAAATTAAAAATCAAAAACATTTTTTTATTACAATAAAATTGAAGGAAACATTCAAATAATCTTTAACGATAAAATTAAAAGAACTACTCAATTTTCTGTGATATTTAACCTCAACGCTTAGCAAAATTAGAATTGTTACTTTTGCACTGTACCGGGCCTATAATAGTGTGCGTGTTAGTTTCTTGTACTTAGTTATAATTTTCACTCTTACAACAATGATTTACAAAGAATGGAGTCCAGCTATTATTATTATTATTATTATTATTATTATTATTATTATTATTACCACAATATGAATATTTGTAGGTTTATACAATAGGTTATAAATTAAGCGGTAAATGATTTTAGGTTTTATCAAGATTTTGAAAAAAACATTCATAATATACGAAAATCATTAGCAATGAACCCGTAATATAATCGTAATCTCAAATAATACTTGCAAGCTATAGCCAACAAAACTATATTTCAATACCCATGTCGCCTGAACGTCACATGCGTGTCAGCGTGCAAGTGTAATATGTGTCCGTCGAACATTAAACCTCACAAGACAGGTTCCTGCGTGGCTTTGACGTCGACAGTTGTGTAGACTGTCAAGTGCAAGTCTCCTTAAAGACGGCAATAAACTTAGAAGAAGCGCAAAACTCGGCCGACGCCTCTGGCTGCGTAGGTGAGCTTCAAAGGAAGCGGCTCCTTCCCGCCGGCGTCTTCCAAGTGAAGTTCCGTCCCTCACTGGGTTATGCAACAGCTCGCGTTTAGTGAAAGGGTACTTAAAATACTGCCTCTGGCCGCCAGACGCTACGGGAAAAGTACCGAACAGAGGCTCAGTTTCCTTTTCAATTTTCGGACAGTCTCCCCGGTCTCCTGTGCTCTCATCCAACATGTGGTCCATAAATTTTCCGTTTTCTTCTTTTACGATTCAATGAACCACTTTTAGGTGCTTCGTAACTGCTGTCATCTGGTTTTCGTCTGTCGTGCACATCTCGTAGTAGAAGTAACTCTTACATTTCACAGTTAACTGAGATCCAAGTTAATACTCCAGTTTTTCAGTGGGCAAACGAAGATGTCTTGTAATAGCTTACTCTCTCGATTACACGGGAAAATTCACGCTCGTAGTGCACAATTATACTGTTCTGCTTAGTTGTCCGATTCATGGCCTACATTCAACATTTGTATCTATTGTATTTATGTAATCTTGCAGAATATGTAATTGACGTGCGATAAATTACACATTGGTCATAATGTGTACAAAGTTTCATTTCAATAGGGATTTACATTTCTGGTAGGGGAGTGTATCAGTTGACAATAAAAAATGTGGTTATATTCAAGAATTGATGTTTCCATTATCTCAGTATTAATCTTTGGAACCACCAGTTGAGTATTGTCACTTAAAAGTCTTCCTTTATCTTTGAGTTACCACTGCGCACGTATGGAAAGATACAGTTATATTCATTCAAGTAAATTACGTTACACACTGTTACACACTGATCCGTATAATCATCTGAATACAAAATTATCACATCTTAACCACACTGAAATGTACACACGGTTCAACTATTTATTTAGTAGTAGTAAGTAGTATTATTCAAAGATTTTTTGCATATCCTCGAGGTAGCCAAAATTAGAATACGAATAAATTTAACAAACCAATTGATTCATTATAAATGCGTTACTTCCCAATCACATTCTATGATTTTGAAATAGGTAAATGCTCAAGTATTGTTTTTTTTAATTCAGAAGTCATGAGAATAAAAAAACATACATTTGTTTATTTTTGCAAATGTTTTCTCATTGATTTGTTCTACACTATTTGACACGTAAGCCAATCCTCAAGGAAGAAATATGTGCGAAAAAAACTTGTCGTGTAAACATTAATCTTAGTTCATTACCATCGGGCATGATCTGCTATGAAATTCAATTAACTCACATGGGAAATTCGATTTATTTCGACATCGAAATTGTTATGTAATTTTGGCAGCGGACGCATCACAGACATGAAACGCGACCGGTTTTCGTCAATTATCGCATCATTTCCGGGGCCGCACGAGCCGTTCCGGCAGGGCGGGGGGGGGGGGCGATGGAGTGGGGGAATTCCGGGACCGGAGGGGGGCTTTGTGACGTCCGCCTTCCTCGTTTTGCGCCTTCCTCCCCAGCGTGTGCCTCGTTTCGCGTTCCATCTCTCTCTTCGAATATCCTTTTGCCTACCACTCTTGTTTGAACCGTCCAAATCGTATCGTTTGGCTCGCGACTCACTACTCAGTGTTCAGTATTCAGTCATCTCCGTTTCCATCAAAGGAACAAAGACTCTCCTTTCAGCGCTCCAAAGTGTTGGCCGAAATTACTGTTTCTATATAATAGATGTTCGTGACGCGTTTTGTACATTCCTTTTCGAATTATTTTGGTGCACTCTTATCAGATGATCGTGCATGAAGATATTGTTTCTAAAATGAATTCGAAGATTATGTATCATTGAAGTTACATTTTCAATAAAGAATACAAGAAAACAAACATTAACAATGAATTTTAAACAACTTTCTCGATATTTTAAAATAAGAGTCTAAAGGTAAGCTTCTTCCATTAAACTGCACTCTGTACGTTAGAAAATTAGAATCATGCCAATTGCTTCTTCGCTTCGGAGAATCAGCCATCATTAAAAACAAAACACTTGACAAAACTATTTTAGTACCTTTTTTATATTTATTTGAAATCTTTAACAATTTCTTCAAACTTTTAATACTTTTCCCACTGGCCGAACAAGAAAAATGACATTCTCTTTCATATTAGCAGTATACTGTGAAAATTTATCATCCTAATTTCTAGTAAATTCGATTCCTAGGTGATAGTAAAAAATGCAGGTAAAATAAGGATACAAAAGAAAATACAAATTCTTCAGAATAAAACGATTTAAATTTACATTCCTCTAATCCGAACACATCAGCTGCTTAAGGTGGGAGAAATCCCGAATTCTATCCCGTATGGGATAAGCACCAAAACTTCTTAATTGAATTCAATGCATGTTATAACCATCATGCTATCAATTTATGACGAAAGTTTTGAGGAAGACGGGGGACCCAATCAATTACTATTTGTTAGAGAAACTTGAAGATGTTTGTATTGTATTGCCAGCCACATCTGTTCCTGACTGTGTAAAACTTTTCAATCAATATAAAGTTAGTCATAGAGTTCTTATACAATAGCTGTATTTTAAATTCGATACGAAAACACTTTTTCAAAGCGATAACTAATAATGAAATTCAAATGATCATTTCTCGTGAAACACTAGTCGTCAGCTATGTTATAAATAACCACATAACGCTTATATAACTATATAATGCGATCCAGATTGCAGTACCTCTTCCCTCATAGTACTGTTTTCTACGTTCTTTTTCTATAGCAGACTGGCTGTTGATCCTCTCCTTGCCGGTGCTTCCGCGCGATGTGCTCTGAACTGCGTTGCTCTGTTCAGCCTCCCTCTCTTACCCTTCTGCTCGTTTGTGTTTAACTTTTTGTTTAGTTTTCTTTTTACTCACACAGACCAACTCAGACAACATGAGCTCCATTATTTCTGACTGACACGTAAGTGTTTCTTGTAGACAGCAGTGGTTTCACAGTGTTTGGAAATATATCCTTATTGCAAATATGTTCCCTTTATAAAGTGTGCACCATTGTGTGTGTGTGTGTGTATTTTTAATCCGTACGGGCGCGCCAACAACTACCGTAATTGGGCCTCTAAGTATATTTTATTTATTCACAGGTTCTTCTGTAGAAAATTAATTTTCCTTATCCGTTCTTTTCAAATACCTACATCAACAACTTATAAATCTATCCGTAATGTCTACAGCTATTTAAGAGACTTTTAAATATTATTTTTCCATCTAGTATCTCTATCTCCCCATTCTTTCTCCTGCATGTTTTCCTCTAAAATTTGTATAGTTTCTTCCTTCCATGTATGTTTATTATACTATTTGGATACAAATAAAAAACGTTTTTTGGTAGCCTATCATCTTGCATTCTTTTAACAAGGCCAAACCCGGTTTATTGCTCATATTTAATCAATTTTAAAATAGTATTCTTTTTATTCATTTATTCTCGTATTTTTATGTTTCTTTTCTGTCCTTTAAGGAAGTGGTAGATACACATAAAAATTTAAAAACAGCGATTTTTCATTTTATTTTTTATTTGTTTTCTATTTATTTAGCTTTAGTTTGGTAAAAAATATTTAATTATCTGCAGTAGTTTTAAAGTTATAATTTAATTTATGAAGTGCTGCGCGGTGTTGTTTCAGCTGTCAGTCAACAGTGCCAAACCCACTTTTCATTTTTCAGTGTTTTTTAATTAGTTTTGAACACGATCGTGTTTCAACGTGCAATTTCTCATAGTAACTGTGTTTGGAACGTAAATTTCTGATACTTCCGCCATTTTTATTGTTTTGTTTTCATTGCCTGGTCGATCGTAGTTTTGAATTTTAAACGTACTGTGCAAGTGTAGTTTGGCGTTCGTAAGTTTTTGTTGAGAATTTGCTATGGCGAAAAGAAAAGTGTCACATAAGACCAAGAAGTCACATTTCCATGGAAATCACCACAAAAAAAGCTTTGAAAAACTGGACGTTTCTGAGGACGACACTAACTGCAGTGCCTCCAAGAGGAAGCTAGGTTATAGGGGCCCTCATGTTATTGAGTGTGTCAGTGACTATGTTGGGAATGTCATAAGATTAAACTGGACAATATATCAGGTTTAGGTTGTAAGTTTTTAACTTTTTGCGAATATTGTTTCGAAGTTGGTTCATTTTCTAATTGTCTTTTTGATAGGACATATAAAAAACGTGTATGAAGACAACAGACGAGCTGTGTAAGCAATGACATGTGTGGGTCAAGGGCTGACAGATCTTGAAGTTTTTCTGGCATAATGAACATGAGACCACCTGTGAAGAAGGCAACTTATACAATTTATAATAACCGTATAAATTATTATACTAAAGCGATGAAAAAACTCTCCATGCCAAATGCAGGTAAACAGGAGGTAGATTTTGGTGGTGGCACAGATCACTATCACTTGTGATGGAACATGGATAACAAGAGGTTATACTTCACAACAAGGGGTTAGTACAGTTATTGATAGTAAATCTAGCAAACTAATTGATACCAAGGTTTTGTCGACCCACTGAAAAGCATGTGATCTATCGAAAAATAAGGACACTATGGCATATGTTGAATGGTGGGAAAGGCATGGGAGTGTATGTCCAATTAATCATGAAGGATCATCAGGGAGATGGAAGTTGAAGGGATGAAAAAAATATTCCTTCGTTCTCAGGCAAAACATGGGGTATGTTATATAAACTACATAGGTGACGGTGATTCAAAATACTTCAAAGCAGTGTCAGAGATGAAACCCTATGAATCCAATGTGCCCATCACTAAAATTGAATGTGTTGGTCTTATTCAAAAGCGTATGGGCACACAGATAAGAAATAAAAAAGCAGAGTACAAAGGTAAGAAGCTTTCTGATGGTAAACCACTGCCAGGAAAGAATGACTAACTGATTCTGTTATAAATACTTTAGCATGCTACTATGGCAATGCTATTAGAAGCAGTTCAGAATCAGTAAGTGACATGAGAACTGCTATTTGGACCATATAGCACCATAATCGTTCCTGTGACACAAATCCTATCCACTACTTCTGTCCCAAAGGAGAAAATACTGGTGTCCTTATCAGCATCAGTCATTAATGGAAATGTGTAATCATACAAACATAACAGTGTTTGCTGCAGTTACGGAAGCAATTAAACCAGTTTTTAAAAATGTAGTCTCCACTGAACTTATAACAAGATGCTTGGGAGGGAACACACAAAACCCAAACCAGTTATTAAATTCTAAGATATGGAATATTTGCCCTAAAACAGGCTTTTGTGGGAAAACAGTCGTGAAAATTGAACTAATGATGGAGTTAATGATGGCAAGAATTATAGTTCTGAATGAGATTAGAATTGCGCCAGAAGAATTTTGTAAACGTGCAATGCATCACGTAGACTTAACTAGGTTTAAGTCTGCTGAGAAAAAAAAACATTGCACAGCACAAAAGAGGTAAGACAATGAAAAAAGGGACTTAAATTAGAAGAAGTGACCCAGAAATCAACAAAAAAGGGAACATCTTATGCTGCAGCAGGATTCTAGGCTGTAATGATGTTTTCAGAAGTACTGTATGTAGTCATGTTTCCTAATTGCTCATTTCCCAAAATTAAAGTATTGAAATGGCCATATTAGTAGATGTGATATGTAGCTTTGAAATTTAAAAAAAACAGAAGTTTAAAATTTTGAAAACTTTCTGAGTTATCAAGGAAATGGTGAGATGTTGCACTGCGTATTAATTTTATTATAAACAATTAAAATTAATAATCAAACATGAATTCCACATTTAAAAATAAATCTTCTGTATTCAGAAAGCGTAAGTCTTTCACAACTGTAATTAGCAATAAAGTATACCTCTTCTGTAGAGAGAAAAACTACCAAATATGACCAATTTTTCAGTGTGGTTACCTACCTACCCCCTTTAGGGCAGCTCTTCTTACACCTTTATTGCTAGTAATTTATTTCTTAAATTTTGATTTAATTTCCAAGTTTCTGGTCCATATGTCACTACACTTTGTTCTATTATTTTGTATATTAAAATTTTATTTTCGTTTGAAACATTTGTTGTCCCACAAAATACCATTTAATATAGAAGTAATTATTCAATGTTTATTATTATGTGAATTATTAATTTTGTGTTTAACATTTTCTTCTTCATTACCATCTTTGGTAATTTTCATTTCTAAATATTGAAATTCCTCACTTCCTGGAATAATCCATCATTTATCATCCAACTGGTCATGCGACATCACTGGTAGAGTGCATGTGTGAAAGAGGAAGAGAGGAAGCGAGGGAGAGAGAGAAGTGGAGAGGAAGTGTCTTAACAAGGAAGAATAAGGAAAGATTGCGCGCGGTCCGTGAGCTGATTGTTTCTGTGCTGTTCCGACATTCTGGAAGCTATGAAACTCCACGTACCATAGCAACCAGTCTCTAGAAATCTCCTCCAGGCAGTGACTGTACCTTTTCCAGGTGCAAAGGGCCGAAAATTCGCCTCCGTTGGGGAACGCGAACCGTACGATCTCCCGATCCACGTCACGGAAGAGTCTGCGCATAATGAGAAAATCATCGTGGCCGCGACCCCGCACGGAGGCGTTTATGAAACTCGGGTTCCTGAGACTCAACCCGAGAAGGGCTCCACTCGAGGGTGGGGGCGGAGGAGGACGGCGCAGCTCATCTCGCTCTCGGGGTCCGTCTCCCTCCGCCGCCGCTCCGTCTCTGCCTCCCGCGGCATAACTGGGGGCGCGCGGGGGCGGCGGCGCCCAATTAGCGTCGGAGCACGGCGCCCCAGGGACCGCAAGGGGGCGGCTGCCTGGGCAGGTGGGCGTGGCCCTCGCAAAGCGCCCTCGCACAGCGACGGAGACAAACAGTTCCAACTGAACGTAGCCGTTTACCTCTCTGAACACACGAGTCCAGGCTCACTCGCGCCAAATGAGAGCTTCGCACGCACCATCTGATGATGAACAATAACATCAAATGTTTGTGCGAAAGCCTAATAACAAAGAGAATCGTTTGTTTACACAAATAGTACTAACCCAGCACTGTACCGTGCTCGGGCACAACGTGGAGCTGTTATATTTGGATGTGTGATTCAGAGTAATTGCTGCTACACTCTACAACAACGAACTTTTGACGAGCAATTGAGGTAGATCGCGGCGAAATGTTCGTACAATGAAAAAATGGTTCAATTTCGTAACCGAGCACTGCTGTATGTATCACGTGTAAGTGAAGAATTCTCAAGGAACGCGATGCAGCCCTGTAGTACACCGAGAGTTATCCGAATTGGCGAGTACAGTCAGACGCCACGTCCTTCTGCAGCTTGACAATACAATGTGTAAAATGGGGAGTATATTTCCTCGCTGAGGTGTTGAAGCAGGTACCATATTACCCTGGCGTGACGCAGAAGGCCATTAACAAACAAGTTGCACACGACCACCATCCGCTACGCTCGGAATTGTTGCACCGACGTTGGCTCAGGACATCAACTGCCGTCACTGCAATGCCTCTGACCGGGAGGTCTTTGGGTTCGAGTCCCGACAGTGGTGGGATTTTTCGAATACTACACACCTAGATCGAAGTCTCCCACTCTCTTGAGGAGACATCTAGCGGCCGCTGCTCTGAACAGATTCATTCTTCACACGCACTGCGCTACCACTGCGCTACTACATCTCGGGAGCTGAGGTTGCGAACTTAGGGTTTGTCCCTGCAGGGGCGGTGTTCCACTGAGATACCTGGATGGAAAACATCCCGCACGTCGATGTGTAGGTCAGCACTGGGTAACACCATCCAATGAGGGAAGAACACGGTCAACCCCCTTGATTAAAATGTATACTAGTTACGACACTAAATGATCTTAGCAGTTGTCGGTCCCGGAAATACGAAATAATCAGTCAATCGATCAATAAATCGTGGTTGCCCCACTTCTACATGCGGTTGTCGCTAACCGGCATGTCGACGTACAAAATGTTTATTTGGAGTAAAATAAATTCGTATCACTATCACAAGTATTCTGTTTTGCTTTTATTTAGTTTTGCAAGACAGTGATCTTCCTTTCCGCAATTCTCCGGTTGGGGGTGGTTGCACAACCAGTCTCTGTTTCCGAGACCTTGCTAAATGCCTATTGCAACCATTGCCAAGGCTCAGAAACGGTGGCACAGACGGCAAGGAAAAAAGGCAAATGATACCTCGCTCTTCTGCTAGCGTCATATTAACTTGCAATTTCCGAACGTTTTAAAGCTTTCAAGTGTCGTAAGAATAAATGGGCCGATCATGACTGCTTCGTGCTTTAAATTTCTAATCTAGTGTAGAATAATTGAGTGAAATATTTAGTGATTTAGTCGTTTGCGGCCTCTTTTTACTAGTATGGGTAAATCTTATCAACCCCTTATGGCATTACTACCAATCCTGAATCAGATATAGAATAGGAGAACATTGATTTTTTCAGACTCTGATGTAGAGAGGGCATGCCCAAGTACGCCCGCACGCGCCACGCGCCCGCCAGGGACATCCGCCCTGTTGCGAGCGAGGGTGACGACTCCGCTCTCATTTCCCCTCCAAATCCAGATTGGGATGCCATGTGCAAGCTGTAGCAGGAAAAATAAGTGCAAAAGGCTCTTGAAATATCACCAACATTTGTTGCTTACTACGAAATATATATGCCTGAAGATTGTGACGCGAGAAAAGTTGATTATTATTTTAGTTTTCAATGCTCTAGAACGCTTCATTTAGGAGTTATTAAACGATGTAGATTAAAAAAAACTCCTGCTGAGTGTGTTGCGGGTTGCATTTGACATGAATATTTAGTTTTGTTCTTCAACGCCATCTAGTGAGTTTTTGCAATATTTTAGTAGTTATTCTGCTATTCAGGGCGGAGATAAATCCAACAAATCAGAGATAATTAAAATTGGTCCAGTCACTCTTGAGTTATAAATGCCGTAGTTAACCCTGCTTTAATTTATATGTAGAGATTTCAATTTATTCTCTTTTTCAATTCAGTTTTGTCATTTTTGCCAAGGGACACGGATATGTTTCAATAGTGATTTTTTGCTTGTTTTCGTTTTTGTTATTTTGTATTAAATAATCCTTCATTTTATGTATAGCAATAATATGAAATAAAATTTAAGGCGTCTCCTTTAGAGGCGAACAACTCTTAACAGGAAAACACATATGCAACCCGCGACACACATACTCTGCACCACAATTTACCGCCACGCATATGTCGGAAACGATGCGTTTTGGGCTATGGTATCGCAATTGATATGTTCCCAAAGAGACGGAATTACGGTCATTTTTCTTCAATCTCCAAATGAGACCTTTTTGGGCGTTCTGTTTCTCTTTTTAACTCGGACATTCCAAGTAGTTCCAGCATGAACCACTTTCACTTTTAAAATATGTTGGCACGGTACCACCTACTTTTATTAGTATTAGTTTATTAGTTAAGCATGTTTCTATTGACGAACCGTAGCTTATTATAGTCCATACATTCCTATATTATGTAAAGATACTTGTGTAGAAATTACAACAACAGCAGCAGAAATCAATAAGAAAATGATACGTAAGAGTCTTGAGTGTTTTGGAAAGCATGAAGGGTCTGTTAATCATCATAACTATAATTTACAGCACCAATAGTAATAAAAATATAAAATCAAGTCGTACGCAACAACAGTTTTAACAACATCCGGATGGAGAATTTTGGGCATGTGTAAAGATAAGATAATAAAGGTTATCAAAGTATCATTAATACTTTTTATGCCGTTTTTTATTCTTTTATTTTAATTTTAACATTTATATAAAATGAAAGTATTGAAGTCATTCAACTACTTCCATTAAACTTGAAAGTTTTCAACTAAAGAATACCAAATATTATTGATTACTAATTAACAGATAAGATATGGAAAAGCAAGAAAAAAGTTTCGAGTATAATTTGTAAGTTTAATGACATTGATACTGGAGATGTACAAGTCACTGAACTTCTATCCTACATCCATATCTATTTTAGAAGAAAAAATGAATTATCAAATAAATGCGCCAACGTTAAAAAAAGACAGAAAAAAGAACGCGCCAACGTAACAATTGAACGATTTAAACAATTTGCATCCTATTACGTATTAATTAGTCCAAGCAAAGTGAGCTTGCTGTTTTTTTAATCGATTGGCCAATAAATGCAGGTAATTATGGAAATGGATCACAAATGTTATTCTCTTGCTACCCAAGTTAATAACAAAGAATTAGTATGTTATGCGTGAATACAGAAACAGGTGAACAAATAAGTAGGAAATCAATGCACATGAGGATAATGTAGAACACATTTTTCTACAATTTCCAATCTAATATTAACAACGTTCATATCACTATTCATCTCTTCGAGTACTTTAGAATGATGGTAGAAAAAATATATGTACTTCCATTAAAAAAATCAATGTGTCAAAATTTAAAAATTAAAAAGTTAGAACCTAGACAACAATAAGCTGTGTTATTTTCACCATCATTACAAAAATATGTCGTAAACCGCATCCAAAAACGTCAAACTATTTCGAAGATGTTCGCTGTGGCCAACATAGATGCACCATCTCATAAAAACCTATAAAATGAATAGTAAACTTATTTATGTTGCGCTCTTTACAGCGTTCAATGGTACTTGAGTTGAGGAAGACAATGGAAGGTCACGATTCGGTTGATTTCTCTTAGTGATAGCTGAATAAGGGTAATGGTTTACTACAAGTATCGCCTAGTGGATTTAGAACTCTACGTAAAATTATTAGAATGTGTGAACTGTGTAAGTTTTAAGCCAACAGTGAGAATCGGTAATTGACGTTCAATACGGATGAGCCAAATACGAATTTTTATATTATTATTGAATGGCATTCGTATGTGCGGAAAAGTTTCCCTTAGAGCCAGCACTTCAATTCTGCAGCCGAGATCGGGAGCAGATAGGGAGATGCCAGGGTTCGAGCCCCGACGATGGATGATTTTTTAAAACTACCTACAGAGCTGGCCCAACAAACGACCCAGGCCACCTTCCGCTTCCTCGTCTTATCCTCTCCCCTAACACGACTTAACCACACATGCACCGAGGTCAGGAGGCCAGCCGGGAGCTTAGAGCTTGTCCTGGTGGTTCCCCGCTGGGGGAGATGGCTGGAGGGGAAACCTCCCGCGGGACGACATTTTTAAGGTCGCATCAACATCTAGGTCATTAGCGACCACTATTGCACTTAACGGTATAGTAACTGTGAAGATGAGACGATATTGTGACCAGAGGTGGTGAAAGGATGAACATAAATACAACGATGCGCGAGGCGGGAGCCAAACCCGCGACTCTTCAGTCCGAGATCGCTACGGCCCTCTTGCCTTAACCATCTCGGCCGCCGGACGACAGGATGACATTCAGATCACTGCCGAATGTCACCACGCAGCGAGGAGAGGAACACGGCCACCTCCCGGAGTAGAACATTCACTACACCAAGATGACCCATGACCATAGCGCTTGACGGGCCCGGAAACAAGCAATCAATCAATCAATCCATTCCAATCAACTTGTGCGAATTGAACACTCCTCTACATGGTGTATCAAATAAATCGTTTTCATTGTTTGAAAGAACTGAGTCAAGTTATTGGAGAAATAAAAAACCTTCACGCTAACTTATCACTTAAGTTCGTCACACGAACATTAAATGATATTCGTGACCGTACGCTGAAGTGTTATGGAATGGGCAGACTTGATTCGAAGTTTTAAAAGATTCCAATACGTAGGACTAACTTGGCACGTACTCTGTCGTCTCACTTAATTTTCCAGAAAAAATCCAGTAATAAGAGATTATCTCTTTTCAACAACTAAATATTACGTTTATTATTACAAAAGACAAACTATTTTCCATAAACCGCCAACGAGATATAAATGACCTGAATAAAGGGGAAGAGTGAACAGACGTCACAGAATGTGGGGAAAAACGAGAGTTGTTTATACATATTCCGTTGTTACACTAGAGAAAACATGGATGTTAGAACCAAACATAGCACCCAAGACTGACGAAATCCAGAGGACACTCGCAGTGTCCACCTGAAAATCCTCATCTCACCCAATTCCGCGCACGTCCCTTTGTGGACTAAGCGACTCGAGAGTCCAAGCCAGCGGGCGCCGTTTCCGAAACGCGTTGACACAATTTGCGGCAAGTGCAGAACCTGCCGCCGTTCCCTTTAAACGGCCGTGCGTGGCTCGCGGCTGACAAGGTCGTCTTCGCCGGCCAGACGCCGCCGCCGCCGCCGCCGCCGCCGCCGCCGCCGCCGCCGCCCCCAGCGCCAGCGGCTGAGTCAGCGCCCGTCGCGCTGCCTGGCGGGCGAGCGGGGCTGGGCCTTCGCTGCAGCTGGCCGCGGGTCCGGTGTCGCTGAACCGCCGCTTACGCCCCCGACGCGGTGGAAGGGGGAAGGGGGGGAGGGCCGACGCGCGACTTTCTGCGTCCGGCGATAACAAATGCGGCGGCTGCCGTGCGGGTTTCGTCGCCGCTCCGGTTGCTGCGTGGCGTTTCTCGGAACGGCGCGGAGGAGAATAAGGAAGGGAAAAAACACGTATGGGGTTTTGTTTATAGCTGAACACGGCCGGACAAATTTTATACTTACGTATATTCTTTGTTAACAAATGAGGCTCCCGCGAGAATTTCTTTGGCGGTGAAGTTGCGGGATTGGATTTCACGGAGTTGGCAATGATTGGATTTCACGGAGTTGGCAAGGAAAGAAATAACGTGAGAAATAGGACTTCGTCTTTGAGCGAAGTAAAGATAGAGTGGAAGAAAAAGAGAGAGGGGGAGGAATAGGGAGGGAGAAGAGAAATAGACAGAGAGACATCTCTCCTTCGAAAGATAGGAAGCGAAAGAGAGAGGGAGAGGGAGAGGGAGCGAAAGAGAAGGGGAGAGAAAAAGAGAGAGGGAGCGAAAGAGATATGGGGCGAAAGCTAGAAAGAAAATGTGTGTCGGAGATGAGCAATCAGCAAAATATCTTTATTCTACTTTATTATAAACAATACACAGAGGCTTTTTAAGTTAAGCTCGTTATCCACATCTTAGTCGCCACTTCCAAGCCCTTGCTTCGTTAAGTCCCTCAACCGAGTGGCTCGCGGACTGACCCACGCGCCGGCGCCCCGCACGCGCTCTGCCTTCGGAGGGCGAGGCTCGGCGTCTCCTTTCCCTTTCCGCTTTCCGAGGGGGGACAGAGAGCGCACACAAGAAAGTCTTCGCGAATCGAATTAGACAGCAATGCAATCGGCTTTCTGTGAATTGTGTTTCTCTGGACATCGTAAAATTCATTCAATTGCAATGTCAAGTTGAATATTTGCAGACCGTCTCGACAATAAAACATGCAAATATTTGATAAGTACTTTAAGACATTTAGAAAACTTCTTTTTAAAGAAAATATATTATTTGAATTTAAGCCTAATTTTTGTCAAAATATTATGAGTACTTTTTCAAGTAGGAAGCTTAATTACCAAGTTAAAAAAATGTGAAAATACAGTTTAAGAGTGGAGCAGGTACGAATTGGATCAAATTCGTTTAAAATTTGTATAATTTAACAAATGATAGAATGCAATAACTGTAAGGCACGCAAGTCACGGTCGAGGGCAAGGCTAGCTAACTTGGAGCGCGTGGGCACTGCGTTCAGATCAACTGGCGCGAGATTTAAAAGTGAGGGATGTACAAATCGCTCCTGGATGACGGTACATCAATCACCATTTGACCCATGACAGTTTTTCCAAACGTCGGTTGACAGTTATTGCTACGACAATCAGATACTTTTAATGAAGCTGTGTATACTAGTATTTTAACATTGAGATTTGATATTATAAGAACTTCATTGACGTACTGAATACATTTTTAAAAACATAATATTTACTACATTATTATAATATAGGTGTTGTGGTGTGTTACCGTTGGCATATTTCATGAAATAATTATAGACGTTGTCATTGCCAACAATAGGATTTAATATAATAGCAGCTTTCGATGGCTTAGCCATCATCATCAGTTGTCTGATACAAGGAGAAAAAACAAAAATATTACAACAAGATTATGATAAACGTTACAAATAATTTACAAATTTTTTGGAAATAAATTTAACATGCCAGAAACTGGAAGAAAGGAAAAAGTGGGGGGGGGGGTAAGTCATTAATACTAAAGAAAAGCGAATGGAATAGATATAGGACACGTAAAATTTTTTAAACAGAAATGTAAGTTGAGCCATTCCTTACCTGCTGGATGGAAGCCACAAAACGACTACGCGGGGTCGGGCGAGCGAAGGGGCTTAAGTACCCGGCCGTGGGGTGGAGGAGGGCAATGGCCTGGGTGCGGTGCGCTGTCACTGTGCCGCCCCGGCGGGGTGCGGTGTGGGAGTGGTGTCTAATAGTAATTTTAGTAAAGGAGAAGGACTATGGTTTATGTTTTCATTCAATAAGTTATTGTTTAAATGAATGTGTAGGTTTTCTAAAGTTCCCTCGCCCGACCCCGCGTAGTCGTTTTGTGGCTTCCATCCAGCAGGTAAGGAATGGCTCAACTTACATTTATGTTTTCTGTTTAAAAAATTGTACGTGTCCTATATCTATTCCATTCGCTTTTCTTTAGTATTAATGACTTACCCCCCCACTTTTTCCTTTCTTCCAGTTTCTAGCATGTTAAATTTATTTCCAAAAAATTTGTAAATTATTTGTAACGTTTATCATAATCTTGTTGTAATATTTTTGTTTTTTCTCCTTGTATCAGACAACTGATGATGATGGCTAAGCCATCGAAAGCTGCTATTATATTAAATCCTATTGTTGGCAATGACAACGTCTATAATTATTTCATTACATTATTATAAGTTACTATTAGAATTTAGTATTCACATTACAAAACTCAAATCATTTATCAACTTTGTTTGCAAATACAGGACTGCAGCGAAATACAATTACTCATAATGCTGCCTTCTTGCTCTTCCTTAATATGATTTCAACCTTGAGGGAGAGAGAGAGTATCATATTTCATCACACACAACCAACTTGTCATGTTTCTGAGATATTGCCAACGCACGTTGCACCGCTTTTGATTACGAAGCGCCTTAGTTTCATCTCCACTGCCGCGTCTGCTCGTCGGGCGGGGA
Organism: Gryllus longicercus; assembly: GCA_038098605.1. Lineage (NCBI taxonomy): Eukaryota > Metazoa > Arthropoda > Insecta > Orthoptera > Gryllidae > Gryllus > Gryllus longicercus. Next base: position 1,235,062 of record JAZDUA010000208.1, on the reverse strand, counting down.
GGCAGCCACGCGGCAGGGCGCAGCACTCTTAGGGCGAAGGGGGGGGGGGGCGCTGGAGCAGCGAGCGCGCGGTCGGGAGGAAGGGCGGGCGCGGATTAAGCAGCAGCGCCTCATTCAGCCTTCCGGTTTTCACTTTCTCGCTACGGGGTAAGGAAGTTGTGGAAGGCTGCGCGAAAAATCGGCGAATTTTCGGCAGAAAACTCTTTATTACTGGGCCCTGGTATCGAAAAAGTGGAATATTTCAGTTGCTAAATTTAGAAAAAGACATCCATCACGTGGTGAAGTCAGAATCCATGTGTTGTGGATCTTTGATACCGAAAAATAGAATGATGGCAAAACATGACTGTCTGTCTGTCTGTCTGTCTGTCTGTCTGTCTGTCTGCCTGTCTGGCCGACTGTCGATGGGTAACGCCAGCGGCAAAACCGTTCAACAGATTTTTTCCAAAATTGATATTCACCAATCTGGCCGATGTCGCGCCCTTGAATTTGAAATCAGTATTTTAATTTTGGGTTGTACTTACTGTGAAATCACAGGAAAATTTTCCAAATTTTCAAAATAAAATGGCTCCATCGTTTTTGATTAAATTCTTTTGTTGAATAGAGTGTTCAAGAGAATGGTGCAGTTCTCATGTTCGTTGAAAAACATGATTCTTGGAAAATTGCAAAAGGTGGAAATTTTTTCTGAGTCTTCCCACAATTAAAATATTAGATAGATATTTTTCTCTTAATGAAATCTGTTCCTTCGAAATAAAGTCATGTACAATTTTTCAGAAACTTGAGTCCTTTTCTAATAATTTTGCGTGAAAATACGGCAAAAAGTACGTGCAGGTTTGGTAACACTCATTTTTAATCATCTTTATTCTGTTCAATCCATTGATGTGGCAGAGATTTGCACCAGATATGGATTAGGGCATAAGCAGATGCGAAACTCATTATATTCGAAGCTCCCTTTTACTTTCGTTAGTTTTGTCTTAATTTAGAATTTGTATTTTTTATTTTGACTTAGTAATATTCTATCGTTTAATGTTTGCGTGATTAACAACCATTTATTTTCAATGTGCTTCCAAAATGTTCCCATGCTACTTTTAAGAAATTTGCTGCCGTCGCCACCCCCACTACCACTACGATCTCCGTTTGGATTGCAGAGGATTCTGAAATATGCAACCTCGTCCTTCCCTTCTCTTCCATTGTCGAACTTCCAAATTGTGCGAGTTGGGAAGGCTACCGAAACAACATATATTATTATTCTTCATTATTTGTTTCCGTATTTTTCTGCAATTTTCGTGGCTACATCGCAACTTTTATTTCTCCTCCACGAGTAATACTACTTTCAGTTCGTCGCTGGCACCATCTTCTTCTCCATCACTGGCAATTTTGACGCAGGATGTCCGCGTCGCCCCGGGTTTCTCCGCTTTCCAGTTTCTGCTTCGCTTCTGGAGCTCCGGGCAGTCGCGCGCTCGCTTCGTTCTGCACAGACTCCGCCGCCATTACGGCGACTATCTGCGGAAGGCGCGTCTTTGTTGGCCTCATAACCCGGGTTGCCACTTCGCCACTTCGCGCGTCTCGGCGCGGGCTGCTCTCTGCGACGGCCTCGTGTTGCTTGGCGGCTTCCTCGCCGAGGCGCTGCCGCCCTCCCCTTCCCGGTCCCGCGTCTGGCGGAGCGAGGGAGTGCTCATCTGGTTTTTGACCCCTAATAGCACTGAACGGTGAAGGCCTAAGTTAGTGGTGTTGAAACGTGAGGTGCGGCGCCGACTTGCACGTCGGTTGATTCATTGATAACCGATTCCGGGCGTATCAACTGCTCAATGCATTAGTCCCGTATGTGTATTACATGCCTCATCGCTGGAGGTACCGGGGAACTTCCCCCGCTGAATGGTCAAATCCGGCGCCGGCCTACGCTGGCTTGCGAGATTTTCTCCATCCAGGTATCTCCTACCAGCGGGGTACTGCCCCAGCCAGACATGCGAGTGTAAGTGTACGTAAGTAAGGGGTGGGATAGGACAAGGATGAGGAAGAAAAGACCGCGCGTGTTAGGGGACTGCTCCGGCATTCGCCTCGTGTTCATCAGAGAATCCACGGAAAACTACCGATCAGAGTAATCGACCATTATTGCTCTGATCGGTAGTCCTTTTCCAGACAGAGGCTGAATTCGACCTAGCTGTCTAGCAAGCAACACTACCACTGTCGTGATTAGAACACCAGGGGCTACCGACCAGAGGCACTGCAGTGCAGATGATGCCTGAGCTACACGTCGGCTTCCAGCAAGAAACCGCCTCCGCCGGGGCAACCTCTCCCTCTCCAGATCGGCGGTACGGTAGAGCGTGTAAGTGATACGTGTGTACTGCAGAGGAGGGGGCAAAGTTGAGGAAAGAAAGGTCGTGCGTGGTTCATGGTCCCCTTCTAGAACTCCGTTGTTCGCAAGTAGTATTGATCGGTGAAACCACGGAAAATTATCGATTCGGGCAGCCGGCTGCTAGACGTCTCCGGACAGACTCCTCTACGCACTTAGTGTCACCAAATGCACCGCTCGCCGGGGCTAGACCCAGGACCTCCCAGTCAACGCTGCCGCAGAGGCAACTGCTTTACCGCTACGCCCCCGCAGCCGCCGCTCATTTCCGGCCAGCCACCTAATCGCGTCAACGGCGAGATGAGAAAAGCGTAACCGCGTTACGCCCCGCTCTCGCGCACCTCGCACGCCCCCCCCCCCCCCCACCCCTGCTCTTTGCATCTCCCGCCGGCAATGACGCCCAACACCCTTTTCCATTGAGACCTCCTACTCTTTCTCTGAGGAAGACAATTCCACTTTCTTTCCAAGACACTTCTTTCTCCTTCGTTATTTTTTTTCAGTAAATGCTATGTTGCTAACCGCTTCAAGCAGATATCTGTTAATTGCTATTCTTTTTTTACAATAGATTACAATTAATGTTTATTGAATGGGTAGTGTCAGGTAGAACTCACTTTTCACTTTCAGTTCAACTAGTCACAGGGGTAAAAAAAGATTTTCATATTTTATGTTGGTGCCCAAAGAAAACGTAACACATGTGAAAAATTATAAATTGATAGGAGAACGTTTTTAATATGAGATAAGCCTTTTATATTACAGACAAAGAAAAAGTTTTACACCATGTACGGTTTTGTAAATTATTATTTACGAAATTTATACTAGTAAAAATTGTCAACTATATTAAGCTCTTTCTTCGCTGAAATAAAAAAGACGATATTTGTGAAAATTAATCAATCAATTTAAGACGATCTATGTTTTTTCTTTAATTTCTGAGTATTTTATATGTGTGGAATATAGTTTTCTGTACATTGCAATAAAAATGTCTAACTTCATATTAAGATACTCGTTTTGGTTTAAGATGCCCAAGAATTAATCTTAAAGGATATTGTCATATTGTATTTTATCTATACAAAATGCACAAAAGTTGAAATTAGTTTAACGTCCATGTCTTGCAAAAATTAGTTTAAATAGAATTTCGTAAACGAATGTGCATTTGTCCTTTGACAATACGTTTTTCCTTTTGCCCCCCCCCCCCTTTCAGTCGTATCATACGGTCTCATTCTCTATAGCAACTTTGATTGGATAGAGATGTCATCACAAAGGGTGAACATGAGACCTGGAACCTGGACCTGGATGTTAGAATGAAATAAAATACAGCTTTTGTAATGGCTTAGTGAGCTTACAGTCATTTGACCTAGCTACTTAGTTTCAAGTATTGAACTTTATTTTTGCAATAAAGCTTTGCTAAATACAAACATAATAAATAATTTGATATTAGAATTTTTATGTTTACCAGACTATTTGTTTATACTCGTACTTTTCATAGCACTACGGAGAATTTGTCATTCTCCAAGTGCGTAAGAAGCAAAGTGAAGCTCTGGCTCATTCTTTTTGAATTTCACAGCAGAAAATTTATGAGGTTTCACTCTCAGCCCCCTCATTTCTCTTTCCATGTTCCAAGCTCCTTCTACACTCAAACCAAATGAAACTACTAAATATTTCAAGTAGAAAACCCTTCCATTGTTCTAAACAATTCATGAGTTCTCCGACGTGTATATAAGGGAGTCAAGAAGTTTTTAAAATCTTCCTTCTCTATTATCAAGGTAATTTACTAATAACTTCTTTAATATAATCCTTTGAGATGTATCCAAGGCTACTGCATAGTTATGATAAAATAACGGATAATAAAATCAAGGTTTTAAAATTACATCACAGACCTTACTGTTTGCTATTTCTAGTTTAATCTAATCCAAATTCTGTATTTATCTTAATTTATTACGATATTTTCCTAAATGTCACATTCAGAAAACAGGAAGATATAGTACCAACATTAATAATCTAATGATTACATTAAGTTTTAAACAGAGGATATAAGTGTTTGTATATGGTTTTGATTATACATTGTACGCGGTCGTTTTACAAAATATCCTCTAAACAAATTAATTACCATGTCCAGATAAAATTCTGGGAAAATATGCTTAGCTGGATTATATTACCCAAAATAAGATGAGAACGAGGGCAATTTGAGAATAAGTAGCATACATATTTTCGAAATAACCACGACACAAAGTACCATAATAAAATGTAATTCACAGAAAAACAAATACAATTAACGCAACATGATATATTTTTCAGTTTTCGCAAATGCCGCAAGTACTTTCGAACTGTCAAAATACATTTTCTCGTCAGACGCCGAACTGAAGGGGTGACTACACAGCACGTAAATTAGATGAAGTTCCGAATGAGAGATTCGCATGCCACATGAAACGATAAACTGCGGTGAACTGTTTGCAGAGCAGCCTCTAATCACCAAGGGCGCGAAGCGGCGCCGGCGACAGAGGCCCAAACCGCCTCTTGGCCCGCTCGACCCGCCCTCCTCCCACACAGCCCACCCTCTCAGCCCCCAAGCCCGCCCCTCCGCCTCGCCCCGCCTCGCCCCGCCCCGCCAAACCCCGCCCCGTCCCCGCCCCGCCCCCAACGATCGTTTCGAGCGCCTTTCACGGCGCCGCGCTGAAGAACGCCCCGACGCTCCCTTTTGAGTGTATTCAGTGTTAACGACGGCATTTCCCCATCAAACGAAGGACGGGCGGCGTTAGTATGCAGGCCACTGCCGGGCAAATGAGTCGTGCCTTCACAAAATGCGACGTGCTTCGGAAGGAAACGGTTCGATTCTAAAGAAATTTCAAGGAGCCGCTGGATGCTAAGTGCAAGTGTATCGCTGAGAGAAAGCGCCTTCTCCGGGAATTCTTGGAAGAGGATAAAGAACTCTAGGAGGAGTCGTATATCGTTTCTGCGACTTAATTATAAATAAAGACGTAATTAAGATAATTATGTCACTCGGCGTGTATAACATCTTGCTGGATGTTAAAGGTTACGGAGAGTATTATGATGTAACTAGTGGTTTCAAAATACTAGCAATTTTACAAACAAACATTTTCGAATCAAAAAGGCTTATTTTTAAATACGTTATAACCATTTGTAGTTTCTTCACATATGTAGAACGTATTTGAAGGGATATATCGAAAGATATTGTCTTTATAACCTGTGTAAGAATCAGAATCTACAAAACAACAATTCAAAAATATGTATTCGTCAACAGAAATGTTGGCATATTGACAACAATTTTTCAATCTTATCTTGCGCTTCAAGCAAGTTAATCGTCATTCGCACTTCTGCTTAAAAATAACGTCCGATTTCTAGATGTCACTATGAAGTAAAAAAAAAGATTCTTGACCAGTGACCAAATGAAAACTTATGTAACTACTAATATAACCGCTAGAGTGCAGTTATGACGCATACAGTGTATGGAGTAGAAACGACATTTAAACAAGACAGGCACGATTCTTGGAATTTTCATATTTGTGACTTGTACTACTTTTGTATAAAATCCGTGATACCATAAGATTAGAAAATACCGATACACAAATACAATCCCATTCTTATAACCTTTGGGTAATTGAGATATCCCCCACGCGAACCTTTGCGCAAAAGCAACCGTCGGCGTTTCTTGGCAAAGAAATGCGCGTGTGCTTAAGCGACTAGAAATGGTGACTCATCCCGCCGCGTGGGGCGCCAGCGAGTCACTCGATCGGCGAGGGAGTTCATTAGTCCGACAGTCCCCTTCCGATGTCGCTTTGTGCGCGCTGCCAAGATTTATTCTGGCAAGGAAAATAACGCAGCGGCCCCCGCCCCCGCCTCCGCCTCCGCCCCCGCCGCGCAACCCGAGGACTCACCTTGAGGGCGCCTTGTTGATGGTAGAATTTATCCGTGAGGCCCCGGCGTAAGATCAAAGCATCTCTCTGGAAAAAGAAACGCGATACATTAGATCAATTATTTTATCCTGGTGGACTGACAACTTATTCTTTGAAGTAAAAGTTAAATGTTAAGCTAACGGGGGAGGTGGAGGAATTTGGAATGGGAGGGAAGACGGGATAAGGAAAAAATAATCGCGCGCGGTCCGTGACTCGTATTCAAGGGTGCTTCTGTGGCATTCGCCTGGAAACAATACAAAAATCATGGAAGCCGCTCATCGGAGCTCTCTGCCCTAGACTGTGACTTCAGTAGGTAGGCGCCACAATTTCAACTACGTTAAACCCAAAGAGTACAATTCTGGCACTATTTTATAAATTAAAATAATTGAAACTGATTCGAGATTGAGGAAAAGTCTCCTTCATTTGCAATTTAAACCGTCAAATGTTCAGATGATCGTTAAAGAAATTTACAGTTCTGTAAATCTGTTATGCTTCCTTCAGGAAAGAGTTACTCAATCATTCTTAATTCGAGGATCCCGAAATATGTAATCACGTAAAGATAAGATCTCTTTAAGAATTATGAAAGGAGCTCTGAGCTGTGTTAAATTACACTTTGGTCACATAAATGCCGTGGAATGAAAATATATTCCTTTTTAATTATATTGTATTTAACACGAAGGGAATAAGTTAGTATATTTTCCAACACGGAGAATGATCAAGCAAAATATTTTCTGTAAACTTATATTGATGATTTATTTCTTCACAATTAGCCACTCCAATTTAATGCATGTCATGTATTTCATTATTACAAAGTGTAACTATACATATTCTATACTTAATATTAGCAAATTATTTTCAAGAAGGAAAGCACACGTGAATATGTAGCTATGCTTACCATCTTCCTAAACTTCGTATAATTTACGACTAAGGCATTTGAATGCGTAATGGCATTTGGAACTTGACTAATAGCTAAGGCTCAAATTGCGTAATGGCATTTGGAACTTGACCCCTACTACTTTCCTTATAGTGGGAATTCGTCATGCAGTAGCCCAAGTGATGGCAGTGGTTAATGTTTTCAATCGATAGACGGTCACACAAAAGAAATCAAATGGGCATAATAACGGCGAGTTCGATATTTGTTTCTCTTGAAAGATAACTCACAAACGTCAGAGGTGATCAAAAGCTCTCGAAGCTGGAAATAATCTTCGCCCCGCTTCATTTATACAGTATGCCAGCTCCAAATGTTGGCAATATTTACCCAACAGTCAAGCTAACATCAGTCTGCTATTATTCACTTCTGTCAGACAGGCGTGTAGTAAGTAATTAACTTTATTAATGAGAAGAATTATTTTGAAAAATAAGTGTTTTACATTAGTGACCTGCAGAGGTTCAGACACATTTGACAGATACGTCACCAGATTATCAAATACAAAATGTTTACTTTCGTGTAAATATATAACACGATTAAAACGTGTAAACTAAACAGCATGTGCACTATAATTATTTTTCTTGCAGATAGCCGAATGATAACTCATGTAGACCCCTTTACTTCTTCTTCCTTCAGGCGTTGGGTTCGTGTCCTTGTGGCTCCAACTTTGTTGGTGGACCATCTCTTTCTTGAGAACCCCAGACTTCTTTTCCCAGAAACAATCGCGGAATTATCGTTATTGGAATTTGTTGTATGTGGTCTCACCATTTTGTTCTGTATTATTTTATCATAGATTTTAACTGCTCACAATTAATTTTTCACGAATATCATTATTCTTATAGTATGCGTACTATTATATTGATAACAATTGTGTAGTCGTAAATAAAATGTCAGTCAAACTCAATCGGTAAAATTGCAGATCAATGAAATTTCTATTTAATTACTTTCGAAAATAATTAATGTGTCGAAGGTAATATCGAACTAGATGACTGAACGATCGCAAGAAATGTTAAAACCTATGGTACTACATTACTAAAATAAAAAGTCTGGTGGCTCGAACGACCCGTCAAGCTTGTTGAAAGAGGTGAACGACTGGTGCGGTTCTAACAATATTTACCGTACGTCCCCCATCAACAGCAGGAAAACAAAAGGTGTCACTAGTAGTTCTAGACCCTTATGAATGGTGGGAGTGGCATGTGACTAAGAAAACACACTTGGACTTTCGAAGTAGGAGATGACTAATGGTAACTTCATTCATTCTTTCTGTACGCTGAACTCGAGAGATAAAAGAATAATGATGGATTACTAGAACAATTGAGTTCGTAAAAATAATTAATAGCTTCGTTTTTCTCTGAAACGCAATACTTATTAATAGTAACATTTACAATTTAATGAATTTTACTAAAATAATAGTTTTCAAATTATTCGTAACATTTTCCAACAATTAATACACTTTTTAAAATTTATTTTCTTGTTAATAACACTAAATAGACAATAAATTTTCAATCATATTTTTTCATACATCATTTTCACAAACACCAGACCATTTCAACAATGATATATTACCACTAGTACGCAGAAAGTACAAACAATAAAATTGGTAAGTTGATGACAATCGTATGAAACAAAGTTTTCTTCTATGACTAAAAATAATTTCTCTCAATATCGATTTTGAGATCAAAATAATTTTCTTGACACATTTCAAGTCTCATATCTTACTTTCCCTGGATCTCATGTCTCAAATTTTATGATTCTGTTGATTATTAACTCTCTGAAGAGACTTGGCTTTTAAGAAAACGATAATCTGCAACTGCTAACATAACGAGATATTGACACATGTCTACATGTACGTCAAACACGAACGTTGCACACTGAAATACATTTTTCCGGTTCTCGACAGTCAAATTAAATGGATTATTAACATCTTCACAGCATCAAAAGAAATTAGCTATCCAGATCAATAAAAATATCCGTGGATCTAGCTTCGATATTATGAAAATAATATAACACCTGTTAATGTAATTTGAAAACATACAAGAGATGTGAGATGATTACCAGATGACCAAGAGATGAGTGATGATATACAGAAGAAATCATAGATAAATCGAACACACTCGGCCAAATTATTGCTGCATCCTAATTTTTAATTTATTTTAATTTTAAAGTTTTGTGCTTTCTAATTAGTTTTTGGGGGGTTGGCAACGGTGGTGCATTAGAAGGCGAGTGCGGCGCGGGGTTTACCGGGCTGCTGTTGGAGTAGGAGACGCGCCGGTCGCGCTTCCGGCTCATCCGCTGCTGCAGCGCGTAGTTCGGGGGCGCTCCCTCGGAGCCCCTCTGCAATCAGAGCCGACCGCCTCACGCGATGTAGATGTGTTTCAGAATAAATGTTACGAACTTCTACGCCATGTATGCAGGTAACAATATTACATTTTGGCAATGACCCTGTGGTGGGGTGTTTCATATAACGAGTTACACATGTGATATTTGCCCCTAGTTGTTAGGGTTGTTAGGGTTATGCTTTAGTATTTGGGAAGTCACATTCTGACGCAATCAAAAAGAGTTCAGGTACCTGTCTAACTCCAGTGCATGATCAATTACCTAAAGTTAAGGTCAAATGTCATGAAACGTTTTTATTAAAATCTCCCCGCCAAAACCGCCTTCAGTCCCACTACATGCCCTAGATGTGTGAAATATTTATTTTGAAACATTCTGAATATAACAAACGCTATTTTCAAAAATTAATGTATCACATTTGTTAGAAATCTTATCTTTTTAAATCAGGTAATTAAATGATTTATGTTGCATCACCAAAAATATATTTGGGAATTTTGTACCGGGTAAAAAACACAGCATTTATCACGTAGAATGAGTAAGGCATTTTAGAGGTTGGGTTTTAACGGTTGTGAATTGTTGAACATGTAACAGATGTACATTAACCACTGTAGAATCACAACCATTGATGAACAATAAAATAAAATTGGTTTAAGGGATTGGTCATTGTGGTTAGAGAAACAATTAGTTGGGCTGTTTCTCTAACCACAATGACCAATCCCGTGAACCAATTTTATTTTAAGATGTACATTAGAAAGAAAGGTGTAATATTTAATCAGACAAGCCTTCTTTTTATGTAGACATTCCTTGCATTAGAAAAGGTAAGAAAATTGGAGAAGAACACAGAACAAGATCAAGGAGAAGTAAAAAGGGGACAAAAGGAAGATGAGGATTGAGGAGGGAAACAATAGGAAGAAAAGAATAAGGAAGAAGCTAAAAATCACGAAATGAAGGCCCGTTTGTTAGGGTACTGATCCGGTATTCGCCTTGTGTTGATCGGAGAAACCACGGAAAACTACCGATCAGAGCAGCAGGCCGCTAGAATACTCCTCCAAACAGCGGCTGAATTCGACCTAGCTAACAAGCTAGTGTCAAAAAACCTGCCACTGTCAGAAGCACTGCAGTAACATCAGTTGATGCTCTGAGTCTCCTTTCCCTGAGAAGACGGAGAAGGGAAGAGAATGAGAAGAAGAAGAAGAAGAAGAAGAAGAAGAAGAAGAAGAAGAAGAAAAGGAAGGAGGAAAAGGAAGGAAAGTAGGAGCATTGAAACTATTTTTAATGAAAAGTACAAAACTGAATTCTTTGAAAAAAATGCAAAGGGAAGTAAATTTTTGTATAAATTTCCATAGACATAAAATTTGGAAATATTTCATTTATCACCTCACCCACCTCTTTTTGTGATGATATAGTTTACAATGAGATTTTGAATATGAAACTATTAGCACTGCTTTTTTCGCTTAGAGACCCTTGAGTCCCAATGCCCAAATCATTTGTATTGGATCCAGAAATTTTGGAAATTTATTTTAAAACTAGAGAACGAAAGGGAAATAAAGGTGGAGAGGAGAATGGATATTTGACTCTGGAATGCAAAATTCAGCGCCGACCTTCACGTCGGTTTTGTTTTGTTTTTCCTCTACAGGTATCTCTCTCAGGGAGAGAGTGCGAGCTCCCAGCATGTGGGGTCGGGCAATGAAGCGCGGTGTGTGGCCCGTGTGTTGGAGCACTGCCGATCGCCTGCCACCCGCGCACCCACCGGCTGGAAGACTGGCTCCCTCTCCTCGATGGCAGCAGTGTTCCGCGGGTGCGAAAGCGACATGTCGCCGCCGCCGCGGGCGTGGGCGTAGGCGTGGGCGAGGGGGCGTGGGGGCCAGCCCGCGGCGAGGGCCCGGCGGCGCCGGCGCCGGCGCCGCCCGCCGCCGCCGCCGCCTCGCCAGCTGCCTCTGCCGCCGCCGCCGCCGCCGCCGCCCTCGCAACTCCCGCGGCCTCCTCTGCGCACCCGCACGTTGCATGGGGCTGCCGCTGGGGCTCGAGATCCACGAGACAGGGAAACGGGCTCGATGAAAATGTTGCCATTTTTCACAACGGATTTAACAGTTGCGCAGGCGTTTTTACGCGGCCAAAGACACAGAGTTTTACTCTCTAAGATGTCTCGTAATTAATGTTACAAACTTCTATGGCATGTAAAGGGGTCGCAGATGATTACATATTGCTAACGGTTGTGTTTTGAAAAATCTCGTTTAATTTAGTAACAAGCTATGAGATTTGCCTCTGTTTGGTACGCAACTCATTGTGTACTGGTCTCTGGGTAACTGGGTTCTGAAGTGCCAAAAGATGTCGTGCACATCCAAAACATCAGTCGAAAGTGCACATGTATGACTTCGTTTTATGAGGTTCCTCATCTCACAGTGACTGACAAACGTCATCATTGTTCGCTCTTCTGCATGTTCTAGAAGTTTGTAACATTTATTTTGAAATATTATGTTCGTCGGCTGACTGTATTGATAATGAATCATCTTTATGAAATTCTTAAAAGTAAAAATATATTAGTTTCTAAACATTGTTTCAAATCAAACTTCCCACAGACGAGTGTCCTACCAGGTAGCCCTACCAGTTCTGAGGTTAGTCGAGGAAAAGATGTACTAAACCCTCCGAGGTCGAGACGATTATCTTCCTTAGTTTTCCACAGTTACAAATGATTAGTACGAGTTGGTCCCGTGTGCGCACATGGAGTCTTGACAACCAGAAAGAAGAAAGAAAACCAAGGGCCCCCTACAATGCTACCGGTGTTTAGACTTTGGTCACAGCAAAAACAATTGCAATCATTCAATTTCATGTGTGTTTTGTGCAGGTGATCACCTATCAGCAAACTGCGAACAAAAGAACTCCACTCCTACATGTAAACATTGTCTCGGGAAGCATAGGGCCGACCTCAGATCAGTAGAATGTCCATACTATCGAAAAATCTTAGAAAGTAAAAGAAACAATCCTAATGACAGACCTAGGAACAATCCTAATCCCCCGCAATTTAATACAACAAATTTTCCAACACTACCTCCAACCAACAACATACCTAATTTCTCACACGCAACAAATTTCAACCACTAACAAAACACAAGAAACACAAATCACCAGCAACATAACAACCAACAGACAAACCGAAACTACAACAATTTCAATATTGGTAACTCATTCATACAAAACATCACTCAATTCATAACTAATCACATCATTAATTTTATAAATTCATTAATTCCAACAATTATTCAGAATATTCAACAATCATTTGCTATGACATTTAGCAACAATTATGGATCACCATAGAGATATAATTATATTAAACTGGAATGCGAATGGCATTATCAGCAAAAGATCCGAACTACAACACTTCTTACATGCTAACAAAATTGATATAGCACAAAATTGATGCATCACAGAAACTCATCTCAACCAAGAAAACTCATTCTTCATTCAGGGATACATAACAGTCAGAACAGACAGACAAAACTCGAAAGGTGGAGGAGTATTAATACTAATAAAATCCAGTATACCACATCACCAGATTACTCTACCACACACGCCCGGACTCGAAACAGCAGCAATTAATGTAAAGTATAATAATAATAATAGGACAATTACAATAGTAACTGCTTACAAATCTCCAAATATAAAAATCAATAATACCAACATATACACATTATTACAACTACCAAACCCATTCATAATTGCAGGTGATCTAAACTCTAAACACTATTCATGGGGATGTCGAACTACGAATACAGCTGGCAAATACTTATACAACATAAAAAGGAACTTGAATTTCAACATATTATCACCAACCGAACCCACTTACTTTCCATATGATCCAAACAAAAGTCCAGATATACTTGACATAGCTGTTACTAATATTAAAACTCAGTTCATTTCTACAACGTACCATGAACTAGATTCAGACCACTTACCAGTAATAATTTCAACTCGAGTAGAAAAGCCTCCTTCAACACCCCCACCCACTTTAAATACTTATCACATTAACTGGAAGAACTTTAAATGTTCCATAAATAAATCCATACCTCCATTTCACAACCTGAACTCTCCCCAAGAAATTAACCAAGCAATCATGACCCTCAACAATATAATACTTAGTAATATTAGCAACAGTCATATCCAAAAAAGCCTAGATGTTAACAAAATAATGCACAAACCACTACCAACTAATATAATTAACTTAATCCGAATAAAAAATAAAACAAGAAGACTTTGGAATTCACTAAGAATTCCCTCTTTAAAAAAAGAACTAAACCTGCTAAATAATATTTGTAAAAAGGTTCTAAACAGATATAAACAAGAACAATACAACTCATATATCAATAGCTTAAATACTAAAAACAACTCACTATGGCAGTTTACTAAGAAACTCTTAAAAAAAAGAACAAGCATTCCACCATTAGCAACTAGTGATGGTAAAAAATACTCCCCAATGGAAAAAGCTGAAGTATTGGCTTCACACTTTGTTGACACTTTCACCCCCAATAACACCCCTAAAGATTCGAAACACGATGAAATAATGACAATGTTCAATGCTCCCCTATATGATGTTCCCCATCAAATACAATTCATATCCCCTAATGAAATAAGAAAAATAATAAAGGACATGCCAAATAAAAAAGCACCAGGCCATGATCGGATCAACACAATCATTCTAAAAAATCTACCAGAGAAAGCTATTGCTTTTCTAAATAACATTTACAACTCTGTATTGAGAACAGGATATTTCCCCCAAACATGGAAACACTCAATCATTCACCCAATAGCAAAACCGAGCATGAATCACTCAAAAGCCGAGAATTACAGATCTATCAGCCTCCTTCCTATAATGTCAAAAATCTTAGAGAAATTAATACTCTTCAGATTGAACAAATATATCAAGAAAACAAACAGTATTCCATAGCACCAGTTTGGCTTCAAATCACAATACTCTACCACCCATCAACTACTAAGACTTACGGAACACATTCACTCTGCATTTCAAAAGGGACAACATACCATCGCTGCATTCATAGATATTTCGCAAGCATTTGACAGAATTTGGCATCCAGCTCTCTATTTTAAATTAATATCAATAGGTACTACTATCCTTAGCTACATAACAAATAGAACATTTTCAGTTTCAGTCGAAGGCCACTGTTCCAACCCAAGGAAAATTGCTGCTGGGGTTCCCCAAGGTTCACCACTTTCCCCCACGTTGTTCAATTTATACACAGCAGATATTCCTACTACAGCACATATAAACACCGCTCAATTTGCGGATGACACTGCACTATATATCTCAGGAAATTCTTTAACAACTCTTCAAACACAGCTTCAGAATCACATAAATTTAATAGCAAACTGGACTAATATCTGGAAAATAAAATTAAACCCAACAAAATCTGTAGCAAAAATATTCACATTAAGACCTTTTACTCACCCTCTTCCATTCTTCATAAATAACGACATCATCAATTGGACACCAACTAATAAAACAATTAAATACTTGGGCTTAAACTTCGATACCCGACTCAACTGGAAGCAACATATAGAGGTAAAAACTCATCAAGCCAAAATTAAACTAATTCAACTCCGACCCTTACTGAATCAACATAGCCAACTCTCAAAATTCAATGCTCTATTACTCTACAAAACAATAATCCGGCCGACATTACTCTATGCTTGTCCCATCTGGACCAATGCAGCTAATTCCAACCTATATAAAATACAAGTTATCCAAAATAAATTTTTAAGATTAATTACAAAAGCACCATGGTCCATCACCAACAATCAACTACACAATGATTTAAACATAAACACAATAAAAAAACAAATAGCCTATCTTGCACATAACTTTTACACTAATCTTCCCCTAATTCAAGCAACATCCTTCTATAAACTAGGCAAAGCCCCCAATTATCGAACGAGAATTAACAACAGATTCCCCCTCCACTCATTTTATAAAATATTCCCAAACTTGGAATAATACTAATCTGAGGTGCTACCTGCTTCCTCTCCCAGTATATTGTTTTATTTGTAATGTATAATTTTCAGTTAATGTAAGTTAGTATAAGATAGGTGAAGATCATCAATCATTTGCACAGTTAACATGTAAACTGAACAATGTAATGTCTACCAAAATAAAAATAAATAAAAAAAATGGAGTCTTGAGCTTCAACTCTTCCTTGCGCTCCCTGACACTAACGACGTGCGTATCGCCGAGAATCCGGTCACCTGGAATGGAGTTTCTAATTCTTTATCAGGGCTTTTAGACGACGGGGGGTCCAACGGGCCTGCGTTCAGAGGGCATAACTTTCTGCCCCTGCACTGCTTCTGCTTCTCATTCTGCGTTGACACTAACGACGTGGGTATCATTGGGAAATTCAGGCAACACCGGGAACGTTTTCAATTCTAGAAGAAAACAATGAAGACGTTTCCTAAATATGAGCTAGAACCTAAAGGTAGAAAGTATGGTGCGGAATTTTTATAACGCTGGCTGAGTTCTACTGTTAGACAGTCAGTATTCTGCGAGCCAGCATGGAGACGACTACACTGGACGCTATCTCAAAGACACCGACGTCCGAGCTTTTTCTTCAGTCAGCCGCGACACAAACAAGTACATTCACATTTCCTTTAAAGAAGCATACAAGAAGGGCAATGTAACAAATTAATGACGCAGCTAAATCAAATTTCGCTAGCTCGCGTCAGGTTACTCTATTATTTTTTTCTGAGTAGAGATGGTGTGTGTAGACCGCCCTGCTGCATGCGCAGTGTCACCCTTTTCTTTTGTCTGGCTCGCGCTTTAATGGTCGGTGATTGCTAGGGGGCGAGTTTTAAGAACTAACACATTTCCAAAAATAAGAAATAAAAGGATCTTAACATACGTTAAAAATAACCTAAAAAGAAAGAAAAATGACGAAAACATTAATCAAAACCACTTCAGATGAACAACTCAAGCTGTTGGTTATGTTACTGGTGTAATCGAGGCTTATTCCTAGTTCCTGAGTTGAAGTGAACTCAGCTTGCAAACTTTTGGTTAGAACGGTTATTTGAAAGGAAATATCTGCCTTTATCACGAAATCGGTCGAACTCACAATGGTACCGACACAGGAACCTTGGATTGCATAGTACTCACAACGGCTGACATTACAATGTATGAGCGAGGATATCGAATTGGCCTCTCAGTAATTCTGTGGTGAACATTTGTTGCACCTCATAAATATTGTTTGATATTCATTTGTACCATTAAAATGGTATTAAAATTCGATGAAATCAGCAGTAAATGTATTAAAATTGACATAAAAAGGTAAAAAATGACTTATTCGTAGAATTCGTCGAAAATGCAAAACAATGACGTAACACGGGTTACTTCGTTTTGTCTTAATTTAAAATGAACTCCTATGCTAAACGACATTGTTATAAATTGAAAAGAAAAAATGACATTTCATTAAGATCCGCCCCTATTGATTACACAGATATCTTTCGCCTTCAGAATGGTGCTGGAGAAAACTTTCCTTTACACTCCAGCTTGCAATGGCCGATTACGAATTTCTTGTGGTTACAGTGACCGCTTTACTTCGGTCAATGGTTAATAGGTACAACTAAGTACCTAAAGGTTTTAATCTTCAGCCTCGTTAAATAAGTCAATATAATTGTGTGTAATTTTAATGAAGTACTAAAATTCAATTTAGATTTATTATTCAATGTATTTTGCGGGGAATGACACAAAATTCTATATAGTAAATACGAGGAGCTTTTACAAAGCTTTTAAGACTTCAACTGTTACAAGATTTGATTTTTTTGTAGTTTATTTAACAACAATGAGTACTTCACATTTGTTAGGTTTAGAGAAACGCATTATTTTTATCAAAACACGAGGCTTTAAAATTCGAATTTTAAATATTCCTACGTTTACCTTATTATGAGTAAATTTAGCGAAGGCCAATTGCCCAAAACTACCTATTACAATTCACTGTTCATTAAATATTCGGGTAAATTTTATTATTAACCTAACTAGCTTTATGAGCAGAGTTCTAAAAACCGATTGAAGAATTTGGCAACTAAAAGCGCAATTTCATCAACTGACTAAATATATGCCAGGGAAGAACTTCACTCGAGACTGATCTTCGTGTATGCCCTGATGGCTGCGTGGCCGCCTACGAGCTTCATTGCGATGTCACTAACTTATCACTGTTGATCACGTTATCTTATCTGGCATGCAGAGTCCGACTCACACAGCTCTTTTTGACTTCCCCGACCTTGAAGGACCGACTGGATCGTTTGAGTGTGACAAATACAAGAACAAACATCTGGATATTTTCCTCAATGATAGAATACAAGGACAAAATTTATAATGGATCAAAAAATTGGAAGATTGTTAAGCTTTGATTATTAAAATTTACAATGGCGATGAGAGTGGTGGTTTTATGTTACCTAAAGCTCAATTGAAAACGTATTTGAAACAATGTACTCTTTTGTTCATTCTCGACGGAGAAGACAATTGTTAAATTCTCTTTTCTATCGTGTTCGGCAGAAAATAAACATTTCAACTGTCCAGAAAAAAGTAGTTTCAGCTCTTTTAAACAAATTTTTTCTAATCCCTGTCTTGACAATATATTTTTTCCATTATTTTTTCTTCGCGGACCCATTTACATCTAATACTGCAAGAAATATTTTACGTAGAGAAATTGAAAAATTATGAAATACTCTCACGTCTCTATTGTGACAAAAATTAATAATTTTGAAGTAAAGATTTAATATAAAAGTAAATTGCATATTTTATTTACATTTACATTATACTTACATTTGACTGCAATTTACTCACAATTATCATATTAATTATAAGCATATTAAAGAGATTGATGAAAAGCTGCAATAGAATGAAATACCTTGGAGTAGTGAGAATTCATTTAGAGTCAACATTACGACAATAATTTTCAAAAACAGCCGAGCTGTAACACGGAAAATAAGTCCCATGATCATAATGGCAATTTAAAAAAAGCGAATTTATTTCAACAAAACCAACTGAGAAGAGAGTATTCATTTTACATATTCATTATAGTGCCATATATATGAGTATTCAGGGTTGCAAGTTCACGTTATTGAAACGTACATTAAAATTTTTATTACTAGCTGCACCAAACTTTCAACATTTTGCCAGCCGAACCATAAAAATATTACAATTCAACATAATGCGTTAGAACTTATTAATGCAAATAAATGTAAAATCAATCGAACTTAATCATCTCATTGAAATCATTTTGAAGAAGAAAGTCTAGTAATCATTATACAATTTACGTTGGCGTCTATTCTTCGTTAATTCTACATCATTTGCATCTGAATATGCATTGTATGGAATGAATGTGCAGAACTCGCATTAACGAAGATCAATGACACATTTATTGAATTTATTCTTTCTAATAAGTTTGAAATTGGCGGAACGTAAAACGCGATTTGAAATTTGCGTAAGCAAAGCACTCGATGAAATCAGTTGTGCAGTATGGAGCATGAGCTCGAAATAGGGGCCGAGTGGGTGACTGAACATATGCATCATGACAAAATTAGAGGTAAATTATTTATTTAACATTTTAACATAAAAATTATGTTGAGTATTATGATGAGTAACGGGAAACGCAAAAAATACGAAAACAACCTAGTATTAGGTTCTTACCCAACATGACAGATCACCCACCATTTCTCCCACTTATCCGTAAAATCCTTTTCCCAAATATTTAAGATCCCTTCAGCTATTCACTTTCACATAGGTAAGCAAAATTCTCATCGCAAACGATTAAAAAGAATGATACCAAGAGAATGTTTCGATCCCCCATAGACATAAACCAACGAGTATTATTCCATTATAAAGTACTGTATATAATGGGTATATAAGTATTGTATTATATCTAAAATTAAATTTCGGTTTATGTCTAAAATGATTCTTGTATATAAATCATGTTAATGTATTTATCATAAGCGGCTGCAGAGAGCCAGTGGCCAAGCTAGAGTAAATAAAAAAAAGAAAACAACCTAGAAAAGGGGAAATCTAAATTTCAATTCATTTTAACTTGAGCCGGTTGAATGTGAAGGAGACACGTCTTTCTGAAGCGAATACCAGACTGGGAACCGCGTTTTAATGGGTTGTAAGAAACAGGCCGAAATACGTTTGTTCTAGGACATATAAGATTTGATCGTGACAGACCACGAGATCTATTACATTAGACTCTAATTGATTACTGTTTTGCCATTGAGATAATTTTATAATATTAAATTAATTCATTAAAAGTAATATATCAGAACGATCGAATCTACATATGTCTCATTATACAATGTTGAAAACCAACTATATTTCTGACCGTTTACAAACAGTTTACAGCAGTTGGCACCAATGATAGAGAGCAGAAACGTTAAGCCGCTTGTGCAAGCCCGGATCACTTCCCCTCACTCGGTTCGCATTTCCCCTGCGACACCATTAACGCGTGTTCAGTGTATACACGCGTGCTAAAGCCACGCGTGCTCGGAACGTTACGGAACGCTCGAAACGCTCGCCTAGTTGCGTCTTACGAAAATATATTTGCCTGATGTTTTCAACCGACATTTGAAATATATGTGTATACAGTAAAACTTATCAATATTTCATGTTTTTCTTTAAAATTGTGACTTGAATAAATATATTTGCCAGGGAACAAGGATATGTTGCATGGAGAATTATTTTCTAATTTTCGTTTTGTATTGTTTACTAATAGATCTGTAATTTGTTGTATATAGAAAAATTTGATATAAATTACCATGTCACTATCAACTAACATTTTTACAGACCATATTCTTAGCCTGTTAAATTTCATAAACTGAACACAGGAGGTTAATGCAATTATTGCATTCTTGAGTAAACACGATTTCTAAATAACGATTTTTTCGATTAAAAATGTATAATTTTGTGTTAAAATGTAAATAACTGTTCATTTATTTTCTTCAGTACAGGAAATGGGAATCATTTATGAGGCAATGACTATCACCTGACTTCTCCAGAGTTTTCTCGTAGAATTTCATGGCTCAAGGATCCAGGTACATATCCAGTGGGAGGAATTGGAACACTCACTTTAAAAAAATATTATCTCTGTTCAACAGCATTGTTTTACAGGATATTTCAAATACACAGTATTAATAACACCATTTTGGGAAGATTCACGCAGCTGTACGGTTAGTAATGTTTTTGTATCAATAAAGGTTTACATGTTATACGCACATACGAATTACAAT
The DNA here is from genome assembly GCA_038098605.1 of Gryllus longicercus. Taxonomy (NCBI): domain Eukaryota; kingdom Metazoa; phylum Arthropoda; class Insecta; order Orthoptera; family Gryllidae; genus Gryllus; species Gryllus longicercus. The sequence continues at coordinate 1,214,265 of JAZDUA010000208.1, read as the reverse complement.
ACGAATCAAAATACTGAGCCCTGATGAACTCCTGTATTTTTTTAAACTCTACATTGCTCTGGACAAAATGCTTGCGTACTGTGTAAAGCTCGTTATCTTGCCCACGTGATATAGAGTTACCTTGACATACCGGATGTAGAGTGACCGCATGGAGACATTTTTTCATTATCTTGGTAAGAAATGTTTTCGAAAATATTTTAGCTTCTCTTCCCCCCAAATGAACTTCATCCTTACGTACCTATGAGAAACTTTCCAGAACTATAGATATAATGACTGTAGGTGCGTAAATTTCAGAGAAGAAAGCAGAAAGATAGTTTAAAAATATCGCAAATCATTATGCTTTTGACTCAATGCTGCAACAAAATTTACTTAAACCTTCACATCACAAACCGGTGTTAAAGACTAAAATTGTTCGTTTAATCTCACAAGTACTAGAATATTGTTCACACTATAAACAGTTTCAAATATACAAAGATTATTGTTAACATTAAAACTACCACATTCAACATCGTACTATCTAATAATTATCAGAGGCTTAACAACGTGAAGTAATACCAATTGTTTGAAATTTATTCCACCACAGAAACGTCTAGCATTCAAATATATAGCATTCATCTTCTTACGAATTGAGAGCGCTCGTCAAGTTCCTCTCATGTTCCTCACATTCACGTTCAAGAGAACGATTCTGCACGTAAAGGAAATCAAAGCCTAGTTTCAAGGACTAGCACGAAACTAAACTCATTACTTCGAGAATTTCGATGGATTCATGAACTCAAATGCCACAAGGCATTTTCTTTTCGCAATTTTATTAGCAATCACGATAGCTCGTTAGCGAAGGTAGAAAGCCAAGAAGTTCTTGGGGATAAGAGAACGATGACTGAAAGCAGCGCACAAACCTCCAAACGAGTTCTTCTTTTCTATTTTTTTCACGATCCTTTTTGTATATTCTTCCGTGTACTACATACCGGGTGTACCGCCAACTGTGGATCACCCTCGTATCTTCCAAACGGCTCACGATATCGAAATGCACTTTTCTCTCAACGATGAGGAATCATGGTGCAAGTAATATGCTGTAAGGATATTGTGCGCAATATTTTTTAGTTTTCGCAAAGTTGAGCATCGTCGATTTTTAAATGAAACACTGTATTATTATCACTAGCAATGAATAGATCATAAAAAGAGGAATACAATGATGTTTCATTTTTATAATAATAATTTTACCGTAGTTTGACTCAAATAATACTTTCCGATATAAAGTTTTAAATTAAAATCACAAAATTCCCCTACGGTGACACATGCAACTGTGGCCTCTGGGGAAGGTGTCCTGTGCCTCTCGGTGCGGCGGGTTTGTTACGAAGGAGTGAGGTAAAAGCGCTATTACAGAAATCTAGAAGGAATAAAATATTATTCCATATAAATCAACATTAACGATCAGATTGAAAGATGTTTCTATTGATTCATAAGAACTCAACTTTTCTTTCACCTTATTAAAGTTCCGGAAACCTCTGATCATTGAAATGAACGATATAATAGTTATGTAATAAATCCTCTAAATTAGTCTTTAAGGATGAGAACGGAAGGTTAACAGCGAGGCGGAGCGTTCGCGGAGCCAAGTTGTCCGAGTCCTAATCGGTACTCAAAACTTACAAGATGATAAATGTCGCATCTCCCAAGTACAAGAAGAAACCATTGATAATATAGTCAGAGCTTGTCCAATTCCAGCAAATACCAAATACATATTTCAAAAGACACCATAGAGTGTGCAATAACCTTCACGGACAGACCTGTAACGTCCTCGAACTTCCAAACACATGCTCCAAGTGGTACCAACTCACCAAAACCTGTGATATCTGTTAGACTGTGTACACTATTGTACGACCAACAAATTCAAACTGATAGCACGATCGCGGCAAACAAACCCACTCCAGGATATGAAGAATAAATGTGCAAATGAGTAGATATGGCTGTTCCGTATGATTAAAACTTTGTAAACAATGAGGCAGAGAAACGCCTTAAATGCATGAATTTGGAAATCGAGATCAGCCGAATGTGGGACGTCAAAACACAGGTCGTTCTGATAGTTATCGGAGCTCTGTGATTTATTCCCCAAAATTTGTGTAAGAACTTGGCTAAAATCCTAAACGACTGAGAAGTCATTCAAACGACTGGGAAGTGAAAGATATTGCTTTATTTAGAACAGCCCACATGTTGCACAAAGTATTGTAGAGGCACTGAAAGTCCCTATACCTGTCTTTAGGAAGCCCATTGTAATCTGGAGTAGATTTTATATTCAACCAGCTCAGAACATCTTTAATTGTGAATGGCATCTTCCATACTCCCAGGGCTAACACCCCTGGGGTATTGCCACCGAGATAATGTTTCTGAGCCCCGGTAAATGCAGAGTGCAAGAAATCTTGGTCCAAGTCAGCCTTAAAAAATCTACATTTGCCGTTCAGATGGCCGAGATCGCTAAGGCACAATAGACGTAGCGATCTCGGAACGAAGGATCGCGGGTTCGAGTCCCGCCTCGGGCATGGTTGTATTTGTGTCCGTTCTTTCACCCCCTATCACCACCATATCATATGATCTATACAGTTGCCATACTGTTAAAATGCAATAGTGGTTGCTAGTGACCTAGATGTTCATGCGACCTGAAATAACAACCAAAAGCAAAACGAAAGGATTGGACGAGAGGGAGAGGTTAGAGAAATTAAGGCAAACCCTAAGTTGTGTGTGCCAAAATTGCGGATTTCGGTGAGACGAAGTACAGGGTCAGTCCACCTTCTGACGGACGCTTTAGAGCCGTGGCTACCTCGGAAGAGGCCGCGCTCGCTTTGTGAGAAGGAAGAACCGCGCTCGTAGAATTAAGTTGGCAAAAGCATCTGAATAAGGATCAAGAATTCTAGAATTCCTGTTTTTTGTCTGATGAGACCAGCATTTACTTTTTGGGATCTGATGGTGTCCATAGGGTGCGGAGAAATGTCAATTCGAACAATCGCATGCTTAATACTTGGACAACTGTAAAACATGCAGGCGGCTCAATCATGCTTTGGGACTCTTCGTATGTCATCGAAAGGCATTGAAAACCTATATTACATCAATAGCATAATGTACAAATCAGTTTACAATAATATTATAAGAATTAATGACAAAGTGTAGAAAAATTGGAAATGCCATCTGTTAATGAGTTTCAACACGACAACAACAGCAAACATACGGCAACAATGAATAGCTAATTTTGAACGTGTCAAAACAATTGCACACTCCTCCACAATCATTTGATGTGAATGTTATCGAACATCTGTGAGCCTCATTGAAATCAAAAATAAGAAAACATAATATTTCGTCAAAATAACACAAAGAAAATTGTTTTAGAAGAGTGGGGAAAAATTAGTCCTGAAGTTTGCAGTGATAATTCCAAGCCGTTATCAAGGCAAAAACGCACTCTACAAAATATTAGATTCTTGTGTGTATTACCAGTACTTTTATTATTTGTGTACGAATAATACAGGTTCGCAGAAAAGGGAGACTTTTTTATTTATTCCCATGTTTTATTTGGTGAATATACTCATTTACTTATATAAAATCTAATAACATGGATGTGTTAGATTCAGGCCATTTGAGACAATATCAATAGTCACTCGAACTATGTTTTGGATGTCATTTTATTACCAAAGTATTCCTGTACGAACAAAACTGGTGCATACTGTAACCCCTCGGGGATGATTGTGTGTCTTTGGTGATAGTGTGTGTTGTCTGTGTACAATGTGCTTGTGTGTGGTTGGCGGCAGGAAGGGCGTCTGGCTGTAAAAACACGGCCAAATCAGAATAAAAATGTAATGTGCGAAAAATTAATAAAACGGACCCGTAGAAAGGGGGGAAAAGGAAGGATAAAAAATTAATAATATGTACTATTCAAAATTGTTCTTAATTCCTATAAATTGTTCAAAGATGAAAAATCTTATAATGTGGCCAATTGTGGGTAGACCCTGGTTCCATTAAAGATTTACGGGTAAACTGAAGTTGTGAGGTACATTTAGTTCTTCACGGTTCTGTCATAGCTAAGTAATGCCAATTATTCATGCAGTGCTACCAGCACTCTCGCAACACTATTATACACAATATTTCTTCAAAATGAATAACAATCGATCAAAAAATTCCTAATTTTGTTATGATTCCGTGCACATACTCTAGCAGTTTCTTCCTTAATAGTACGTCGGAACTGCACAGAAATATATAGTACTTGTGGATTGTTCTGAAATTTCGGCACTTAAGAGGTATTTTGGGTTAACAACATTGAGAAGTATTGATGATTTTGACTGCATCTGCGCAATATTGTCTGGGCTCGATTACCGCCAAGGCAGCGGGCGCATCGCGGCGCCGGTTACCTGCAAGGAGCGCTGGCCGACGCGCAGTGCGGGCCTGGCCACGCCGCCGGCATGCCTACTCGGCAGGCGCGACCCGAGGTCGTTCGCCCGGCTCTGGCGCAGCTGCGGAGGCGCCGAGGGCGTCGCCAGGCGACGGCGACACAGCGTCGCCCAGGCCGCCGCCGCGGTGGCCTAACTCGGCCCCTAAATACTCAGTCACACGCATCGCAAGTGCCGCAAACCACAGCGCGAAGAATATGAACGAATTTTTAACATCATTGAACCAAATCGAAGCCCGAAGTGCAGGTCTGCAGCAAATCCAGTTTTCTTATAGCTGGGGCGCTATGCCAAATCCATGGAGTGTCATTGTCAAAAATGGGTTGTCAGCCACTAAACAACGGGACATGAAACGTCAAGAGATGATTCCAGAATCCAGGGAACTAAGATGCAGAGCTTTGGACACCAACTATGTTCATCGGTATGGTGGGTTTTGAAGCGAGCGAGAAGAAATATTAGAAAACCAGGACGTGATAAAAATGAAAGAGGAAGGGTAAAACAGTAAAACAACTGAATAGATAAGACCAGGGAGTCAAGACAACAAGGAGTCGGAAGAGATGTCAATAATATTGTGATGCAGAGCTGGCATAGGGTAACACGAATTACCTAGGTAGTATATTATGCGAAGAGAAAATAAAGATAATATTTTTGATACTAAACACGCAAGAAAACATTCACAAATTTGAACATCAAATTAATAGTTAAAATAAAGATGTTCATCAACCGCAGTTACTGAATACATTCAATAAAAATCATCGAATAGAAACATGAGTATGACGAGGAATGCAGAAACCTTACTACCTATTACGTGTACTCCTCAGATACCTCCCCAGCAGGGTGCTGACCCAGATGGGGCAAACTCTAAACTCCAGAATGGTCACCCGACCTGTGTGATAGTGCAGTGGGTGTATGTTTGCGTGTGTGTGTGTGTGTGTGTGTGTGTTTGTAAAGTGGAAATATTAAACATGCAAGGAAATATCTCTTGCGGTCTATGGCCCGTGTGTAAGCACTCGCTCGGAGTTGATAGGAGAAACCACGCAAAACTACCGATCAGAGCAACCGGAGGCTAGAATTCTCTCCCCGATAGCGGCAGAATTCGACCTAGTAGCATGGACGGGGCCTCGAACCCTGGAGGGGTAGAGGAGTGAATCCGAAGAGGACCAAGGGGGACGCAAACCAAAGGAAGTGAGTTAAGGCGAGGCGAAAGTGCATCCAGAGGGTAGGGAGAGGGAAGGGGAGTTGGGGAGCGTCGGTGGTGTAACAAAGCCGCAGGAGCGCAGCGGAGGGGAGGGCGGGGCGGAGGCGGGAGGAGGCGGGGCGGAGGTGGGGCGGAGGCGGGCGGCGGCCGGCGGAGGGGAGGGTTGGGCGAGGCGGAGGCGGGTCGGAGGCGTGCGGAGGGGAGAGGAGGGGAGGGCGGGGCGTAGACGGGGCGGAGGCGGGCGCAGGCGGGCGGAGGCGGGGCGGAGGGGAGGATTGGGCGAAGCGGAGGCGGGTCGGAAGAGTGCGGAGGGGTGGGGAAGGGAGGGGAGGGGAGGGTGGGACGGTGGCGGTTCAGAGGCGGACGAAGGGGAGGGGGAGGGCGGGGCGGAGGCGGAGGCGCGCGTGGGGACGGCGGGGCGAGGGCGGGGGTGGGCGGGGGCGGCGGAGGGAAGGACGAGGGCGGGCGAAGGGGAGGGGGCGGGGGAAGCGGAGGGCGGGGGCGGAGGCGGGCTGAGGTGGGGGAGGCGGGCGGCGCCGCACACGCTCCGCTGCGTCGCGAGCGCCTGGCAAACGCGGCTGCTCCGGAAATGTTCGCTGGAGCGCGGAAGGGGGCGGGCGGCGGCGTTTCGGAGGCGCCCACCCACACCAACACCTGCAATCGATCCTCGCGCCCTGCGCACCTTCACGTGAACCCCACTCCACTGTGCATCTCGGAGCCAATTACGTTCGGATTCCGCCAGGTGCGATGGTTCAGTCAACACTCGGTCAACGCTCTTGCATCTGCCGCAGTGTTGACCGAACGGTTCTAGCGCCAGGATGACGTCGGTGGCGATACTAGATATGCAGCTGGACTCATCAAGTTAGATGTTTCCATTCGGAGGCAGGTACTGATTAAGTGTGATCCCCCACTAAGACTAGGGCGAAGTTTTCAGCATGTCAAGGTCGCCCTGTCAACCGAATGTTAATGCTGTACAGAACCTGTCCCTCATCTTCACTGCCTCTTCCAACGTCATCACTGCCATCGTCTTGTTCAGAAGAGTTTCCGAGAGATATAATGATTTCATTGTTACTCTATCCTTATAATTAATTTTTTGCATTAGTTTCTACGACATTTTGTTTACAGTATAAAAGTGTATATTTTTTCTAATTGCTCTGTGAATGAAAGTAAGGACTACTATTTTTCTTATAATTTTCTTTCTATTGGAGAGGAAAATGTAGGAAAGCCTTTAGTTGAAGATGTTTCCTTTCTCTGTGTTTGCTGTGAAGAAAGATAAACCAGCCGCTTCACTATTCATTTGCGTAACTTTGGAACATGAACATTGTTTTTAGTGACTGAAAATATTCATGAACTATAAACAATTTCTTGTGACTATTTTCTGAGGGATCTGCCACACATATAGAGCACGATATAGATGCAATAATGCACATTCATAATTATTTTCTTTAAAATGAAGTTCATTAGCACCTTTATCTACTACAAAAACAGTTAAGAATTAGGCCTACGCCAGAAAACATACAAAACGCCTACCAAAGTCACAGCAATACTGAGTGAGAAGACTGAACAGCTTGAGTAAATTTGAGGAGTAGATTTGATCTTACACTGGACTTTTTTTTCATTAGATGTCGCAGATAAGGGACAGAGCGCTTGCGTTGTTTATTATTTCCACATGCGCTGAGATCTTTATAAGATGATTACCTGTAGTTCGAATTCCATTACTGTCTGAAGGCAATTCTAACGGGTGACACATCTGTGCCATAGTTTTTCGTGGTTTCTTTAGGCGATGGCGGAGCAGTACCGGTTTTAAGGTTGGGAAGTACATTTTTATCAAATAGTACTGATTTGAACAGGTTTTATGGTAGGGAGGTTCGTTTTTACCACATGGTTTGGGGTAGCTTTTAGGCGCGTTGTATCCATATCTAGCATTCTCACACTAATGTATTGGGGTAAGGATGGGATTTATGCGGATAATTCACGTGTGAAATGTTGTGTACTGAAAATGTACACTTGACCACAGCACAATGATTCACAAACTATCCGCGATCTTATTCAACCTCGTTCCCTTCGAGAACAAAATGGCTTCATTTCAGAAATACATGTTATAGAAGCAACAGTTTTATCTCAAACAACTCAGGGAGCAAAAATGAGCCAGGAAGAGATATACATACAATTTTCATACTCGTAGTTCTCACAAGTGTATGCTATAATATATAAATTAAAGAGTGAAGAGCAATAAACGAAAATATAATATGGTGAAAAACAACTAAAATGAAATGAACATAAGAGAATACTGAAGTCTGTGTCCTTTTCTACCTGGACTGAGGCAATGTTCCTAGTCGCATTATTAGTTATTTACCCTCTTGTTTACCCAACAACCAAGACGAGTGGCTAGTAAGCCCATTGTCCAGAACAAACTTCCGGTACTAATATAGCTGGCAAGTCGGTGCTTGAACTGATTTTAGGGTAGAGAAGTACATTTTAAACAGATGATACTAACTGGGGTACGTTGTAACCTTATATAGAATTCTCACATTAATGTACCGCGGTAGAGATGGGAAATACGAGGATAATTCAAGCGATGTGTACTGAAAATGCTCACTTGACCACGGCACTACTGAAAACAACCATGTCGTACGCGTATGCAAATCCAAATCCATGTTCAATTCGTACAAGCTCATTCTCTTTGTCACCAGGCACGCCCAGGAAAAGTTATATGTTTCAAGTATCATGAGTAATAATTTACAAAAATAATCTGTCAAATTCAGATATTTTAAAAACAAAGCGACCTTCGTGGGTTCAACAACCAAATAATCTATTTTATCTCTACTTAGAGTTCATAGTCTTTCAACCTTGTGCGGGGAAATTAATTTCAATACCCAAATACACATAAACATAGTTTTATTCAACACACACACATTATATATATATATATATATATATATATATATATATATATATATATATATATATAATATGAGAGAGAGAGAGAGAGAGAGAGAGAGAGAGAGAGAGAGAGAGAGAGAGAGAGAGAGAGAGAGAGAGAGAGAGAGAGAGAGAGTGCTCCAAAAATTCATTTTATCAACAAAGATATCTCTTATGTTTTTTAAAGAAAGGTGAAAGCTGTAGTTAATATTGGAAATCAAGGTATCAACTTCCACGGCAACTATTTATATTTCAATCAAATGTATTTCCCATGTGTTTTTAAATATCTCCACAGACGTAATAGGACCTCACATCATTGATATTCAGATAGAGATAAAATAAATGTAGATGTGTGTTCTGACGTAGTGGAAGAATTAATAGAAGACGCGACGATCAACATAGATTAATTATTCACTAAAAGCAAATTAAACAAGACTAAATCAATTTTCGTTAAGACAATGGAGAATATTCTTTTCAAAATTTGAATACAAAACCTTCTGTGTATAATATACTTTGAAAAAGTCTGCGCATTCTTTATCATAAGCATTGCACTCAGTCTTCATAATCACCTCGTTCAGTATGAAAATCACTCATTCAAACATTGAAATTCATACATTCACAGATTCAAATGGTACTTTGTATTTATCAATACGTCTCACATGTATTAAAATATTAACTTCAAAGAAAATGTTTTATACACTTAAACAATTGCTTTAGTGCTGCTATTTGAAACACACAAAAACAACAATTTACTGGTATGATGTTTTTATACAAATTCGGAATTAACGTAATTCCTAAAGATATATTTGTCCCATGCAAATATTATTAATTTCAATCAAAAAACCTTTCCAAATAAACTTAGGCTCTTTTAGTTTATAATTAAAAGTCATTTGTGGCAAAATGAATAGTAGATCTAATTTCAGGGGTAATTTTCAATAGATTCGCAAATCTTGTGGAAACGCCTATTTCACCACGTAATCCCCTTTTTTAATTTTAGGGTACGTCAGTGACTTTACAAGGAAGATGTTCGTTTTCAAGTTGCGTGAGTCTGCAGTCCAAAGAGATGTCCTCGCTTCTGATAGTTGAACGAGGAAGTAAACGCGCCGCGAAATTACATTAATACTCTGTGCAGCCATTGTTCAGGGGAGGTGAGGCAGATACTGGCTTGAAGCACCTGCATGATACGGCGAGCAAGCTGTCAGTCAGTGACTAGAGAGCGAGTAGCTAGGCCCTCATGTCCGCAGCTTGTCAATCCCCCCCTCCGCTCCTGCGCATCGAGGAGGCGGTCCCGCGTTGGCCGTGGGATGAGGCAGGGAGATTAGTGTTATCAACTCTGCAGACCTACACGTGATAAGATATGACGGACGATTCGCTCGCGTGCCTCTACGCAGAACCTGTCTTCAAAAATTCTCTACGAGGGCAAGGTCAAATTAGCAAGATTTATTAAGTACAGGAAGACAACAGGTGAGTGATATATTTATTCCAAATGGTACAATCAACTTACGCCAATTTACGCATACCTTGAAAGTTAATAATACAGATTACTTGAAAAAAACATTTAATTTCCTAGAAAATCCGTAGCTTAGATGAAAATCGCTTCAATATTCTCTTAATTACACTCTTTCTTAAAACACAGTTGATAACACACCTTTGAAATATCATTAGTTTTTTACAGAACACTCCCAAAATTGAAACAATATATAAACCAGTGGACAGGAGCAGCAAAGAGCAAGCTGAACAAAACCACACAAAATGGTTTTCTAAAAAGTAGGATGCACACCTCGAAAGAGCAACAAAAAAAGCTTTCTTATGTCGTTGCAATAATTCAATATTTTAACAAAGGCAGTTTTGAAAAAAGCTGCAATAGCACAGTATATATGCAGTAAAACAGTTATTTACACCAAGAATATAAAAATAATGTTGCTTTTCCGTAACGCAAAACGTGAATAGGATATATTTAATGGTTGGCGCCCTCTTCCTTGCAGCCTTGCTGTCACATGACGTGGGATATGATAATGATATGATATTTATTATAATGATATTTATGATAATTAGTAGAATAATACAATCCAATGTTTTGCATATTCAGTCAACCTAGAGACAGATTCATTGTTTTCCTATTTTTCCCCGAGTGTCTGAGTACCTAACGAAAACCACACATACCTCTCACGAGGTCGGATAGGCAGCATAGTTTTGTGTCAAATTCTGCGCGCTCTGGAAATTAATAATATAGATTGTGCCTGCATCATACATGTACTAATGTATTGCTAAATAACCATAAAACGTTATAATCAGGTAGAAATTAGTTCTGAAATAAGATATAATTTTGGAAACATGAACATTCAAATATATTTATTATGATGTAATTGCATTATAATACTCTACATTTATAACATTTATGATGCCAAAAGAAAATAATTTAACATGATAAAGTAATGTTTATATACAGGTGGTGTAGACGTGGTTCAGATTAAATGTTACAAAGTTCTAAGCCATTCAGATTTAGGCAAGTTCACGAACGTCCACGGTACTATTTGCTCACTGACAATGACATCATTAAACTCTTAGTCTTTATGTTTAAACGTGTAAAAACGTGAATCGCCGTTATGACGCATGTATCAGTCCTCATGGCTTCAAGAAATGTTTGTATTGGTAGCTGACCAAAGAAGACAAACACAAATTTTCATTCCCAGGGAGCACGTAGACCCCTGACAGTGCGTCCATTTGCCAAACACCAGTGCAAGGTAAGTTGCCTACCAATCAGGGATTGCAATAAGCCAAATGTCACATGTGTAGCGTTTCTTCGTTATATGAGATTTTCCTCACGTTTATTGGCAAAAAAATGATCTTTGACCAAGGCACCTCCGCCACAGAAGATGGGGCGACGCGTTCCTCGAACATAGTGTGGTACACAGTGTGTTGGAGGGGACTCACTGTGTCTACTGAATCGTCACCTCTCTCCTATCTCGTGCTGGTGCTGTAGAGAAGGCTGTTCCAACTCGGCTGCCCGCGGGCACGTGCGCCAGCCAAGGGGGAGGTTGTGGAGGGGGAAGTGCTCTTCCCACTTTCGCTTTGCTTTTCGTGGAAGCGATGTGAAAAGTGCGATGGCTGGCAGAGGAAGCTACAACCCCTTTTTCTGTCTCACCGAATGCCATTTATCGCCGATACAGTTGGAGATAAAAGATTTGCAGAACTCCACTCTTCTAAAAGACATATTTTAATTCTCGTAATTTGTCGCTTAATAATACTTTAATACTCTTAATAATCATAATTTACTCTTTCCCAAGCGTCATAAAATGCAGTGAAGTTTATATCTATGTTTGGATCAACATTTTGTTGTGAGCAGCATTTCTCTGCAATGAAAATAATAAAAAACAAATAAAGAACCATCTTGACCAGACATTGAAGAGCATTCTACGCATCGCAACAGTCCGAGAACTGATACCAGATATTGCTTCACTTGTTAGAAAATGAGATATCTAAAATCAATTTAATAAAATATTGTGGTTGAATTGAATGGAATTGTACGTTTCCTGTATCTTTCTGAGTTGGGGCACCGGGATAATCGCGACTTCCCCAACCTAACCGCTCCCTGCTTCGACTATCAGCGAACTGTCGCCAAAGGCCAAGGCCAAATCGCGCCCCGAGGGCTTGTATTTCGTCAGGCGCCGGCAGCGAATGTTGACAGCACTCTGTGCTCGCCCGCGGGCAGCTGAGTTGGAGCCGCCTGGCTCTAGAGGTTGGTCCGTTTATTCTGACACATCTGTATAATGAAACGTTCAAGATATCCATTGTTAATATTATATTAGGTACCATAATGGTACTTCATTAGTTTCATGACCAGTCTTTCGAATGTGTAACTTTAAATGAACTTCGCACAATTTCTTAATTCGATGCGATATTCTCACTTCTAAGTATTTAAAATATTGTATGATTCTGGTAAATATTTAATGTTTTCTTTTTTCTAAAAGGATTTTTATTTTCAAATGAAAAATAGTAAGAGTATGACTAGTAATATTTCATTTTTTAGACTCTTTTGACAGCCACATTTTTTATCTTTTGACGGTCGTAATTTTAAAATTACAATGAATACAAAAATTGGAAAAACATACCAAGAAATAAAAGTATTTAATAGGGTTCTGTTTGGTTTGAAAGATTTTAAGGTGCCACTGATTATTAGTTAATAATTTCAGTGATACAAGAATGAACCAATTAGATTAAACTTCATTGATTTTCATGTTATATAGCATTATTATTTTTACTTATATAAGGTCATTGATCAGGGTCGACATTCTGCTTCTTTTTTACTTGCATCCAGTTCTTTTATTATTTATTTCTCTTCTTTTTTTGTTATTTAAGGTCGCATCAACTTCTAGGTCATTAGCGACCACTATTGCTTATAAAGATATGGTAATTATGAGGATGACACGATATGATGATGATAGGGGATGGAAGGACGAACACAATACAACCATGCCCGTGGCGGGACTAGAACCCGCGATCCTTCGGACCGAGATCGCTACGGCAGTTCTGCCTTAGCGATCTTGGCCATGCATGTCTCGTCTTTAATGTTCGTTAAAAACATAAGTTACAGTGTTCAAACCAGAGACTACTTATCATCTCAAAGAAGTATGGGAGTGTCAGAACCTCAAAATACACTATTTATATTTTTTATTACATTAATTATTTTTAGTGAAATATTGTTTTCTAATGAAACGAGATCCTAGTCATATCGATTCTCTCGCTCGCAGAGCTACGAAGTTTTCAACTGAATTCGAAGTAAAAATTTGAAAAATATTTTACTAAAGTTGAAACACTCAGAAACACGAAAGTTTCCTGAGCTCGTTGGAGAGTGTAGTTATTCAAATAATCGTTCTCGATTTTCTCGCGGCAATAAGTCGATTTCTTTGCTTAATATAACTACGTATAATAGACAAAATACGTAGCTAATTTGCCTTTGAAAATAGTTTTTATTACACCGGAATGAATATTTTCATACCATTTCTTGTCAAAAACGCTCGTTGCTCCCTGTATTCATAATTGAACTTAATATTTATGTCAGTTAAAACTGTTACCATAGTTTGAGATATCATACTTAGATTGCATTTCTTCCCACGATAAAAAAAGTTTTTAACCCTACGGCACACGCACGGTTCTCATGGTAAGTAAAAGTTACTCGAGCACACGCGATGATCTCTCAGAGGCATCACTTGAATTGTAGCTTATCTCACTTCACAAACTGACTCTTAGGTGCTTCAGACACAAACACACATTAAACTCATTTACCAACATTGAAACATCAAAACATTATTGAATCACCAATATTAAGATCAAAATATAGATGCAAAAGTCGAGTCAGTGCACTACAGCTCCGGCCTGCGGTAGCTCGCGGTTCGATTGAGACTGTTCTCGTGACGACAGCAAGAAGCCTATTAGCAGGAACTGCAAGCCATGGGATTTGAGAACAATAGCATAGGTCGTGAGAACAGCGGTTTTAAAAAAGTTCTAAGTTGATCTATGATTGATTTATTCTAGTGATTTCGGGCGCATCAACTGTCAAGGTCATTACACCCGCACCCATTACGTATTTTTGGTAGGGAGGGAGGTTCTTACGGCGGTGACTTTGCCCCGCTGGTTGGCGAGATCCTGAGGCGATCTACCAGTCGGCTCGAGGGGCTTTTCCCATCCAATTATCTTCCACCCCCCAGGGGGACACCACCCCAGCCAGGACGGCTCCCAACCAGTCTCCTGACGGGTGTTGTAGTGCAGTGCATGTTAGTATAAGTGTGTAAGGAAGAGGATAAGATAAGGAAGAGGAAACAAAACACGCGCGCGGTCCGTGGCCCGTTTGGCAGGGTACTGCTCAGGCATTCTCCTGGTGTTGATCGGAGAAACCACGGAAAACTACGGATCAGAGCAGCCGGCCGCTAGGTAGCTATCTGGCTAGCGTCGCTATGTCGCTCTATCAGCGGACGAATAACTCAGTCGTGTGAAGTCTCGACCGCGTGTGCAGCAGGGTTAACTGTTCGGACGTTAAATAAATAAATAGAAAAATGAGTCAATGCCGCGGGCTGCGCACACCTCCCGCCGCCGCCGCCGCAGGCGCCGCGCGAGGCGCGGTGAGTCACGTGCGGGGCGTCCTGACACTTGCCAGACGCCGCGCCGCAAGCGCATTCTCACCGGCCACTCGCAGCCCCCCCCCCCCCCCCCCCCCCCCGCCTGCGCGGCCAACGCAAGCACGGCGCTCACGGGACGAGCCAAGACGTGCCGCTTCATGGCGTGCAGAGCGGGCTGGCCACGACAGCTTGCAACCGATGCGACGCCAACACCGAGACAACCACAACCTTTTACTGCAATGGCGATATTATACATAATTTCGACATGACGTGAGGTCATATCAGCCAACTTCAGACTAATTAACACGATTCTGTTTCGAGGGTCTAGATACAGTATTCTACCAATTGGTATGTTCGTATCCGTGTTGCAGGAGGGTGGAACACAGTAATGAAATGCCCACTCTTGTGTGGATCAAAAATGTACGCAGGGGCTGGCGTAAAATTTATCTGTACCTCGCTAAGGATACACACGATAGTATAAATGTTAGAAGCAGTAATACGAAAAATCGGTAGATTCATCGTACATTTGCTCTAGACGATTTCATTATCCCTATTATAGTTTATTAATTATACATTTGAAAGCATTGATAAGACAACACATAAAGTCTAAATGTATTTTAAATATTTTTTTACCTATCAATAACTTGTATAGTGTGATAGTAAATTAATATTTGCAATCACATTGCCACTTTGGAGTCAACTTTGCAACTACTTCTAAAATCATATCACGAAATCTATAAGCTTTGTGCAATCACGCTTTTTCGCAAGCAATAGATCCAATTTTCCATTTTGCATATTAACACCTTGAGGTGCAACATTCCGACAAGCCAATCCAAGGTGATTTGTATCTACTGATCAACTTTAATGATGTCCAACATACAAGAGCATTAGAAATTTATTCAATTTAAAGAATAATTAATAACATGAGAGCGTAGGCTTCCGCGGCCGGAGTCAGTATTTATTAGGCTGTCCGGGTGACGCCGCGTCCATGGCGAAGGTGCCGACGTTTCGGTCGCCATTCTGCGACTTTCCTCAGGGCGTAATGCATTACGCCCTGAGGAAGGTCGCAGAATGGCGACCGAAACGTCGGCACCTTCGCCATGGACGCGGCGTCACCCGGACAGCCTAGTAAATAATTAATAACATTTTTCCTTTTTCTATCATTTTGTTAATTTTGTAACATAAAAAGTATCGATAAATCTTATTAGAGAGGTTTTAACCCTGAAATCGGATTCTTCTTACGAAAATAGGTTGTCGACAAGGTAGAACTTAAGATTTCAACATTATTAAGTATGCACATAGTAATACTTGTACAAAATACTAAGAAACAATTTGTTTTGATTAATTTAGTAATATTA
The DNA here is from genome assembly GCA_038098605.1 of Gryllus longicercus. Classification (NCBI taxonomy): domain Eukaryota; kingdom Metazoa; phylum Arthropoda; class Insecta; order Orthoptera; family Gryllidae; genus Gryllus; species Gryllus longicercus. Next base: position 1,198,247 of record JAZDUA010000208.1, on the reverse strand, counting down.
ATTGCTAGGTTATTCATAACAGGAAGGGAATATTACCAGGTGTCATGAAGCAAAAGCTGAAAAATCTTTAGGAGTACGTTGCGAGATGCAGTATTGAAGGAAGCTTCTATTCATACTAAACTCATTGAAACAACATCACATTATGTGTAAAAGAGATATAATTTCTGGGAAAGTTTCTCCCATTTCTTTAATGACGTTATGTTGATTACTTTCAATTACCTTCAATACTCAAGGTACCAGGTTACGTAACTAGAAGGTACAAGGTGTATTGGTTTAAGCTTGTGTTTTTTAGTCATTGATTATTAATATATATAATATCTTGTATTCATGTAAATAACGTGCAGATCACCGGAAAAATAAAGCACAATTATAATTATTTATTCTGGTTTACCGACACATGGTTTACGGACTGAAATAATCGTTATAAAAATTGAAAATTACTCCAAAAATCATTATGCTTGACACTAATTATTTGTAATAAACTCAGTAATTCATATTTGGTATAATTCAAGACTTAATGACCGTGAACGCTACGAGACAGGAGCCGAACTGCATTTTGAGTTGAACCTCGGCTTAATATAATCTCTGGATATAAATTATTGATATCGCTTATTCACCAGAGTTTTCACTGTGCTGACCTTACACATCTAAAAAAATAATCATATTCCATGATTTTAAAATACATTTTTCCTTAAGACGAGCATCATGGATTAAATTATTGAATAAAATGTTATGATTCCATCAAGTCACGCGCGTGAAACAATTAAGAACGAAATAATTTCTCGCTCCCGAAAAAAAACAGTCTTCGAAACAGCCCTTCTTAAGTTAGGTTAGCAAATATGAATTATTGCACCCTCCAAATAAAGCACATGGAATGGCTTTTCGTTTGCTACTAGTTCCGTACTCATGCAGACATGTAAATGCGAAACTCAAGTTTCACAGTGTATATGAAATCAGCATCATCGCATTTAATTTGAGAGATCTGGTACATCGTCCATTCAAATTGAAACATAACTGATACAAAAATTCTTCGCCAACACTACCATCAACAAGTGGATCAAAACGACAAGGGGTTTCAGAAAATGCTCTAACTTTGCCGACCTCTAATTTAAAAAAAAAAAAGTTATTAAAAGGAATGAGTAATGAACTGCGTCCTACCATAAACCTATTAAAGTACAAATCTTAGACTAAATCAAACGAGGTGAATGAATGCTAAAATAAACTGAAATACAGTGCAACTCCCCTCCACGACCACCCCGTCAACGCAAACATCACTCTTCCTGAAAACGTATGGTAGAACAAAATATTTTTTCCTATAAGACTAAAGCATTGAAATCCCATTTATGGCAACCGACCCTGTTCTCGTCCAACTAGCATCAATTCCTTTACAAAATCACATTTTTTCCCTTTAAGGCGACCACTTTTATCTAAGTTTTCAGAAAGGATTTAGAATGTCTTATGTCGTTTTCGGTTAGCTGCAACTTGAGGCCTTAGAGGCAACTGGCGATGACCCATACACGCGGTTTCTCACGAGGCAGGGGATGTCATTTCTAACACTCCCTTTGGGTGTGCTACTCGTAGAAGGGCATTGGAGGCAAGGTCTGCGATATCTCCTTCAGTTTGGAATATAAGCCGATGCACGTTGCAATACAAAGTGCTGGACATGCTTTCACTGTGTACTGTTGCCTCTGATTTTGTAAGAAGTGCAATAGGGAAGTCTATTTTCACAATAATTTTCATTTCAACCTGCTAAATGTCAAATATCAATCGTAAATAGAAACTCACAATTCTATCTCTCTTGACTCGCTTATCAGCGATAAAGTGAAGGAAAAAGGTAAAGTCACAGCGAAAGTTGGTTAAAGTGTTTAATTGTGGAAAAAGTCAGATACAGACATTTCTTGAGAACTGAGAGCGGTACGTGAAAGATTAGAAAGGACAACATCATCAAGGACTCTATACAATTACGTTATAACCCTTATGAAACCATAAACAGTGTTATTTTCCAATGGTTTAATCGTGCTCGTTCAAAGGTTTTCCCTTGAAATGGGCCAACGTTACAAGAAACAGCTCTTCAAATTGGACCTTGGGAGTCTAAAACTTTCGAGCCAGCAATGGATGGTTGGATAGAGTTCGTGTTCACCACATTGTTTTCCGACGTGTTAGTAGCGAAAGTTGTGAAGCCAATATAAATACGATCAGTGACGAAATCGCAAAATTCCGGTATCACCAAGGGATACGCGCCATGTGAGATTTTCAACATGGATGAAATGGGCCTGCTATTTCAAGCAATGCCGGACAGAGCGTTTTCAGGGAAAGGACACAAATGCAAGGGAGGTAAATCAGCAAAGCAGAGACTGACAACTGCGTTGTGCGCCAATATGTGCGGGGGCGGAAAGGAGCAACCTCATGTAATCTACTCATCTCTGTGTCCACGGTGCTTCAAACATGAGGCCGCTACGTTGAGAAAAAGTCTGGCGCGCCAACACAAAAAGGCACGGATGACGTGTGAAATTTTTCGTTCGTGACTGCACAAACTGAACAGGAAAATGCAACATGCAAACAGTAATATTTTAGAATTCGTCAATAATGCTCCATTTTATTTCATTGGAAAACTTCAAATGAAGAAATAAAATTATTTCCACCTAATATGGCATCTTGTTTGCAACTCCTGGATCAGGGAGTAATTCGTTGGTTCAAAATCGTATATAGGAAGTCTCCGGAATCTGGGACTTCCGATAAGTGTTTTGCAGTTAAAATACCGACTTGGATTCTTTGCAGCATTACATGATTGTATCTATACGTCATATAACTGCAAATGCTTCGTATACGTAAAATAAAATGCCTTTTATAACGATTGTGTGTTAATGGAACCGAAGCCATTACCCAACATGAACCCATTTCACAACAATTCACCACTTACCAATATTAAACTACGAGAACAAATACACCATATTCAGTGAATGTTTCACATTTAATTAAACAGTGAATATTCCACATTATATTCAATACATTGAATCACTGAAACATTTCATCTTTTTTTACAAAATAGACATTGTTTAACCAAACGTCTTCCCTTGGTAACCAATTTGAAACACTTATCTCTTGCCATTTCGTAAGCACAAATAGACGCCAAACTTTATAAGACAATACTTAGAGTATTTAATAAGTTTTGAATAAACGTCATATTTTCATTAAACAGGATGGTTTACTTTTCGTTTTTCTATGATAGATATTTTTTATACTATTTGACTTAAAACACCGACATTTGTCAGTACTTTTTAATTTTTCTGGTCTCAAATATCTCTATTGAACTACGTCTTTCGAAATATCATAGAGAATTGAACTCTTTTCGAACATTCTGGTATTCAAGAATGAAATCGCAGCAGCTTTTAAGAAAAATTGATTTGAACGTTTTCGAAAACGAATCTTTCTGTTTTCCCTACACTCATTCTTTGGATTTTTGAAAAATCATCATTTGAATGTTGTGTTAACAGACTTATTAAAGCATTAAATATCTATTCCATACATTTTAACAATATGGGAGATATTTCACAAAAATTACATTTGTTCAAATTTTGAAATATCAAAGCAATACATCATAATGGCGTATATGTGTTATTCTATGCATTTAGCACTATATATACAAAAGTTTCTTAAAAAATTGTCGTTTTCGAGAAATTCGTCTTTATAATTTTGTTATATTGCCCACTTTTCTTTAAAAATCGCTTTAAAAAGTACATTACATTAATTAAAGGTCTAATTATCGAGAACAAATTGCACTTACAAAAAAAATTCTCTACTTTCAATAATGCTAACGAGGGGTTGAAAAAAATATTTTCAAATATTTTTTAAAAGAAACTATAAAATAAATTTTCGAAAATTCAGAGGTAAGAGTAGAAATTAGATACATTTATAAGTGTATATCATTATACTCTTACAAGATATTTATTAAAAATATGGAGAAATGTTTGCGAAAAGTTTGAAAATGTCTCAGGGGCTATTTGTGAAGTACTCTCAAAATTAAAGAATTCTTTCCAAAATCGCAGGGTTTCAAGTCGGGGCAGATCGGCCGGGGCGTGTTCATTTTGTAAAAAGCTTACAAATATTTTAGGCACTAGAGTTGTTCACAAACGGAGCGATGTGCAAACAGACGGACGGATTTGTGAAGAAAAAAAAGAAAGTTTTTTTTTTGGTGACACAACAGTGAATTCTTACTACACTATGTATTACAGAATGTAATTTAGTATATAGAAGAACAAGAAAATTTCTTTATTATGACATCAGGGAGAAGGAAAACGAGTTGTTCTGTCAACTAAACGGCAGAAGTGATAAAAGTGACAAATATAATAAGGAAAGAAATGTCTCTACTATCTTTAAAAATAAAGGCGTAGATGTCTGGAAAAACGAATTGACTATTGCAATGTTTGAAAATTGAGAGTTAATAATGAAAATTAGACTTTTGTCATATTTATGTTCCCTCTTCAAGCAAAAATATTTATAAAATAACTTGCAGCTGCGTTTTCATAATAGTTGTAAAATGTATAAATTTCGCACAAAATACCTCAAAGTAATTTTTTTTTTTTTGAAATTCCCAGAGTTTCATGTTGAGTCACCTTCATCGAATCACACTGACTTGTGTTGTTTAGATGGTAGTGATGTTGCCATGGTTTCAAGCACGCTTGGAGTCATGAACTACTTCACTGTTTACAACAAAATCTTGGGGACCCTATGAGAGTATCAGAAGATTACACCAAGGCAAAGAAACAGTCGTGTAAATCGTAGTACATGTGCAAAAGTAATGCTTGACAAACGTAAGCGATGAATTTTATACCCTCCTGTGATGAAGATGGTTAATAACGATGAGACAGTTCCAAAAATGGAACTCCACACTGAGATTATGTTACAGAAGACAATTCTTAGCGAAATCTGCAATGCCCAATCAATGTTATCTGGAAAGTTTTCAACGTAACACCCGGAAAACATGCTAGATGACATGATATTCTCACTTGCACGGTCTTTGCTGATAGCTGCGGAACTCTCGCTTCACGGTGATAAAGGACCTACAAAAATAATCTGGAGTACTTTTGAATTCTCCACAATGATGTACAATGGTAATCAATCATTAAATGACCTCCAATCATACCATTATCAATAGTGTCTCACAAAAATAAAGTGGCTCCTCAATGTGTTTCGAACATGCTCCCTGGTACGTGTGGCTTTTTCTGGAACTATCGTGTAAATATTCTGAGATAACTTGTTTTGTGCAAAAGATCATGTCAGTGAAACTCGTGAGAGGGGCTTCACGAAAAAGGGAGTTATCTGATTATTAAATTACTTCGCAACACCGAAATGAATGCAACGACAATCAAATAACTGACAATTTTTTCAACAGCCCCTTTCAGCAGCCAAATGAAATTCCAAATAGAAAAGTTCATCATCCACCCACAAATAATCAACACCGTAGAAAATTGATTAACAGTTATTTTTGTCAGGTTCGATTGAAACGCAACATTATCTCATTTTTCAGGAATACATTTTCCTCATCGGAGGCTGATGCTGTAAACGTCGCTTTATGTAACTGCTCCAGTTAGTGCTCTCCTGTTCTGTAATATCCGAATCCTCGATCGAAGGCGAAACCCGTGAGTGGGAGGGCGCGGAGGGCACTCACAGCGTGGAGCGGCGGCGAGTCCCTGAGCAGGTCGAAGGGCAGCGGCAGGTGCAGATTGCCGCGCAGCTTCCCCTCCGGCGACGGCGGCACAGCGAACGAGCCGCGGTGCGAGCGGCACGTGCAGCGGCCGAAGCACCCGCCGAACATTGCTGCGCACTCGCTGCGCCCTCGCTGCGCGCTGCGCCTGCTGCGCTCGCGGACACTGAGCGCGGCGCACTGCCCCAGCGCCCGCGCCCTCATCGCCCCCCCCCCCCCCCGGCCCCGCCCCGGGCCTTCGCGTCTTATCGCCGGCGAACGTCTTGATACGAAGGCCTATCGGTTCGTCTCTTGCCCGCCCGCCCGCCCGCCCGTCCGGCCTGCACGCGCCCGCCACCTGGCCACAGACACGAACTGGGCGGTGGTGGCGGTGGCGACGGCGACGGCGGTGGTTGTGGTGGTGGCGGCGGTCGCGGTGGCGGCGCGCAGATAAATCTATCTCCGTAACCCGAATGCGCTCGCGCACCTTGCAGAATCGTCGCCTTCGGCTTATCACTTCCGCGCGAGGCTTCTCCTTCGAGAGACAGCTCTTCAACGCGGGGGAGAGGTCGGTGAATGAACAACACAAGGATGGACGATGGCAATTTCGGCACTAATATCAACATATGCGATAAGAGTGTCATACGTTTGGAATGAAAGATACTTAACACAATTTGCAGAGTAAAAGATATTCTTAAGTGAACGTGTACTAAATAATCACGCACGGAAAGACAAGCGTTTTTGTAGCTGCAAAAGGAGTTGACAACTTCCGTTTTGGTGAGAAAAAACACCCAATGATACGTTTTCTAGCGGAGTCATTTTCCACCGTCCATTTTCCTTGCCATAATTTCAGAAGCAGTTTTGTACTTTCTTTTACATGAAATTCACTTCATGACTGAAACTGATCTCTGCTAATGGTGCAAAGTATTTATGAACTGATAACTCTTCCACAAACTATAGCATCGTAATAGATATGATATCTACAAGTGTTTTCTCTTTCTTGTATTTTTACAGTGAAAATGACGCGAACGAAATTTGTACTTTTTTAGTAGACTATAACACTTTATTAATGATAACAGAAATTTGAAACTTTATAGACTAAATAGCAAATTAAATTTGTCAGGCGGTTCTGCATATAAATGATAAAACAATTCCCAGTTAAAAAATATTGCTTTAGTCGAAATGCACCACCAAAGAAGGAGTAGGCAACCACAAATCACCACAATTGTTTTCTGGGTACTCGATATTGGGATAAGTGAAAACTGAAGTTTTGTCTTCTTATACCTGTCGTTTAGTCAAAACTTAGAATCCGTGAAGTATTTCCGCCTAGAACCTTTGAAAATTTAGAAAATCAATTACGTGTACATTTGTCTTGAAAGTTTCCTGCAAGATACGTTTTCATCCAGTGTCAGTTAACATCACTTCCTTCGTCTCTCCCAAAATTCTTGAAACTCTTTTGATGATTTCATCACTTTACTGTGCCTTTGGTTCTCACAAAACCGTACAAATTATTTTAATTTAATTTAAGGTAGTTTATGGTATAAGGTAGTTATGGAATGCGTAGGTAATGTAAATTGTATTTTGGAATTCGTTAATTACATTTTAATAATTACATTACCTACGCATTCCATAACTACCTTATACCATAAACTACCTTAAATTACCATACGAAACAATACCTGAAAAATATTCATAAATTCTATTTGCATACTAGCGCTCGTGCTTGTGAATACATGTAATTAAGAACATTATTCATATTGACATTATATAAAAGTATTAATAACAACGTATTTTCTATTCATACACGCTTGTACATATATGCGCAAATGCGAACAATAATATACACAAAAGTTCCAAAGCCTAAAGAAGCATTACGAGAAAAAAAGGTTGCGAAATCACATCTTTCTTGTTTAGAGGAAAATGTCAAGTAAATTCAAATTTTTGAAGATTTTTATCTGTCTGCAGTCACCACGATGAAATTCTACTCAGTGAAAGTGAGAGCATTCTCGTAGAACTCAAATAATATGTTACGTCTCCCATTGTCTTCTGTCAAGGTCGCCATTGTTCGTTTAGCAAAACACACGTTTGTTTTGTCTGTGATAAAGAATGAGCATACAATTTGGCATAGTACGTAAGAACATTGTTAATTCATGTTGCACATTGTTTCGTTATGAATACAATTATTATTATTATTATTAGAGTTTTCTAAATGCTGGCATATAAATAACGTACTTCTACACGATAAGCAAAGTTTTCCCTGGAAAAATCATTTTTATCAAAACCAATTGCCAAACGAATACAGCAATTGACAGCAACATTTAAAAAAAGCATACACAATAACGTAATTTGAGACTATTATTTTTATTAACATTTATTTTTCTCATTTCTACAAAAGGTTGTAACATGTTCTTTCGACTTCGGGAGGTAGCTTGGACTGGTTTCCTCTGAGGCTCTGCTACCACGAGCTAGAAAGCGTTGCCCACGACGGCCAAACGACGCGACATGGATGGAGGTATCGCCGTAATCCGAACACGTCCGCTCTGGTTTCGACTTCTCGAGAAAAGCAATCGTGACGGCCTGAGAGTTTTCATTTTTGTGCCAAGAGAACTCGCTAAAAAAGATAGACGTGACATCATCTCTCATTTTCGCGCATTCGATAATTTGAGAAGAATAGTAATAAACAGAAGCAATCCAGACGAGGAAATGGAAAGATAGCTCTTTGCAGTGGGATTAAAAATGATGCTAAAGAGGTATACTTGTTCTCTAAAAGTTTTATTTTCCAAATATTTTTTTTTCTGTTTCGAATTTTTTCACGCGGGTTAATAATTTTGATTTAAATAAGTAAAATTAAAATTTAATAAATATCTGCTTTCTTTCACTAATACAGCTGATTGTGATAATAGAATCCTTCAAGAATTATGCGTGATATAAACTTAGTAACCTTTTAATATTTTTAATACTCTTTTTCTAAAAAATGTCCCTCTCAAACAATACCTCATTTATTTTTGTGAGTACAAGAGTTCTCGCAAACAGCAGTTCTCGCTTATCCGAAGAGTGTGGTAGAGACGGAAAATCTTATTCTAAAACAATATCAAAATATCAAAAGAACAATATAACGTATCAAAACCGTTGCTGAGAAATACAGCCGAAGTAAGACTGGAAATGTAAATAAAGCAAAAGGCATAAAAACAAACATGTCTGGAAGAGAAAAGGAAAGGAAGAAGCAAAGGGGAAAATAAAATAACAGAGCGTGGAGCGTAAGAGCGAAATGTGAGACCAGCCCGGGCAGCGAGTGGCCTCGCTCGTACAATAGCGGCCCCTCCAGCGGCGGCGCTGCGCTCATCGAGTTGCTGGCCACGACCTCTTCGTAATCTGCGCCAGCCGCACTTCTTTCTCCCCCCCCCCCCCCCGGGGCGTCGTCGGCGCCGCCACTCGCCGCCCCCCGTCGCACCGCCCCGGCGCTTGTCGCCAGCGAGCCCCGCAAAGCCCTCGTGATGGATCGGGCGCGCACCTGCCCGGGCGGCGCGTGCCACCGCGGCCTGGCCACTAGGGCGCGCGCCTCACGCCGCCCCCCACCCCACCTTTGCCACCGTCCCCGCGACCGAACCCGTTCCCGCTTCCGACCCCGTCCTCCCTTTCGACCCCGTCCCCGCTTCCGACCCCCGGCCCCACTTCCGACCCCGTCACCGCTTCCGACCCCGACGCCGCTTCCGAACTCGTCTACGCTTCCGCCCCCTCCCTGCTCTGCCCCACCCCGACCAACCCCGCTACCACACGAACCTTGCTCGTCCGTCCCGCTCGCCCCGTTCACCTCATTCGGTCGTCAGTGTTTTCCAAGAAGCTTTAACACGTCAACACTCTTTCGTTTTCCTCCGATTTGGAGCACTCTCCGTCCTTGACGTCGGCACTCCCTCCCCATCCCCATCCCCTTCCTCCGACTTACAAAACTCTTCTTCCTACTTCCTTTCACAAATGCACCGTTTTCCTTTTCCTCCGATTGGAGGAATTCAACGCTTGCGTTGACACTATCTTGTCCTTGCCGTTGACTACCCTTCCACACTCTCAGCCTCTTTAGATTTCCTCCGGCTGCCATTTCTCCGGCCGTGAATTTCAAGGTTCATTTTGTAACTTTTCGGATTTTTCGAGCAAGGATATCTGGTTAATATTTTTACCTTCTCTTCGTTCCCCTTTCCATAAAACAACCTCCTCGCCCTACAAGAATCTGTTTTTCATTTCTTCTTGCTTTTGTCCTGCAGCATATTTTTCCGCTCATCTTTTTTTAACTTTCGTCCGCACCCTTATCAAACAACCACTAACCTTCCCCTTGATAGATGCAAATTTCCTGTATATTATTTATAGTGCTTCCTTTAGTATTTATCCTATACTTCTACCATAATATTTCTTTTGTTTTCTTGATATAATTATTTATAATTGGACAGGACTCTCTCTCTCTCTCTCTCTCTCTCTCTCTCTCTCTCTCTCTCTCTCCCTAACTCTCTGGATCTCTCTCTCTTTCTCTCTGTTCCCTCATCCCTTCCTCTCATCTTTTCGTGACGTACACCGCTTGTTACGTAATTTTTCCTCACCTCCGATTTTTTCCGATCCGCTTTCCTCCACACAGTTTTGGATTCCGTGTGTACTTGCGATGGCTCCATCTGAATTCTCATTCCCCGCCCGGCCCCGTGCGCCAGTGCGTCTACCGCTGTGTAATCAGCCGTTCGAGGGCCTCTGTACACGGCGCGCCCGCCCCTTGCGGCGTGCCAGCCCTGCCCTGCCCTGCCATGACCTTTCCCCCTCTCCCGACGCGTCGCTTTGTCGTCTGGCGCCGCCTTCACGCGCCGCCTCCCACGCCGCCCGCGCCGCGCCCAACGCAGCCAGAGCCTCGCCGCCCTTCGGCGCCCCCTCCCCCACCCCCGCGCCCGCACCTGCGCCATTCCTGGGCGCCTCCGGCATCAACAGGCCGTTGCCCACACGACCTGCGCGGCGCTCCTCAAGTATCCCGTTCACGAAGTGCATTGACAGACGTCGACGGACAAGCTCAGAGATGTGTCGTCTTCATTTAATTATGAATAAAATATTTTATATTAAAATTGTTGCACTATTCTCCCATATCCTAATATTCGAATAGTTTTCGTTCTTTCCAATTTTGTTGCTCTAACCAGGAATGTATATCCATAAATAGTCAAGTACTTATTTGATGTCACTATACTATTTCGAAGCGCGTTTGTGTCATTTTTACAAAGGAGTATGCGAGAGAATATTGTGATAATCCTTCCTCATAAAGAACTTTGTAGATTACCTTACATCTCTTCCGGAGAAAAAACTGAATTCTTGTCATTGCAGAAGGTGTTTAAATCCTTTTGACTGGAAGATTTAATATTTTGTTAGCTTAATAAAACAGATGGAAGTTCACGTTTTACATTTCCTTTCTAATAACAATTTCACAGTATTTTAACGAAAACTTTAAGAAGAAAATACGAAACATTGAATACGGTATAAAAACGACAGAATTTTTCAATTTTCTCCGGAATATAATCAGGAGACATGAAACTCGCGTTTTCATTTTGCTCCGACTGGCGTACTTCCCATTTTGCGCAGGATTTTGTATCGACATTTCGGGCAGGTGCCTGTATTTTCATTTGGCTGAGGAAGCACGAAGGGCGAAATGGGCCCTCCCCCACCCGTCCCCCGGCCAGCCCCTGGGCGGAGCCTCCTCCGCGCCCTCGGCCGCCGCCGCCGCCGCCGCCGCCGCCGCCGCCGTGCCACCTGCCGCGCCCCGCCCCCTCGCCGCCCGCCCCCACCGCGCCGCGCCGCGCACCCCGCCCGCGGGAGCCTCCCGCGCCGCCTGCTTTGACGTAGCGGTCGATATCCTCGCGGGACCTGATTCCCCTGCAGAACGGGGCGGCGGCGGCGAGGTCGACGAGGCCGCGAGGACGGCGAGGACGGCGAGGACGGCGAGGGCGGCGAGGGCGGCGAGGGCGGCGAGGGCGGCGAGGGCGGCGAGGGCGGCGAGGGCGGCGAGGGCGGCGAGGGCGGCGAGGGCGGCGAGGGCGACGAGGTGGGATTGACGCGGGTGGCGAGGAGGCAGGGCGGAAAGATCGGAGAGATGGGCGAGGGCGGCGAGGGGGCGAGAGCGGCGAGATGGCGAAGGTGGGGGAGTGGCGAGGGCGGCGCAGGTGGTAAGGGCGGTTAGTGCGGCGAAGGCGGCGAGGGCGGGATGGGTAGTGAGGACGAGGAACAGTACGCGAAGACGCGGAGAAGTACGCGGAGACAGTCGTTGGCAGCCGAACGTACTGATCTGTTTATGATCTACGTAAGTCCCTAATGCTATGGGTGCAATCTTCAGAATGTCTTTTGAACAGAATAATATATCTTCAAATCGTTCAATTTATCTCTTTTTAAAGTAGCGCGTGTTTGTTCTCGATTCTTTGTGTTGTCTAGCGTGACATGATTCCTCTGCATCACGAGGCGGAATGGTGGGGACAACACAGCGAGATCGACAAGGTGAAGACCACACTTTTCGGGATTATAGCGTTGTGATCGGAAAATAAATCCAGTTGTTGATGATCGAAATAATCACTTTTTCTACGATCTAAGGGTTAGGAATGTATTACATTTGTTCCTATAACAATGAACCTTGCGACAAGAATTTTGATGTATTACATGTATTGAATACATACAAACCCTGACTGTAGGGATAAAATAGTATGTATAAATGTATTAATTTTGCGACTAATTTCAAGTCTGAATTCATGGGTTTAAGAGAATACTGACAAAGGTAAAGTCGATTAATGAAATAGACGGTGAGCATCGGGAGAATTTTATTAAGAATATTGAACAAAATCGTTAATTTCAAGTGTTGTTAAATGAATGACACTCGAATGTTTGGATATTATGTAATAATGAGATAACAACAAAATGATTATCTATTAAATTTGATCTATTAAAACTTCTCTTGAGAGAGAATGATCTGCACGAAGAGAGGAGCAGGAGAAAGAAGAGGAAGAGGAGGAGAGGAAAATGGTGAAAGAATGATCTGGAAAGAATGGTTAATATTAATTTTAGAATTATTGCACTCAAAAGAATGTCTTTTTCTGGCCGTTCGTCACTGTCACTTCTATATCTTCCTTCCCACAACTCGTTATATCGAATCTCTTTCCATGGAATCGAATGATATGTATACTTTTAGACACACCTCTATCTGCTACATTTATTTGTGGACCATCTTTCAAGAAATCAAAAGTAGACATATTTAATGCCATAAAATGTATTGTATATTCTATTACATATTTCTGACTCTTTTTAATATTGTATCTAAATACCTCGATAATGCTTATTCTACTTTACATCTTGATAATGCACGGCGAAAGAGTAACTGCAAATTTATACTGGTCGGCTACAGTTCATTCCGTATTAGCTCTATACTTATCCCAGCACTCTAGTATCGACTTTGTAACAAATTCTATATTTCACAATTCACAAAATTTGACGTATTGAATTGTAAAAATACAGAAAATAGAGAACAACAAGAATGCCAATCACAATGAATAGCAAGCCCAGTGATTAGTATCTCAATTATCGTTGTATACGTTTTTTATTTGCTTAATAATCAATTGTAATTTTTCCAACAATTAAAATATTAATGAATTTATATGAAAACGTACTCTGTCAACAGAGTATAAATTGACATCACCTCACCGTCCTCACCTATAGAGTAGGTGTTCTTAGTTGGAAAAATATCAATATGACCCTGCAAGGAACATACAATACATATAATGTGGTTTCATTAACGGTCTCCATACTTTGAAATGTTCAAATTAGGAACATAAATCAAAGAAATAGGAAATATAGATATTTTCTAAGAGCATCTTACAATTTAGTCGGACTATGTCGAGCAAGCAAAGTTCCCCTTGCAAAGTCATCAGTTCGTCCCCCTGGAGGACTGTGATTTGTCAATTCACAGTCTGTTAACTGAGATTTTCCTGTTATTATGTTGGAATGAAAGAAATCAAAACAATGAAATAATATTACCTTGGAATAACAAATAATTTTATTTTCATCTTTAACATCATCAATTTGGTTTTTCATTAATTTAATTTGCATATTAATTTAACATCATTCTTTTGCATGGCACGGTGGTCAATTATAAGAAGTGAAAGTCGAAAGTGTTCAGCCAAAATTTAAAAAAAAAATTTAAAAAATTCAATTTTATTCGCGCGTTAGTAATTATATATTATATTTATTCTTCTTCTTAATAAGGTAAACAAATATTTTCTATGTCTTTTGCTGAGAATCGCTTCTTTTCTGCTCAGCATTTTCTGTACATTTTTTTCTTCTTCTATAAAGCTCAAAAGGTAGTGCTTAATGTGCATCGAAGCGCTGAAAATATTTTTAAGAATTGCCGAAGGAAAAAAAAATACATTTTGAGGATTTAAAACTCGAAAGAACAAAATATCTGAGTTGACGGGTGTATATGATGACAGCCTTGCATCGCGTGTGACCCTGCAATTGCGACCGACTTGACCAGCCGGCCGGCAGAATTGCAGTGTACTCATTCTTCGCAAATACCTCGCAAATACCCCTGCAACGACGCTTTAGTTTCGAAAACGCACACCGAGGTGATAAACTTGTACAAAGTGTGATGGAACTGGACATTTTACAAAAAACCCTTTTCAAACCTGTTCGTATTTTCGAAAATTGAAAGAAGTTAACATTGCAAAAGTGAAATATTGAAGATAAAAATGATTGTCTTTGTGTGAAGTGAAGTAAAGAGATGGAGTATGGGGAGGAAGATAAAGTAAAGACATGAGGGAGAGATTGAGTAAAGATAGGAATCTTTTATTTATTTTTTTAAAGTGTCTTTGTTTTTATTTTATTTTATTTATTTGGACTATGTATCTTTTTTTACATTCTTATGTGTGGTTTCTTTTAACTTTTGTATTTTCATTTTTCAGCTTAACTGCTACTGAGCGTGAGCTCATTTGAATTAATATATAATAATAATAATAATAATAATAATAATAATAATTATTATTATTATTATTATTATGATTATTATTATTATAAATGCAATCTGTTCTAAATATTTGTTAGATATTTAAAAAAGTCATTCCATTTTTTATACGATTTTTTATTAATTCCTGCTTGAAGTTTATTCGTCACATCCAATGATTGTCAAGTAAAAACCATGAGTGCATTAAAATCAGTTACTGCAAATCTTTTGCGAGGAAGACGAATAAAAACTGTTGTCAGTTCACAACACTTCTTTGCTTGCATTATAAGATATTGGGTATTTGGTTATTGTGTAAGATTATGTTGCTGTTTTCCTTTTTTTTGTTGCAAAGTATCATCAGTAAACGTAGACTGTACAGGATTTTGTAACATGTTTTGTTAATTATATTAAGTATCAAGGGATTTTTTGTGTAAATCCTCAAAACTTAATTCAAAGGGCCCCGAACTCAATAATATTCCTTTTGATTCTCGCCTTATTTACAGAGTTTTCCATGCGTTCTAGGAACGTATGATATCAGAAATAGAGAATGATCTCTCTGGAATCCAACGTGGGGTTCTGAAATTTTGGGAAATGTCACAATAGTCCAATCAAACTGTGTGTTAAATCACTAATAAGATGGCAGACATATATTGGAAATAGTCCTATAACCTGATATACAATCTGGCAAAGAACTCTTAGGGGATATTACTCTTGTTAAAAGTGTCAATTAAATGTGGTATTGTGGTGATACTCAATGGTTTAGGAAGAATATTGTACATTTTTCGGAATTACTTAAAATCATCATGGCTGATAAATACAATACAACAAGGCAATTCTATTCAATTGTATATAGAATGGATAATTGTATTGTCCCTTAGGCGTCAAATTAGAGTATTTCGATGGAAATATTTCACAAAACATTTTTCCAATTCCGATCACACGATAGCTCTTTCCTTTAACATGTTCAATTTATGAGTGATTATTCCGCTTCATTGTAAAACTTTGGACGCTGTCTAAAGCAAATGGCCTGTATGTGCACAGTAACGTAAATTACTTCAACAATAATATTTTGTTCCAAATTTTGATTTTTGAAAATAAATTTCTAAATTTCATAGATGTCATAATATTATAAAACAATTTCCTTTGATTTAACCCATAATGTGTTTTTTCTTCATAAAAAATATAAGTAAATAGATGGCACATACAAGGGAAGTGCTCGCTTAATGTAAGAATTAGTATGATATATAATCGTGAGTTTGTCTCTTTCTCACAATCATGTTATTTACACATTAAAAAATCCTTGACAATATTTTAGCGATGTAGTTAATTTACTTTGTTAATACATCTTGTTTCTTTACAAAAATTAATGCACTATCCGTTGGCAGCTCCATGAATGATTCATACATGCCCTCTTTGACTTCATGGAGTATTAAACAATATTATACATGCTTCAAAGTGATAAAATACTTACATATTTATTTAATTATATTAACAATGAACATACTATTTTTGAAATAGCATAATTATTGATCTTGTCTGGGAGTTCACATCAATTTTTTGTGTTAGAAAATGTAGTAAAAATATGTATAATAATATTTAGATATTTTATTTTCAAATTAATTACAAATTTAAAAATATAGATTGAAAAAAATATGTAAATGAAACCTTTTAATAAACAGAAAAAAAATCCTTTATTTTTGAAATGCCTCACACAAACATTTTCTGAAGCTGCCCTCCATTCCGCGCGTGACTTGAGGCGGTGGAAGGGCCGCAGGGGCGCGCGTGGGCGTGCGTGGCCGCGCGATGGCCAGTGGCTGTGTCGCTGGACCGGCCCTGTCCTGACTTATGACTGATGCCATAAATTAAAGAGGCTGACAAGCAGACAAATGGCGAGGCGGCGCGGACGCAGCCGTGGGAACCGCGCCCCGCGGCGCCCGCAGCGCCTACCGCTTGGGAAGGCGCGCGACGCCACGTGACTCGACGCGCGAGCTACCTGCTCCTCAATTTCTACGTTCAGTATGAAAACATAGACATTATTGCATGAAATAATTATATGCTTCGTCATTGCCAAGAATATTATTTATTAAAAAAGCAGCTTGCGGTGGCGGTGGCGGTAGCCATCGTCATCAATTTTCTGCTGTATAGAAGCCACAAAAACGACTACCTTGTTGTGGCTTCCATACAGCAGAAAACTGATGATGATGGTTAAGCCATCGAAAGCTGCTTTTTAAAAAATAATTTTGTTGGCAATGACGAAGCATATAATTATTTTATTGCAAATGCCAACAAAATCTCACCACAATACCTATATTATTGCATGAAATAAACGCCAGGAATTATTCAGAATAAAACGAGTACAATATTTAATATATTGAAAAAAGTAACATTGTCAATATCTGAGAGATAAACGAGAATGTGCGTCTGTACTATACAAACGCAACAAATACTCCACCGATTTCGCTGAAATTTTCACTCTTGGTTCTTATTAGTATCTGAGGTATTTAAAGAGTGGTTTGTATTAAATGGGGACGATGTTTTTCAAAGTACGTTGAAGAGGTGGGCTCTATGCCGGTCCCAGAAGACCATGCTTGAACTATGATCTATGAATATGTTTCTGAATTACGATCCGGAAGTTGCGATCTAATAGCAGGAAGTCTGAACCAAATGCTGATGGTGCACATCATTATTCGAATATTTGATTTTTAAAGTGTTGTGTAATATAATAAAGTGTAGTTAATACGTAGTTAATCATTGAATAAATTTATTTTGAATTTTAATAGTATTTATTTAATAGCGAAGCATTGCTGGTCCACTATTATTAAACCATAAAATTTGTTACGTGTGCGTCATTGTTCCCAAATGTTCCATGGACCCTTTCGAGCATCTGTGAAAAAAGAAGGAGTGTTCCTATCCCCGAAACCTTTCCCCAAAATTAGACTCAATGAGGAAATGATTCAACCTGCATGCAGCTACACGAAGGAACAGTTTCCAGCCGGAGAGGGTACGGAGCGAGCTGTTCAATATTTGATACTGAGAAACCATTTGGAAGATCGAAACGCCGGGTATAAAACTAGTTAATTATATATCGTGAGCCGTTTCGGAAGCAAAGACACGTCACCCCTTCTTCTTAATAAGGTAAACAAATATTTTCTGTCTTTTGCTGGGAACCGCTTCTTTTCTGCTCAGCATTTTCTGTACAATGTTTTCTTCTTCTATGAAGCTCAAAAGGTAGTGCTTAATGTGCATCGAAGCGCTGAAAATATTTTTAAGAATTGCCGAAGGAAAAAAAATACATTTTGAGGATTTAAAACTCGAAAGAACAAAATATCTGAGTTGACGGGTGTATATGATGACAGCCTTGCATCGCGTGTGACCCTGCAATTGCGACCGACTTGACCAGCCGGCCGGCAGAATTGCAGTGTACTCATTCTTCGCAAATACCTCGCAAATACCCCTGCAACGACGCTTTAGTTTCGAAAACGCACCCCGAGGTGATAAACTTGTACAAAGTGTGATGGAACTGGACATTTTACAAAAAACCCTTTTCAAACCTGTTCGTATTTTCGAAAATTGAAAGAAGTTAACATTGCAAAAGTGAAATATTGAAGATAAAAATGATTGTCTTTGTGTGAAGTGAAGTAAAGAGATGGAGTATGGGGAGGAAGATAAAGTAAAGACATGAGGGAGAGATTGAGTAAAGATAGGAATCTTTTATTTATTTTTTTAAAGTGTCTTTGTTTTTATTTTATTTTATTTATTTGGACTATGTATCTTTTTTTACATTCTTATGTGTGGTTTCTTTTAACTTTTGTATTTTCATTTTTCAGCTTAACTGCTACTGAGCGTGAGCTCATTTGAATTAATATATAATAATAATAATAATAATAATTATTATTATTATTATTATTATTATTATTATGATTATTATTATTATAAATGCAATCTGTTCTAAATATTTGTTAGATATTTAAAAAGGTCATTCCATTTTTTATAAGATTTTTTATTAATTGCTGCTTGAAGTTCATATACAATAATATATTTTTTCAAAAACAGCTCCAATTTTTTTCTTCATTTTTTTCCACAGGTAGAACAAAAGACGATTCAAAGAAGAGCGCAGGTCTAATTTCGCTGAACACTCGATAACTGTGAAAGTTAGAAATGATAAGAGAAAATATGTGATGGTGAAACCCCACTAGCTCAAGACAATTAGTACTAATTATGATGATAATAATAATTAATGTTCATTGTGAAGGAATTATTTGTCAATAAAATAATGAAATAATAGATAAATTAGCCATTCAAAGAAAAAATATTTATGTCGTGACGAAATTCCGTAGTTAAGATAAAATGAGTTTCAAAATTGGTTCAACAAATCTCAGTTTACCGGTTAATTAAAAATATGGCAGAAACGATGGAAAACAATGTGATTTCTGAAAATTGGATTTGCTCTGAATAACCCATATTCTAATCACATAATAAACATGCCGAGCTAACACATGTTAATGTTTTTTACTTTCCTTAAACCGAGCTAAATAGTAAAATCACTGCAAAACATACTCTTTCTCAGTAAACTTGCAAACTGTCTTAGTTTTTTGCTATTGTAACCTGTTATTTTTTCTTTAAAGTTTCCATCATAAGGCTCTAACTCATGGTTTCGCTCTCTCCTGTTTGTTTCCATTTACAACATCCAACAAAATGAACGCTAAAGCTTTCATCCACCCTCCCCAGATTTCGTTTTTATAACTTTGAAGAACCGTTTTACCAAGTTCAACGGTTCTTCAGTTTCATGGCACAACCAGCGCAGAAATGCAACGCTACACACTAAAAAATTTGAGATAAACTATAACAGGCATCCAAGTGTTAATATTATAGTACCATAAGAGGAGAAACGTTTCAGAGGTTACAATGTTATTCATTGCACTATCATCTACTGAATGATCGAAATATGGTCCATTACAAGTGAGCAACCACCCAAAGGTGCGAGATAACATATGATGTGGGAGGGACGCTGTATTTATTGGTGCATTTATCATGGCGATCGAGACCTCCATAAATATTTACCGACCGGAGCAGCGATACCAAAGAAGTACATCGTACATTTCAATTTCGAGCGTGATCTCTGCATGCATGAATGAACAAGAATAAAGGATAGGTATTTCAATAGCATGCAGGTAGTGTCTGTCAACAATTTATTTGTATTCCTCAATATATTAGCAACAATGTTCTCTAAAGGATAAACAAAATTGTATTACAGCAGCATTTGCATACACCAGAGACTTGAATTTAAAAAGCAGAATAATAAAATTTACAGATACTATGACGGTATCAAAAAAGATTCATTATTTTTTATTCCATATTTGGGTCTTTTACATGCATTTCAATATTGAATACATCACTTGCATTGGAATCGCTTACATAAACATGTGTGCGTGTGTGCGTGTGTTCCACGGGAAACGTTTGAACCACAGGAAAGAATAAACCCAATATTCGAAATAATACTTTTGAGACGTCCAGAGATAGCAGGGGAAGCAGTTTGCCATTCAAAATGTTAACAGGCGTGTGTGGTTGCGTTTCACGAAATTTCGTACAGTTACGCAGTACAGTGACGCAGTCCAGCTAATCAGCATTGTTGCCGATGGCTGCCAAAAAGTGATCGGGGCCGGAGAGGCGATCGATATGGGCTGAGGTGATGCAGCGGGCGGGTGCGCTGCCAGATATACTTCGATTCTTCTATAGTGCCTGATGACATTAGATCATTGTTACACCCCCTGCCTTATAAAATGAATATTTTTAACAGTGATAAGTACATTTCTGAAGCTACGAGCCCTGTTGAGAAGGAAGTTTGCAAATTAATTTAAAATATTCATTTTATAAGGCAGGGGGTGTAACAATGACCTAACGTCATCGGCCTCTACAGAAATATCGAAGTAGAGTTGGGCAACTCCTGCCAATCAAAGAATATTTATAAAAACAATTATCATACAGAAATAATAATTCGCTTCCTTTCATTATAATCCTGATACGCGTGTTTAATCAAATTTAAGTAAATTGGATTTTGCTTTATGAATTTCCTAACCCAATAACATTATTAAAAAAGTTTGAGAAATTTTATTGCTATATTATGTGTAATATTTTGTAGACTGAATCGATAAATATTGACGCAATGAATCGACAGAACAGATACGTATAAAAATCATTTACAAAATATCAACATGCTGAAAGCTAATTTGGTCAAATAAATAGTATGTCTTTCTTAGTTTGAATCTTCCATCTTCGCATTGGGTTATCATGTGTGTAACTATCTTCTTAGTACTCTAGGGGTATAAAAGGATTGATCCATAGAAGTCATAAGAACCATAAATTTCTCCAAGATTTCGTTAAGGATACATTTGAACTTATCACACGGTGATTACTAATCAGTTATTCGCAGAGCCCGGATTTTGATTGCAGGTTAAATTAAACATCATGTTGCATAATTTACGCATATATGTGATAACTTGTGTATAGATTTCACTAACATATGTTCAAATATTCTGATGATGGCCTTGAATTATATACATATGTTTTTATTTCTACCCTTTCCAGGCTTATACACGATAATTCAATCCTTGTTGCTAATATGCTGCGGCCCTATTCCACATATACTGTAGTCTGAATTTGACAAAACTGGATTCTCTTCGTCGTTTAGTTTTGTAAATAATTAACGTTAAAGTGTGGGCTATACGCATGAGCTCGTGTAACACGGTCTACGGCAAGTGAGCAAGCTGCTTCACCTTGCATTAGGGCTCGCCACTTCTCTGGAAAACTCGATTGCTAATACTATCCGAAAAGCCCCGCAAGCGAGCACAAGGCAAATATCGCTCGAGGGCAAAGCTTCACAGTCCCTCGTATGGCGATCAATTCAATGGGTATGGGCAGTAGACACCTATAACGTCGTTTTCAATTCTCTAGGCATTTCCTGCGCAAATGCAAAGAAAACCCGGAACGTCTTTGAAGCGCTTTTTACAAGAACTGTCACAATTAATGCGCACAGTTTGCATGTGAAGGAGAAGGAAAACCAGAGTGTTTCATTCATTAGGCTTGTGAGCAATAATAACAACAGAGAACAATATTTAATGTAATAATCCGTCTACCTTTTTTGCTAAATAAGATTAATGACAAAAAGATCTTTTTTACAAAATTTTGAATACGGTTTACACTATTTCCATTTGCACTCAAGGATAGTTTAGTGTGCTCTATCACCAGGCCCTGTATGAACAACATGGATTGAATCACCCAGTACAAGTCGTAATTATTGACGAAGTCTTGTATTGAATGTTTTGAATTTTCATTATGTATAAGAATTATTATTTTATTTACATTAATTACTTGGTGTTAGATCAATTCGTTATTGTGCTTAACGGATTGAAGCATCAAGCATTTCTATTTTCTTAAGCACTTGAACATTAGAATTTCTCGGCTTCAATTAAGTTGTTCTCTTTGTGATTTGTATTTAATACTAACAAAATATCTAGCATATATTGCTTCGAAAGTTAATAACATATTATAATTTTATTTTATTTTACGGTACATTGCTGTTAGATTAAAATAATGTATCTTACGCATTACTTCTGGCATCTAGCGTAATATATGCATAGATTTCTTTGAAATTTTAAGGTAGGATGATGCCATGCAGAAAGCATTTCCCGGCTTCGTATGTTTTATCGTTTGAATTGAATATATTAGTCGGGCTTTACATAATAAATCAGCGCTTCCTTTCACTTCGTTTTAAGAGTCTTACATGTTTTTAGTAAGGCAGTGGATTTTAAAATATTTTTAAACCATCTTAGGAAATATTAGTAAGAAATGTAAGTTGTAATCAATGTGTATGTAAGTTCTAGTAAACTGAATGACAAAAACCGGAGAAAACTCACTGAAAAAAGATAGAAAATATATAAAAAATGTAAATTTCATTTAATGCCAACATCTTAGTATGACACCGTTCATTCTCTTGTCCGTTTCGGCACCAGATTTTAATGCATTTACATAACTACATTTGTTTATGCATTATCAAATTCAATGTAATATTTCAAAGTATGCTCAAATGAATAATTTTCAAGTATATTTTCTAACCTGCAGCAATCAGGTTTTATAAGTTCGTATGTAAAAAATTCTACTTGACGAGCTCTACAAATCATCTACTGTCTCCATTCTAGCCCACGTGGCCCTTCACAGCCCATTGAACTTCCCAACTAGTCCCCAGGACAACATAGTTTGATCAAACAGCCGCTGTTCGTGCTTGGGTTCCCGAAAGCGATCGAGGTATATATAGAGAATGTTCAATGGTCCGGACATATCAACGAGAGGAGAGGGTTGACTGTTTCACAAGTGGGAATCTATTGATTTGTGTAACCCTCAACCAGCGGCTTCTCATTAACACGAAAATAATAAAAACAATCAACTATGCAAATTAAAAACGTATTTTATTGAGCTTGCATGAAAAAATTATAAATTTGATGAGTTTTTCTTGCACCAAAGAAAATATGCTTATAGTTCGAATGCAAATTTGGGATTGGTGATATCATGGTTGAATACTTACATAATATCATAGATGCATACTTTTTCTGTCATTTACGAACATACGACGTAATCAAACAATAAAATGTGGTTTCATTGTCTCCAAATCATGTCAGTTGAGTAATTTATCCTAAGGACTCGGATTATAAATTTAAATTTCAAACTAAAAAATACGAAACTTTTAAAACTACATTTCATGTTTTTGAAATTTAAATATAGAGACAAATATCTATATTTCATTAAATAATTTTCTAAGAAAACATGGACACCACGTAAATAAATAAGGAACAGGCATTAAAGAGCGATTCAGTCGGAGTAGTTGGCGCGAGCGGGCTGGCTGGCTGGCTGGCTGGCTGGCTGACGGGGGTGTGGATGGTGCGATCAAGTGAGCGGATGGGTTGTGAGTGTATGTGTGTGGGGGGAGGGGGGAAGGGTGCGGATGGGCGAATCGTGCGAGTAGATGGGTGGTGCGCTTGGGCGCCGCGTGTGGGTGGGTGGGAGAATAGGTGGGGGTGGGTGGGATTGGAGGACGCATGCGGACGGGTGAGTGGTTGGTGGTGCGGTTGTGCGCCGCGTGCCGTGTGGGTGGGTGGATGGGTCGTGCGCTTGGGCGCCGCCTGCGGGTGGGTGTGTGGCTGGTTCGGTTTGCGACGCGTGCGGGGTGGGTGGGTGAATGGGTGGTACGGTTGAGCGATTCGTGCGAGTAGATGGGTGGTGCGGTTGGGCGCCGCGTGCGGTTGGGTGGGTGAGTGATTGGCTGGTGCGGGTTGCGACACGTGCGGGTGGGTGGATGGGTGGTGCGGTTTGCCACGCGTGCGGGAGGTTGGGAGGTGCGGTACGGCACCGCGTGCGGGTGGGTGGGTGGATGGGTAGTGCGGCTGGGCGACTCGTGCGAATACATGAGTAGTACGGTTCCGCGCCGCGTGCGGGCGGGTAGGTGGGTGGATTGGTGGTGCTGTTGGGGGACGAAAGCGGTTGGGTGGGTGGATGGGTGGTGCGGTTGGGCGCCGCGTGCAGGTTAGTTGATGTGAGGCTGCTGCGGTTTGCGACGCGTGCGGGTGGATGGGTAGAGGGGTGGTACGGTTGAGCGATTCGTGCGAGTAGATGGGTGGTGCGGTTGGGCGCCGCGTGCGGGTACGTGGGTGGGTGGGTGGTTGGTGCGGTTTGCGACGCATGCGGGTAGGTGAGTGGACGAGTGATGCGGTAGGGCGCCGCGTGCGGGCGGGTGTGTGGGTGGCTGGTGCGGTATGAGACGCGTGCGGGTGAGTGGGTGGATGGGTGGTGCTGTTGAGCGATTCGTGCGAGTAGATGAGAGGTGCGGTTGGGTCCCGCGTGCGGGCGGGTTTGTGGGTGGATGGGTGGTGCGGTTAGGCGCCACGTGCAGATGGGTGGGTGGCTGTTGCGGTTTGCGACGCGTGCGGGTGGGTGGGTGAATGGGTGGTGCTGTTAAGCGATTCGTGCGAGTAGACGGATGGTGCGGTTGGGTGACGCGTGCGCGCGGGTTGGTGGGTGGATGGGTGGTGCGGTTAGGTGCCGCGTGCGGGTGGGTGGGTGGCCGGTGCGGTTTGGGACGCGTCCGAGTGGGTGGAAGGATGGGTGGTGCGGTTGGGCGCCATGTGCGGGTGGGTGGGTAGCTGATGCGGTTTGCAACGCTTGCGGGTGGGTGGGTGGATTGGTGGTGCGGCAGGGCGACTCGTGCGAGTGGTGCGGTTGGGCGCCGCGTGCGGGCGGGTGAGTGGGTGGCCGGTGCGGTTTGCGACGCGTGCGGGTGGGTGGGTGGATGGGTGGTGCGGTTGAGTGAATCCTGCGAGTAGATGAGTGGTGCGGTTGGGTCCCGCGTGCGGGCGGGTTGGTGGGTAGATAGGTGGAGCGGTTGGGCGCCGCGTGCGGGTGGGTGGGTGGCTGGTGCGGTTTGAGACGCGTGCGGGTGGGTGGGTGGGAGGATGAGTGGTGCGGTTGAGCGATTCGTGCGGTTGTGTGAGTGGATGGATCGTGCAGTTCGGCGCCGCGTGCGGGTGGGTGGGTGGGTGGGTGGGTGAATGGGTGGTGCGGTTGAGCGATTCGTGCGAGTAGATGGGTGGTTCGGTTTGGCGCCGCGTGCGGGTGGTTAGGTGGGTGTCTGATGCGGTTTGCGACGCGTGCGGGTGGGTGGGTGGATGGGTGGTGCGGTTGGGCGCCGCGTGCAGACGGGTGCGTGGGTGGATGGGTTGTGCAGGAGGGGGCCGGGTGAGGGTGGGTGGGTGGATGGGTGGTGCGGTTGGGGGCCGCGTGCAGACGGGTGCGTGGGTGGATGGGTTGTGCAGGTGGGGGATGCGTGCGGGTGGGTAGGTGGATGGGTGGTGGTGTTGGGCGCCGCGTGCGGGCGGGTGGCGCGGCCTGCGAGGGTGGGAGGGAGGGAGGGAGGGAGGGCGGGAGGGAGGGAAGGCGGGCAGGCGGCCGTGGCGCGGCGCGGCGCGGCGCAAGTGGGTCGGGGGCGCCTTGACCCGCGCCGGCGCCACGCCGCCACACAGCGCCGCACGCACCGGACGCGCTGCCCAGTGCTCCAGGCCTCCTTCTAAACGTGTGGAACACTGTTCTCTATAGCGGGCGCGACCAGGGGGCTATGGCGTGCCGTGAGGGAGGCAACATGGGGGCAACATGGACCCTTTGATACATACGAGGAAAAAATTTAAATAAAATAACTGTTCCCTTTTTGATTAAAGATTATTTAAAAATTGCCTTTATTGCTCCCAAAATTATGCGAATACTAATTTTCAAAAAACTGTACATGAACTTACTTCGAGCCCTGTTTTCAAAAAAATCCCTCCATTCCCTCCATTTCCCAAATTCCCTCCATTTCATTAAGGAAAATAATATATCTCTGCAATATTGTAGTTGTAGGAAGATGTCGAAAAGAAACTTTTGCAATTTTCTGAAAAATGTTATTTGAACGAAAATATGCTTTAAACCATTATATTAAACGTTCTATCCACGGAAGAATTTTAATTTAAAACAATTGAAGCCTTTTTTGAGATAATTTTGAAAATGTTGAGGCTTCAAGTAACATACCCTCAAAAAGCAAAGTACTCGTTTCAAACTCAGAGGGACTCGAGTTCATTTAAATCAGTTTGAGAAATATCAGTTTTGGAGGAAATCGGCTGAACGGGTTAGGCGCTAGCTTTGACTACAGACGAAATGATAAATGAATGGACAGACAGACGAATAGACAGATGTTTTGCTCTCAATCGATTTTTGGATATGAAGGACCTAAAAAATATATATTGACTACATAACGTATTAGAGGAAGTATTTTATTTTATATAGGAACACGATTTACCCACTTTTTCGTTACAACGGCTCAGAAGTATAAGTTTTTGTGACAAAAATTCCAGCGCATTTTCAATGCATTTATAATACTTTCTCTTCTTACGAAATAAGAGTGATAAATTAAAAAAGAAATGTGTGAAGCCTAATGAGACACAGATCCACATCGATCTCCCCAACCTTAATTTTCCGTACGGAAATTCTGCATGGACTACTCTCTGGAACAGATGCTGAGAGACAAGACTCCATGTGAAGGCCTTCTTATGAGAGTAAGCTACAATTTAACGATTAGGATCGACTTGTGCGTATGACATGCATGTAAAAACACTGTGATGTCGTCTATGTTGAGTGAGAATGTCTGATAAACGTTTGTCTCGTGGGAACTAAAACGCAGGCGGTAATAAAAGTAGTTAGTTTATTGACACAAAGTTTCGGGAACCATGTATTCCCCTTATCAAGTGCTAAAAACGAGGTTGAACAATTTCCAAGAGTGTGTAATTACAACCTTAAAGCCTGAAAACACATAGAAACTCATCATTTAGAATTAAAATATATAATGGAAAATCTAGAAAAAACTGGTGGACACGTATTACTTGATGAGATCAGGGTAAGTAATGGATGACTTTTGAGTGAGTTTGTTCAGCTGTTCTTGATAGTGCGTAAAGATTCAACCGATATATTGTTTATTATTTTCATCGTATGGTCTCGCCCGAACACGGTAGCGAGCGGACGTGCGCCGAGCGCTCTCCTTCACGGGCGACTTCAGTGAGATAAGTTTAGCAGAGTACAACTCTACGAGTTCAGTGTACAGTGTGTAGTGACAATGTTTTCAAGTGGCTCCCCTGATACGGGGCAGCACATCGCTAGAGCAGTGGAAGCATTAAATCATCACAGTGAATTCACTGATATTAATTCAACACCAATGAATGGTCAAGGTGCAAGTGGCCCCGTGGGGCAAAACAGTGATATAATTAACTTACAAATACAACAAAATGCGCAGCAAAAATTAGAGCAACATCAATATTTAATGAATCAGGATTTACAATTGACGCAGATAAATCATCAACAACTACTTATGAGAGATCAAACAGGCTTCTATACAGCACATCACCAGGGCCAGCCCTGGGAACTTCATGGAACGCAACTACAGCAATGGACTCAACAACTACAAGGTCCGGGGTCGTCTGAAACAACCTCAAATAAAACCGTGAGTACCCTAGAGTGGCAACAACCTCGAAAAAGAAAAAAGCACGCCTACAGTGACCAGCCCATACCAACTCCATCGAATGTTAGTGCGCCAGTGTTTACGCATAAAAATCAGTATGCAGTATTAGAAGACAAATCAGAAGTTGAAACTCCTAAAAAGCCCCCCATAGATCATAACATACCGCCAATATTCGTGCAAAGTGTTACCAATGTATCGAAATTAATAGAATTTCTTAAACTACAAGTAAAAGACGAGGATTTTACGTACAAAATGTACAGCGAAGATGTAAAAGTGCTACCGAAAACCATTGAAGCTTACAGAGCAATAATTAAGCAACTTGACGAATCCCAGGCCAAATACCACACTTATCAACCAAAGAAAGTAGAGCATTTCGTGTAGTGCTTCGATACCTGCATCCGTCAGCAAACATAGAAGAAGTAAAAGCTGAACTCAAATCCAAGGGTCACACCGTTCGTAACATGCACAATGTACTTCATCGAGTAAGCAAAAAGCCGCTATCGCTCTTTTTTATAGACTTAGAACCAAGTGCAAACAATGCAAAAATCTACAATATCAACACACTTGTAAATGCAGAAATAGAATTTGAAGCACCGTACAAAAAGAAAATTCCAGTGCAATGCCATCGCTGTCAAGAGTATGGTCACACGAAGAAATACTGTAAAGCAACTCCAAGGTGCGTGATATGGGGTGAAGAACACTTCACAGACGAATGCAAAAAAGACGCAAGGCAGCCGGCAACATGCGCGCTATGTTCGCGAAGCCATCCAGCTAACTATAAAGGCTGCCAGGTGTATCAAGATTACGTTAATAAACGTAACAAGCACAGAAAAGAAACAGTCACCATCGACAAGCAGAAACAAAAAGTGCCAAACCCCTCAGATTTCCCTCCCCTCCCAGTTCGCCACTTTCAACCCAATCCCGTCTCTCGTACAGCATCTTCCCAAAACTCAACATACGCTGTACCCTACAATCAAAACCAAACAGATCTCTGCAAAATAATAGAAACCTCATTCCAAAAGTTCGAAAGCATCCTTAAACAACAATCTGAACAAATTGGGGCTTTGCTCAACCTACTGATGTCATTAATATCCAAGATGCATTAAATGGCACCAAGAATTAGAATTATTCTCTGGAACGCAAACGGTTTAATCCAACATCGAAGAGAGCTCGTAACTATTCTCAAAGAAAAATATATAGATATTATGCTAATATCCGAAACTCACTTCACTGAAAAATCCTACTTAAAGATACCGGGATATGATATATATAATACCAAGCACCCGGACGGTACAGCGCATGGAGGAACCGCTATAATAATTCGAAACACAATCAAATCTTACGAAATGAACGAATATAAAACTGAAGAAATACAAGCAACATCTGTAATGGTGACAGAAGGTCAAGCTTTACTGACGATAACATCTGTATACTGCCCGCCCAAACATAGAATAACAGAACAAAAATTTGAAGATTTTATAAATACACTAGGAACAAGATTCATAGCTGGAGGCGACTTCAATGCAAAAAACCAGCATTGGGGCTCACGACTCAACACACTACGAGGAAAAAATCTTCTTAAAGTAACAAACAGGCTTAATGTTTCTACTATATCGACTGGTGAACCTACGTACTGGCCCACTGACGTCAATAAGCTTCCTGGCCTCCTGGACTTCTACTTAGCAAAAGGTGTGCATCTTGGTACAGTAGAAGTAAAATCTTGCTACGACCTTTCTTCAGACCACACCCCAGTAGAAATGACCATCAGTTCAAATATATCTGAAAGAAACTATCCTCCAAAACTAACAAGTAACAAGACAAACTGGAACAAGTACCGCGATTACGTGAACAATAAACTATCTGCAAACGCACTGCTAGCAACTGAAGAAAACATCGAAGACGCAATACATCACCTATCTGATACATTACAAGACGCAACACCAAGAGAAACAATAAATAAATCGTCAACGTATCCCGCAGAAATAAGACAAAAAGTGGTAGAAAAACGTCCACTCCGACGAATATTCATGACGACACGACAACCAGATGACAAAAGAAAATATAACACAGCAGCCAGACAACTAACTCGACAAATTAAGGAATACGAAAACAAATCTTTCTCTAATTACATTCAAGCACTATCACCTACTGCTGAAACTAATTATTCGCTTTGGAAAGCAACTAGAAAACTGAAGCGACCCCAACAGCACATCTCACCAATTCGAAAAGAAGATGGCAAGTGGGCAAGAAGCGCAGAAGAAAAGGTCGAATGCTTAGCAAAACACTTTGCTTCAGTTTTCAAACCAGCAGGAAATGTAAGTACTATTGAAAATAAAGTGCTAGAATATTTGGACGTACCTTTACAGTTACCTCTGCCCATAAAGCATTTCAACTCACGAGAAGTCGAACAAACAATCAAAAAACACACGCATCCTGCAAAGAGTCCAGGGTTTGACCTTATTACCGGCAAGATGTTGCAGGAAATGCCAAGTAAAGGATATGAACTCGTAACAAGCATATTCAACGCGATACTTCGAAATAGCCATTATCCTTAACAATGGAAATACGCTCAAATAATTGCGATCGTGAAACCAGGAAAGACTGCCACGGACGTTAAATCGTACCGACCTATTAGCCTGCTACCAGTCCTATCAAAAGTATTTGAAAAACTTCTCTTACAGCGCCTCAAGCCTATAATTAAAGAAGTGATCCCTGACTTTCAATTCGGCTTTCGAGAGGGACACTCAACAATAGAACAGACACATCGTATTGTAAACACAATTTCTCAAAGCCTGGAAAAAAAGCTATATTGTTCTGCAGCATTCCTAGATATACAGCAAGCATTCGACAAGGTATGGTATGAAGGAATTCTATTTAAAATAAAAAAACTTCTCCCGCACTCCTACTATTTACTTCTCAAATCATATCTTTGCGATCGCCTATTTCAAGTGAAATATCAGGACGTTCTATCGGAATTCCAACCTATTTCTGCAGGAGTGCCACAAGGAAGTATTCTTGGACCTTTTTTATATCTTATATCAACTTCAGACTTACCAACTACAGAAAGAACTACAATAGCCACCTTTGCAGACGACACAGCTATTCTTTCTGCAAATGAAGACCCCTCCTGCGCATCACAACATCTTCAAGAACATCTAAACAAAATCGAAGATTGGAGTCATCGTTGGTGAGTCACCGTAAATGAAACAAAATCAAAACATATAACATTTTCACTAAGAAAAGAAAACTGCCCAAAAGTAAAACTAAACAACACAGATCTCCACGAAACTGATACAATCAAATATCTTGGACTGCATTTGGATAGACGCCTGACTTGGAAAACCCACATCAAAACTAAGAGAAAAGAAGCGCAACTTAAAGCCCTCAAATTGTCATGGCTAATAAACAGACAATCAAAGCTGTCCTTGCATAACAAAGTACAGATTTATAAAACTATAATCAAACCAACATGGACCTATGGTATTGAATTGTGGGGCTCTTCCAGTAAATCGAATCTAGAAATTCTAAAAAGATTCGAAGCTAAAACACTAAGAAAACTATGCAACGCACCATGGTACGTGACAAACAAGACGATATACAGAGACCTCGACATGGTCCCGCTGGAGGAAGTAATCGCCACGAAGAGCCTAGCATACCAGAGAAGATTGTACAACCACCCAAATCACCTCTCAAGAAGCCTTCTATATAACAGTGAGCATGTGTATAGACTGAGGAGAGAGAGTATTTTAGATTTGCCATACCGATTTTGTAAATGAAATTTTTCAATGTCATAAAATGTTCACGTCTGAAATGTATCTGTTGACACCATTTGCTTATTGTTCCGATAGGAACAGATTGTAAATTATGCAGAAAATAAATAAAAAAATTTTCATCGTGTAAACGACACTGTTTACGAAAATAAAGAACTACCACTCCGTATCGATAGCTTGTCTTTACGCTTGAGTCTATTCGTTTCATTCTTCAGGAAACGTGGAGAAGGGCAGCGGCGTTGCGGAATGGAGCTGAGAGAACGCGCGTGGGCGGTGGGGGCGCTGCCCTCGCGCAGAGAGCGAGCGAGTCGTCCTTGGTTCGCAACCCAGGGAAAGGGTCCTTGAGGCAACAACCAAACGCCGCACCTCCCAGCATGCTCGCTCCCATCTTCCGAGGGGTTTTAACCGAGAAAAACGAAACTCTTCTCTTCAGAAGAGGCGAGTGGTTGTCTGGTGTGGGATTTTCGGGTGCTTTGCAAGACATTTGTTCTAACCCGAATAAGCCAAAGTCCTTCAACTTTGGTGAACTTCTCTGAACCTAGTTATGTGAGAGAATAAAATCCACCGTACGATGTATTATGTAAAATCTGACTCAAGATATATTTCAGTTAAGTACTGAGATATTTCATATTTAAAATGAATATCTTTGTTATAAACAACTATTTGCTTTGAATATAAAACTTCATTAAAACTTTTGGTAAAATATTTTGAGTGCTTCTCAACACTCCCATTAATTAATAACGTTTTAGCGACTTGGTTATTTCAAACGAATGAGTACAATTGACATATCAAAAATTTTGAATAATTAACACTTTTGAGATTCTGGATAATACCCCTCATATCCTACGGATTCAAAAGATTATTTCCTTAAAGCGAATTTAGGCTGAATGAGATGCATTTAAAAACTTTAAAATTCGGTGTATGCATTCGGTCTATGTCAGAAGAACAGCAGCGAGTTAGAGCTCGCCCCAGGTGGGGCTGTTCGCCGCTGGTGGGAGATACCAGGATGAGGAATAGCCTGCCAGCCAACGTGTAAGTTGGCGACGAAACTCAGAATCCAGCTCGTGAAGAACAGCGTCAGCGCCTGTTATACATCATGTACTGCACTTACGGGAATAGTGTGCGTAGCTGTTGACGCGCCCGGGAACACGACATATGCAGTCAATCAAAGCGATCGCCCCGGGCGTCTGCCTGCTCTCCCGTTGCGAAGTCGCGCCATGTGACAACGGAGTGGCCGCCTTGGAGCTCTGCATACTTCGTACGCACGCGTCCGCCTGCTTGTAGGGTGGTTGCCCTTGCAGTCTATTGTGCGTGCGGGTACCGCAGGTATGTGTGCGAGCGAGTGGCCATTGTCAGTGCATGAAGACGTGGGTGTGAAGTACGCATACTTGTGCGTGTATTGTGATCGTGAGAGGAAGAGACTATGAGAGTACGATGTCTAGAGTACATGGTTATGTGAATGTTATTCGGACGAATTAATACATGTTAATGATGAATGCATTCACACATTCTATTGTGCCAGTCTTATTCGTAATTGATCATTAATTCCATTATTTATGTTGATATAGAAAAAAGAAACGCATATAGCAATAGCGATTTTGAGTAAACCTGTATGATCAAAACCCTTCAACGTTTTCCAGAATTCTTCACTGCATTCTATTGTTTTGGTGCACTAAAATAAACCTGTATTCATGAAAGTTTTTTCGAGACTCAAAAGAAGTTTTTCAGGCAAATCATAAAACTTTTATCAAGCTAAAACTTTACTTACATTTCGACAAGTTCTCTATTTATCTTTTAATATTTTTTCGCTCTAAAATACACACAATGTTCGCGAATATTGAGTAAACACATAACGAATCCTAATGGTAAACCACGAATTCATTACCATCCTGTTCATTCGCTCGTGTATTTGAACACACGTACTACCGCATCTCTTTACATTTTCGCAGCTCCCCTTGAGAATCGTTGTAGATCTCTCGCCTAAATTTGAAGTCGCCACCGCTTCCTCTCAATTCCCAGAATCGGCGCGTCATTCATTAAAGCCACGCTTCGGCGAACGAGCAGGTGTAATGGCACCGCTTGCGTCATGCAAATAGAGTCATAAAATCATTCATGAGCATCGGCTCTGTCGAGCAGCCAGCATCTGCATACAGGCCGGCCCTCGCCGCTCTGGGGCGCGGCCCAGCGGTCCGTAGTGTTTCTGGGCGGCAGATGGCGGGCGCTGGGCCGTGCAAACAACGACCGGGAGAAAGTGTGTACTATGATGCTTAACGGTTGACAAAATAACTACTCATTAGGACTAGGATATTTATAGATCTACTTGGTATAGATTCTTCACATTATTCAGAAAATAATGAAACCATTTAGTTATGGAGATAAAAATCTAGTAATTATTATTAACGATAGAAATAATAATAGAAATAATAACACTATTAATAAATATAGAAACTGAATAATGAATATAATAACATAATAATATAACATAATAATGAATATGAACATATTTTTAATGACACTAATTCTTGAAAATGAAACACTGTTTTTCTTATGAACTGCGTTAAATGGAAGACCCACTGATCCCCTTTGCAACATATCAAGAAATATAAATTATTTACAATACTTAAAGCATTAATGTCAATAAATTCCGAACAAACATTAGAACTATTTAGCACAAACCTCGACTGCGGTTAATAACCAAGTCCCATTAGTTATCTCCAACTGCGTCGTTCAATTACCACCTTTTCATTTGAAAGGTGGAAATATCTAAAAAAGAAAATAAATATATTTTCTTCGATTAAAAAATCATTCTTGTAATTTGTTTACTGCTGCAAATAAGTTTAATCGGAAATTAAAATGTCTATTTTTTTAAAATATTGCTAATCTCGCGATTTTTTTCAATTTATTTTTATTTATTTTAAGCTTTTACTCATCTTTCAACTATTTATAGTTAAAATGACGGGAAGGGATTCTGGAACTCAAGAAAATGTGCGCAGATAATCTTTTCCCCATACGTCAGATACAGTTTTTACTGTTTTTTACTAAATAAATAAATAATACTCATATGCCCAGAGGTGTATTACGCATAGGCACAGGCACAGTAGCATAGGCATAGCATAGGCACAGTAGGCACGTGCCTACGGCGGCAAATTTTCAAGGGCGGCAAATTTTCAAAGGCGCAAAATTTTCTTGATATTTTCGAAAACAAATTTTGGTTCTTTAAAAACTATAACAGCATAAATAATATTTTTATTTTAAAAATATCATATTAATATTTAATACAAGCTATTTATTTGTCTACTTCATTAGAGTATACCTTATGATTTCAGAAGCATATGAATCTGAAACTAAGGCCCGTTGACGAAAGAAAACATGTTGCAATTCTAGTTGTCATGTTTTAGTGTCCTTTTAATGTTAACGTTTCAGTGTTGAAACGTTAATAATGTTGAACGTTACTTGCTATGAAGATACAGTTTATATCCAAAATTAGCTAATCCAAAAAAATTATTGAATTTAAGAAAACAATGTGCAAATTATAATGTTACTTTTAAAGTTAAAACGTTTAAATTAATGAGGAATTGTTACTGAAACGTTACAACTTGAAATGTAACATTAATTTTAAACAGGGGGCGGCAAATTTGATGTGCCTACAGGCGGCAAAAATATTAATCCGCCCCTGCATATGCCATTCTTAGCTAAAAGTAATTTGTTTTCATTGTAGTTAACAGGAATTTAACCGGACAGCGACCGGTTAAATTCCTTAATAAACGACTGCTGTTAAGAAAGGGCCTTTCTTTTCCAAGTTAAGTGAATGTGAAGTCAATATACCAGTATAGCAAAATTTGAAGGCATTTTGCATATTCACTCACGCAATAATCTATTTACAGGAAAACTGATTTTTCTCAAACATGAAGCACGTCAAGGTTTAATTTTATAAATGTGTATTTATATACATCTTGCCTAATTAGATAATATTATCTTACAATGATTACAAAAGAATACGTTAATAAGAATAATACATTCAATATAATGTTAGATTTTCAATCGTTAGCTTCCTACAATTATTCTTCATCTTTAATACGTTTGGTGTCCCTTTGTCCCGTCTAATCCAGACTTATTCACAGGTAGCTTAGAATGTTTACTTATGAGAAAGAGAGGCAGAGAGAGAAAGAAAGAGAGAGAGAGAGAGAGAGAGAGAGAGAGGAGGGGGAAGCGAGAGAGATAAGTAGATTCATATCTGGTAGTATCATTATTGCGGGGTTATTAACGACTCCAAATATGTACGGAATACAATACTACAATATTTTGGACCTTTTAGAACTTCCACTAATCTCATCTCATGTTCTACGTACATAAATAATTATGTCGAATTGAATTCTTCGCTAGTACATAAACATTAGCTGCTTTTGGTTTAAATGAGTCTGAACGGCTGATGGGCCGGGAGTGCGGGATGCGTCATCTCAGAAGAAACAACCCACAGTCACTTTCTTAATGTAATGTTCGAAATAATTCTTTCACAAACAAGACCACTATGTGCTCTCCTTGGAAAGTGCTAAGGTACAAAAAAAAAATGCTTCTTCCCTGATCTGATATCACAATTCGCTTCAAATATTTCACGAACGTAAAAAGTTTCTGTACAGTATCTACAGAATCAGTAATATACAGAATCTGCACCTGTATGTAAAATGAAACGAATTACTTAATATTCTAAGCGATTAAATTAAACAGGTGTACTTCCCAGTTCGGTAATAAAGTTAAATAATATTCCGAAGAGTTGGGTTATATTGTCCGATCCTGTATTTTCGCGTGGATAACTTTCTCGAGAGTAAAAATCGTTTGTAACACTTTTGTAGCTATCAAGGAAAGCGAAAAATTAACTGTCATGGAAAATTGCCTAATTATTTCAAATGCTGTTTTTAAGGAAGTGTTGTTAATAGTTTCAAGAACATGCCTGTAACACTAGACAAACCATTATTCAAAATTTGTTTCAAACGTCAATTTCAATGTTCTTTATTTTAATTTTAAATTCTGCAAGTACATTGGAATTATTTTTAAACAAATAAACACATTTCGTTAACAACTTCTCCTCTTAGCATGGAAAAGGGAAGAGTTAGTTTCTCTGAAATCGTTAGCAATCGTAACAAACATGAGTTGCTCTGAAAAACAAAGAAAGCATACTACCGATAAAGACCAACTTTGATTTGAAGAAATTCCCAAATTTAATCACTTAAAAATATTCCTCAAATTTTGACTACGATTCTACAGCCTAGGTCATGGGCTCCAGAAGATGCGTATTTGACCAACTGGAGGTGCGCCTAAGCCATTGAAAAGGTAATAAATTGAGATATAGACTCATAAAAGTGACATACGCAGAAACGAGATGCCGTAAATATTCCGATAAAGTTAAATATGTGATAAGATGGGATGACTTACAATCTGCTGGAGTTACGTGCCCAAGTCTGAGCCCCTATGTCTTCTCCCAAATAACAGGATACGTAAAGCGAGAGCCGCTGAGTTAAGAGCCGATTTTTACAGATAATCTTAAATGTTGTTCCTAATGAAAATGAATGCCCAAGATAAGTGATATATTGTCTTTATATTAATCGTGAATAATTTTTACGGTTATGTACATTATTCTTATTCAACTTCGTGATATGAACTTTTCACGTATCATGCGATTTCTCGTGCTTGTAGATCTGTCTGCAAATTTATTTCAGAGCTGAACTTTACAAACATAAAATGTAACAATCGGGATTGAGACACTGAATGCGGAGTTTTACAGTGGATCATCGAGACACACCTTTGTGTACTTTAATTTTAAAGTAACATCTGATACTAATTGGGTCCATTTCTTACTCATGTATATCGCAAAATAGTTTCTGAAATACAGTAGTCAGATTTCACGTTGGGTGTATCCTTATTAGAAAAATGTGCTTTCTTTTGAAATGCCAGTCCGTCTGTCCATCCGTCCACCAATCGATTTATCGATCCAAGGCAACTAATTTTTTTTAAAAATGTGAAAATAAATGCAAGAGGTATGGTATTAAACACCAGAAGAGAAATACAGACCTCAGAATACAGAGTTCACTGAGATGATGCCGGGTTGCACTAAAAAAGAAGGGTTATCCTACGAAGTACTAACCCATTCAAGAGAGGGAAATAAGTTTTTGTCTTTTTTGCTATTATTCCAATTCGTTATATCAGAAAACTATTTTTTGACTTCTTAGAGAAATACTTTTTATTAAGTTTTTGTTATTTGTTAAATAATTTGAGTCAATGTAATGTAAAAGGCTATTAATCTGTTTCCATATTGAGTCCAAAATAAAATATATACTTTTTTTATTCATAAATCAAGGTTATTTGCAAAGCAAATCTCAATTTCCTTATCATTTCATGATGGCTGAATTTTATGGACCACCACTGTATCATATGGCTTCCAATTCTGACGCAATTTCCCTCTCAAAAATATTAGAGTATTCAATTAGTATTTTACAATTATATATCCGTTATAAATAATTATATATCCGTTAATATAATTAATAATACGAGAAAACTTGATTTGTAAAATTACTAGGTTTAATTCTTTACACCAATTTCGAAATTTATGCCTATCAAAAGCTGCTAATCTAGTAAATTACATAAAAAATAAAGGTGACAAAATGTTGGTGGAGATAAATACTTCTTTGTGTACCAGCATAATAAATGACCATTCCTGTTGGAAGAAATCGTTCATAAAACGCCTTCTTATGACATGGCACACCGGTCCTCCCCGCCCATCCTCCTCCACCGACCGTCCATCCCCACTCTCGACCATCCCCACCGGCCGTCCTCTCCTCTCGTCCTTACCGCCTGTTTTCCTCAGCCTTCCTATTACATCTTTGTACTTTCGCGATAAAGCATAACCTTATAATCTACGTACTTGCATAATATTCTATTTATTTCAACTTTTGCTCTGGTTACTTAATTTCTTCCGCAGTGTACGAGTCTCTGAAAGAATTGTAATTAAACGAGATATCCCAAGATGGTTTAAAAGACAATATGAGAAAACAGACGAGAAGAGCAAAAAGAAAAACAAATGCACTCACTGACCTTAAAGAAAAGCAGAAATTGAAAAGCCGTGAAAGGGGTTCCTTGTAACGTAGATTTCGTTCGTGGAACTGGCACTAACATAAAAATACCACGATGCAATTTTCCATCCAAGGGAAGATCTTAAGCGACGAAAGGCAAGAACTGACACATAAGGATATAAAGCAATGTGCGGTGACGTCAACACGCTTACAAAGTGCAGGAGAGCGATGTTTATTGCGCCTAAGCCGAGATGAGATTTTGTTCCTCTGCTCCGCTGCAGCTCAGACCGGTGTCCGCGTGAACGCAACGATAATATCGCCGGAATTCAAAGAAGCTCTCTATTTACGAGCTCGGGACTTCTGCCTTGCAGCTTTCCGCAGCTGCTACCATCAAAAGACTGGCTGAAACCAGTAAACACACAATACTCTTGTTGCTGCCAAGGTTGACCGCAGCATGGAAGAGTTTGCACTTTAGATTCAGGTCTCAGACCTCGGTAGAAATAATTTCGAAAGAAATACGATCTTCAATCAAAGTTTTTGATCTTGAAGTAAAATAAGAAAGAGATGCCACGTCTAATAGCTATTATCTATCATATAATAATACAATATTTTACAAAAATTGAAGTATTTTAAGGATCATACTGAATCACTTTGGGGCGAGAAATTACTGAGTGATAACTGCAATTATGTGAAGAAATCAAATGATAAATGCAAATCAAGGGGAATCTTGAAAAATTCCTTTAGTACAAATGTGGCAAAAGAGGTGAAAGGGTCATTGGGTTCAAAAGTTTTGAGACTTAAAAGTAATTTTCACAAAAAAGTAGACAGTGAATAATTATATCTCAAACACGCTTTTCTTGAGTAACAAGAATGTTATTTTAACGCTTTCCGAACTTTTATTATCAATATTGCATTTTTTTACACTTACAAAACTCTTAAAAAATAAATATTCATTTAAATTTAGAATAGAAGAACCAGCCTCAATTTGAAGATACACTTCTACCAAAACTTCATTTACTCGTTCTCTGTGAGTGAGGCAGAGTAAACATGCGAGATTCGTACAAATAACATTTAGAGAAGATACATTTCAGGGAAACAAGATCCCAGACAAATAGCCTGACGGCCATGTCAGAGCATACATGCTGGAGAGCACTGTATGACGCCTCAGGTCTCCATCAAGGCTTTGAGCCGACTACCCCTCCCACTTCCCCCTCGCCCCCCCTCCACACCCGCCATGGCCACGCCCACCGCCAGGCGTCGATCTCTGCATTTCACCATCACAACGAAAGCGGAGTGATAAACCACAATCATGCCTGTGTTTCTTCTGTCTTGTTTCAAAATCACTGGATTTGATAAATTGAATCTAGACTTACGTGTCAAGATTTACCACGTGACATTGCTAATATTTACACAATACTTTTACAAATCTTTTATTTTTAATTCATTTCTACAAATTTTATTTTTTTAATGTAAAGTTCGTCTTCAATTCTTACACACTGTAATTCATTCACTTAAATGCTAGTAATACCATACAACTTTTTTGAGAGGCCAAAAAAGATTACATCTAATTATACTATCTTGAAATGCCACCCTAATAATAGTCCGCTACTTTACATTCTCACTCCTCTCAAATAGGGTATATAAAACACATAATAATAATAATAATAATAATAATAATAATAATAATAATAATAATAATAATAATACCCGATCCGGATAGCCAAGATCACTAACGCAGTAGCGTCATGGCAAATTCGGACGGAAATATAGCGGGTTTGTGCCACGGGCGTGGGCGTGTTTGTGTATGTCTGTATGCGTGTCGTCTATTCATGCTTCGTTACCATTATATTTCCATCAAGAACTCCCCAGAGCTATCAACCGGGGGAATAGAAATTGGATTCAGCATAATGCTAATCCCCCCCCCCAAAAAAAAAGAGTCACCTACACTTGCCACTTGAATATTACTGAGCCTCGTAAATAATGTAGGTCCACGTGACTCGAGACGGCCAAATAACAATAACAATAACAATAATAATAATAATAATAATAATAATAATAATAATAATAATAATAATAATAATAAAGTTATCAATAATTCAGAAGTCTCAGAAAAAATGCAACAATTTTGAATTCCTGTAAATATATTTCTGCAGGTTAAAGACACTGCAAAAATAATCTCTCGTTCCCATCTTATTCTTGGCGATTTGGTCGACAGGGCGTATTGTATTTTTTATTTATTTTATGTCGTCAGCGTTTTCTTCGCTGGAATACGTGACAAATCCGCCTTTATTACTTTTGAGATATACAAAATGTTTTCTACTACAAAATGTAAACCTAGAAAAGCAAGTTCTTGCAAGGAACCATAGAATATTTTAACGAACTTTTACATTTAAATCGCTTTCTAGTATTCGTTGTCTGTCTAAGATCTCAATAAAGCAAATTCACAAACAGAAAATGGTTCATGCATGGTTAATCAAAACTTATTTCGTTCCAGAATTGGAAATAGCGGCGCACAGCGACAATGCTGTCATATTATTAGTGCGGTCGCACTTTTATTTCTTATTCTTTATGAAGATATGGTACAAAACAAAATTTGGGGTTATGAATATCCAATAAATGCGTGTAATTTGTATATCAGGGATGTCAATCAGGGAGATATCTCTATGAGGAAAACTCGCAGGCCGACGTTTAGTGGAGGCCGAATCTCACGTTCTATGGGAGAAGGAACTCCGCCACCTGCGTGGACATAAACATGCACTACATTTACGGGACCGATGACTTCTTCACTGTTTCAAATTTCGTGCTTAACTCCAACCGACTTGCGAATATCCCTCTCGCTTTTGCTGCGCTTTTCACCTGCCTCAGGCACGCCTCCTCCTTCGTGAGCGTGCGGTCAAAATACGGCAGTAGTGCGCGTGGCGTCACGCTGGGGCACGGCCGCCCAGAACGCGTGCTTAGCCGGACACCGGTGCAGCGAGCGGAAGCACGGGGCAGTGGAAAATACGGGCTGGACGGGTCAGAAAATTATTACAAACTTGTAGCATGCACGGCAGTACACATTTATCACTTTTGGCTAACATATATAATGGAAAATCTCGTATAACGAAGTTACACAATTGTATTGTTTTACAGCGCGCCCTAATTGGGAGGGAGCTCACCCTGCTCTGGTTTTTGGCAGAGACAAGAACTTTCAATACATGACCAGCCCACAGGCAGAGTTCTAGTACCTACCAAACACCAGTGCAGTTCCCTAATACTGAGGACCTGCTGCCAAAAACGGCAGCTGTGCAACTCCGTTATATGAGATGTTGTGAGATGACATGTGCACTGGCGAAAAGAGATCTTTGAACTCCACCTGCACGGAAGGGTGTAGCGTTTAATACGAACCACCTCGAATATGCCATTTAATGATATCATTATTATTACTTTCTCACGTGCTACTTACCTAGTGAAGAGAAGGGCAAGTAAAAGGGCAAATTTTCGACAGAAAAAAAAACATACTGTGGAACCCTCACACTGAAAGAGCGGGTTTTCTTCCATTAATAACTTCGTCTAATAAGATGTGTAGTCAGAACTCACACTTTGTGGATCCTTGATACTGAAATATTGGCTGACGGACAAGTCTGACAACCCATTCGTCAGTACGCCTGGAAGCGCTAGCGACTGAATCGCAGGGAGAATTTTCACGAAAACTGATTCCTTCCGATCGATATAGATATCGCGGTCCCTTCGATTCGAAACGGATATTCCGATTTTGGGATGTACTGTACATACTACCCTAATACATATTTTTAATTCTCAAAAGTTGCTCAAAAATTTTCCTTTTTTTTCTCGAGTTGAAGTACGACCAGCTAGAAATTTCCACCAGTGGCATAGCGTGAGTGTTAGCCGCTCGAGGCCGAGGAAAATTTCGCTGTCACCTTATTTAGGTAGTTCAATTTAAAAGGCTAAAGTATTTAAGCTTGCACAATGCAACAGATAGTCAAACATGCAACAAATCGTAAATAAAATATATAATACTTAGTGGAATGATGTACGTACACGAATAATACAATTTTCAACAATGTTCAATAATTTAACAGTCATTACAACTACTTATGAGCACTAAAATCACTGTTAGGAAAGTGTATAATTATAAGCATATACTTAAGGTTATGTGAATTGGACGACTGACGATC
Source organism: Gryllus longicercus (assembly GCA_038098605.1). Classification (NCBI taxonomy): domain Eukaryota; kingdom Metazoa; phylum Arthropoda; class Insecta; order Orthoptera; family Gryllidae; genus Gryllus; species Gryllus longicercus. The sequence continues at coordinate 1,155,476 of JAZDUA010000208.1, read as the reverse complement.
CATCAATGAAACTGTCTTTGATTTGTCAAAGCGTCTCTCACGGACTTCCCTGAAGGGACTTATTTATACTGTAATCTAGTTTGCAGGCGTTATTATACAATATTGAAGACAATGCTTTATGCCAGAGAGATCATCATCGTTGAATATTAGTCATAAACAATCCAAATTCTACATAAAATACACGTAATCCCCACACGTTAGTACAGACGGAGTTGCCAGTCGCTACAATGAGCAAGATATTATTCATTTAAAGTATACATTCATTTAAAGAAGTCACAGAATAAGTAATGCAAGATCCCGTGCTCGTTTCAATCGGTCCGAATCGTGCCACAAAAATATGAAATGGAATGCTTAAAATTTTTACACAACATTCTTATCTATTGTGAAATTTGGCCGCCCAATAATAGTGCCGCTCGGGGCGGGCCGCCCCTGCCGCCCCCACTACTCTACGCCACTTTTTTCTACGCAACCGAGCACAGTGAAAAGATTTTGAATAGTTGCGCAGCGATCTGTGCAACTAGTTGATTTTAAATAGATGTAGGATGCTTATAGGAACACGATTTTCTGAGACGAGAAGTGGGCAGAAAATGTTATGATGAAATTTATCCAACAATACAGTATATACTTTATTTGTTTGCAGTCGTTTAATTGCCTGTAAATCATGGTTCCATTTGCCATTCGTGACCTGTGTGTCCTACATTGCAGTCGAATGAATGCAGACACACATGTGGATATAAGATAGAGATAATAAAGGTGGATTATCTACAAAAATGTGATATTGATTTGCCAATACTATGTATCAATATTTTATATATTTTTTAAATCGATTAATTTGTCAAAACGTTTAAAATTTAGATCAAATATATGTAATCATATTTGGGGTGTGGTTTTCCCGATTATTTCTCCTGGTAGACATTAAAGAAACACTGTGTTGAATAGTTCTTTGATCAAAATTGAATAATTAAAATTGTTTGCAGTGATGTACCAATTGCATATATTTAAATCATAAATGTTTCTCAATTCTTTAAAAAATTTAGAGAACAATTCTTTTAGATTCAAATTTACATTTTCAAACTTATATTTATTAGCAAACAACAGAACCTCTCAAACAAATGACATTCAAATTACTAACCTAGTAGTGGTCTAAAGATGTCGCTATTTCCATTTAACAGGAAGTTCATTTCGAAGAAAGAAAAATCGACTTGCCAACATCCTCGAGTGACGTTTCCCGTCGCAAATTGTATTCATCTACCTGTTTTTCTTTCACGTAACGTTTTCTATCAATGTCTCAGAGCATTTCCAGGGAATGCATGTTACAGCGTGACAAAATTATTGATTCTTGAGGTCGGCTCAACTGTCATCGTCGACATGCACCGGTCGATACTTCTTATTCATAATGCAGAACCGTCTTGTTACAACGATGTCTGAGTTGCTCTGCATATGCCTCCTTCACGGACTATGACTGCTGCCGAAGAGCCTACTTTTCCCTAGCCCCCAGTTCATTTTCTTGCTCTTACATTCTGTAACGGGCTAAACAGAAATAATTAAAATCGTAAAATGAGTATTTAGAAAAACAATAGTATTGTCAAATAAATATAATATTTTAATAAAACGGAATGTACGCGTATAAAATGCATGTCTCTTAAAAATTGAAGTATCGCTTATCATCAATATTAACTGTACATTAGGTAGATGTAGTTAAATGTTGGCCTTCGAAAAAAGGCAAATGTTCACGAAAGTTTCAATTCTCATTTCATTTATCATACAAAATTAATCTGTTGATTTGTAATGAACTCATTAATTAGCTTTAAACACATAATTTGGCTTCTAAAAATATATCAGAACTTTCTCGTTCTAACAATATTGACCGGCTCGTGTTTAGATAAAAAATATGCACGGTTGCAAAACCCTCGACAATCGAAAACATCTTATATGTTAGAAATACACATTTCCTTGTAATGATATTCAATGTCCAAGGAATTGCAACAATGTCGATGCATACAGAATCATTTTGAAACCGAAGAGCGCCCAACGAGCGCTGTCTTGTGCTCTCTCAGGCAGTACACCGTTCCACGCGTTTACTCTTTGGCCCTACGTTTCAACATTGACTTCTGGTTGATACCGCACGACAACCAGCCAGCGTCCAGCGCAGAAAGGCGAGGGGGAGGGGGGTCTGGTCGTAGAGTGCAGAGGGGAATACATTTTTTTGTTTTTTTTGGTCTCGCCTGGAACTTTGTTTTAAGAAATTCGCGTATTTTTGAAAGTACAGACGTTCAGCTATATTCTTGACGGTATTGAACAAAATATTTCTGATGACTGAAAATTTATTTTCATTTGATGATAGGTTTGTTGATTCAAAATGTGCTTTTGATGAGTTCTTTGTTTAAAGTTGACCGTTCAGGAAGGAAGACCCTTTCTGTCTCTCACAGTGTGTGCGGATTGTATCTTCCCAGCAGCAGTGGCAGTATCGAGTGTTTCGTGAATAGAGTGTGTGACGACGATCTTTCATTATTGCATGCACCACGGTAGTGAACATTTCGAAATAAAATTATTTTATTTCGTTATCATCACCACTGGTAGTCACAATAACAAACAAGATACCAAGATCATGTAATGAAATGGTGTGAAAAGTGCCTAAGCAAACTTGCTTGTTGCAAAGTGCTGGATTACTGTGTTTTCGAAACATGATCGTATTTTTGAACATTTTTTTTTTGCTTTGTGTGAATTGCAGTACCGGTAATAATCGGAGTTTTTTCAAGGGAAAATGTACGTGCTTATACAAGAAAAATTGTCGTGAACGAGTTTAAAAAATGAACATTTCCAGTATTTGAAAATGTCCATGAAAGTTCGCAGGACATAAAATATAATAAAATTTCTCACATGTGTGTGAGACATTAAACCTCTAATTTATTACTATCCATAATTCGTATGTTCGAGAAGATTTACATTGATGTTTTACAAGTATTTTGTGTTTAATTTTATTTAGGACCTTTTAAAAACTATTAGCACATCTTTGAAATATGTCTGCGTCCATTCCACACGACTGCAGACTAAACCTCTCTACGAGGGGCGGAGCATAAGTCATGGCAACTATTTTCATTACATTTTTGGGAAAATACGAGCCCCGGTGAAAAATGTGGAATATACACATGAAAGGAAAGGGTATTAACTAAGTGCTTGGATATTTAGCGACCCACTAAAATGTTTCTCATATTTATTAGGGTATATGAAATTACATTACTGCTTCCATGTTTCTAAGCATTTTAGCATTCATGACGTCCCAACATTCCAAAAGCATTACGTACCTCGTTCTAAAGGCCCAATTAGGCTAATGCTCGATTATCGCCCGTGCTGTATCGGTCCGCACATGTTTGGCTGATCACTGGTTGCTACGCCTCCTCACAGAAGCTCTCCTACCAATCTCGCGACTGTCCGTTAGAGGGTAAGGGTATTACCCCCCAGAACTTCCACCAATTCCCGGTGACAATCTCGGGAATTTCTCCCATGGAGAATGTCGGTCTTGGTGTATGAGCGCTTCTCGAAATGGGTGACATTCATCTCGTATGGCGGCACTCGGACAACGGATTTCTCATTGCGATCTTTACTAATAGAGACATAGAGCCAACTGCTGTTGTTACACATTAGTACAGCATTTCTTTCACGCGACAAATAAAATGTCATTTAGCCATGGTTATGTTTCTTATACCACCATTATCTGATCTATAAGCATGCACTTATCATGGTTATTTATTACTTACAATCAACGTACTCTTCATTCAACGACAAACGGCCATTATGATCACCTGCTCAGAAAAGGGGAAGGCATAAAAGCGTATGTCACCACCCACACCTTCGCTCGGCAATCATCATCATCATCATCATCATCATCATCATCATCACGTTTCCTTGAGATTGTTCAGAGTGTCACCCATTCCGCGGTGAAAGCAGAGGTTCCCGTCTAATCACCGCACTTAACTGCCACCACTATTACCGAGCTGTGTGATAATGTCGAGTGGAATTCAACCTCGGTCTGGGACAGATGTCAGCAGCCAGCTGCCCTCATGGGTAGTTTCTCCGATCAATCTAATCAATGCAGAACCTTAAAAATAGCCAAAAGGACCGCGCGATATTTCCTTCCTTATCCACGCGTAACATGCACACACGCGAGCGTGCGTTTACATGCACTGCTCCACCACACATGTCGAGAGAACATTCGCGTGCTACGAGCTGGGTGGGTGACCCGCTGTGGGAGATATCTGGAGTGGGAAACCCCGCAATCCCAAGTCTAGGTGAACGCCGGATCTCAAAAAGCAAAGGATGAACAGCGCCTCCTCGTAGGATGTACCATGCACTACAATTAAGGAGTTCAGGGTCTTAGTACTAGCTTACTCGTCCGCTAACACTTGACCCTTCTGCACACGCGGTCGAGCTCTCAGATGACTGAGTTGTTCTTCCGATGATAGAATCTAATAGAATTTTTTGAGAATACCGTCCTTCTTCGAACCTCCCTATGATTGTTCTTAGATGTCATAGCTTCCATTTCACACCAATAGGTTTTATGATGTCCTCACCAGCATATTCTCAATCAAACCGTGTGCAGGACAGCATATTGCAAGCCGGAACTTGCAATACAAATTACAAATGATACAACTTTTTAGTGTAGATCTTGTTCTTATTATTGATAAATACTGTAGATTGATGAAGTATTAATATTTCGATGTTAGCAAATGTGTTAATGGGTTTTTGGTTGAAGCAACCAGTAGTAAGCTTGAGATGCAGGATGCGCTAAAATTGCAGTGATCCATCTGCGAGATCACCGCGTGCGCTCGAATGACGTTCACAAGCGCGTGTACCGCGTGGGTGAGCAGCCCATGGGCGGTGGGAGCGTCCTCACCTGCGGGGCGTTGGGGCGCGCGGCGGGGTTGACGAGGCCGGCGGCGCCGGCGGGCGGCGCGGCGGCCTTCTCTTTGTCCGACGCCTTCTTGAAGCGCCACGAGCGCGGGGACCCGCCCCCGCCGCCTCCTCCTCCGCCTGCAACAGCACAAGCAGCTCCTTAAGCACACTCACCCGCGCGCACACTCACCTGCGCAAGAAAGCAACGTTAGCATTTTCTAACACATCAAGGGGCTTACTTATGTTGAGTTACTCCCTTGTTTACGGTTAGATAAAGTATATTTTTTACTAATATAACAATGTGTGCTCCACAACAACTTCTCTTAGACCGGTAGTTGCATCATTTAATGTATTCACAAAGCATACATAGGTGAATTCCCTATTAATGACAAAACACTTCCAATGGAATCTCAATGTATTTATATATAGAGTGTATTTCCGAATAAATCGTACAAATATAGAAAACAGGTAGACATGGTCAACGGAAATAGTGTTCGATAGCAAAGCCTGGGTCTAAAACGCTGAAGTTCAATGCTATTCAAGTCAAAAATGCCTGCGACATCGGAATACCATCGGGCTCTCGAAACGTATATCGTCACTGTTTCAAGCTGATTGGGGTAAGGCTAAACTGTGGTTCGTAAACTTTACGTAACCAAAATCCATCGCATCTTAGGAAGAGATTGGTCCAGAAGTGCTGGAAAGTGAATCGTGATTTCAGCATTAAACGTTATTTCAACACAATTATTTAAATGTATTTACAATTCAACACGTAGTTATCCCATTGTCCTTACCATGAGCCATCTTACTGCCTTACTGCTTTTACTACCTTCCATCTCTGTAGTTTATCTGAGAACTTCACAATCACTACTGAAGGTTATGCGCTTAGCTCTTTATACTCCTATGAATGTGATTAGAAAAAGAAGGGAATAAAAATGGGAAATATTTCTGTATCAAAGAATATAAATATTCTGTAGAATATTTTCACATATTTACAGAGTACAACTACTGAAAAGACGTGTTTTGCTTGAAAAAACTTGACATAATAATTTACAATACAAGAATGTCCACAAAATTCATGCATCCAGTAAATGTGTGGGAATATGCAGCATTTGTCATTTCGTGCAACGATCCAGACATTTTGATCACACATACGCAGTTGGTTCAACCCAATTTCACCGCAATTGCATTCTATCAAAGCAGACTGTTAATGAAAGCATCCAATATGAATGCATCAATAACTAATTGACAGCTATGACGTTATTTGAATTATACAAATTTTACTACACCAGTGCTCATATTATGCTACAATGTGAATAAATTTTCTCAATATATCTCTTTGTAATAAAAGTAATGTCTCAACCAAGGACCTGTCTGTAGTATTGATAACATTGAACTACGTAAGTGTAATAATACTAATACTAACAACAACAACAACAACAACAATAATAATAATAATAATAATAATAATAATAATAATAATAATAATAATAATAATAATAATAATAATAATAATAGCCAGCCCCGTGGCGCAGACGGTTACTGCGGTTGGACGGTCGTCTGCGCCGAGGAGGCTGCACGATCGAGTCCTGCGTAGCCATCGTCGTATTTGTGATTGTCCCTTCAGCCCTCATCATCATCATCATCCTATCATCTCATAATTCACACTTCAAGGCGTAACAACCGTTTCGTATTGAGGGATAGAGCTGAAAAGCTCATCCTGGAAGAATTACACACGCTAATCGTGTAGCGTGGTCAGTATTGCCTATACGGTAATAACAATAACAAAAAGAAACAAAGCAAAGTGTGTACGTATTTAAGGAAAGTTCACTTCTTAAAGAAACACTTCTCACATTCAGGATCTCTTCGACTTCTCAAATACCACCAATTTTTAAATCTCAGAATTTGGATACCAATATAGATAATTCCTTGAAATGTATGTCCGTGTTTTCCGAATTATCACAGTATTTTCTTTTCATTTCTTTTAGAAAAGAAACGGGCTATAATTTCTAAAGCAATGTAATTCAACAAATGGAAGGGTACACCATTCGCGACGTGCGTTGGGGAAAATGGCGGAATGAGTCAGCCCTCTGGACATACGGGTTGACGCCTACGCGACCCAGCATCGACAGAATGCTTTCAAGATCACACGTCGTAAGTTGTTCAAAGTAAACCGAAGGCGCCATCTGGTGAGCACTTCTCCAAACAGTGCGAGGATAAATTTCCTGAATAGAAACCAGTCAGAATATAACACTTGAATTAGAAAATTGCGTGTGACGTCATCCACACTTTACTCGTGTGAAACTGATGTCGTTTGATCGACTGCTTATTACACCCATTGAACTTTTAAATCCATACGTCTTATTACCTTCTTATTCCAGCTTTTATTTGCAAGGACAATCGGCTAGCGAGAGGTGTTGGTCATAACCAGTCGACCATACAATCTACAGTGGGAATTCAAAATTTATTCACAATGCAATTATTTATTATTGAGGGAATTTCTGAATTACAACAAGGCTCCCCAACAAACTGTTCCATTTTTCACTGGCAGCTCAAGAGCAAACTGCCACTTCTAATCAGTTGGCAAAAGAAACTGGTTATTTTTTTGTCTCATGTGTGTTCTGTGAATTATCAACAATAATAATTGTATTTAAAACAAAATTTTCTCATAGAAGATAAAGAATATATCCGGTTTAACACACGGTTTTGGTAACTACATTTTGTTTCACCTAACCCATTTACCACTGTATTAGTAAGTTCATTACCTTGTTTCAAAGCAATGGGTTTGTCATGAGTCGTTCTGTTTATTCATGACAGCTGCAGTACAATGATAATATTTAACTTACAAAGATATTACTTTTGTAATTGCTACTTAAAAGATAATCAATGAATAAAATACATCTTGTATCCTGAGTAGGTTTGAAGTTCACTTGCTAGGGCAAGTAAATGCAAAAGATGTAGATAGATATACTATTAATAACTACAAACACAGTTGCAATTCACGTAGAGAATATTTCTGTCGCAGAGAGTAGTGTTTATGTTACGGAGTGTTTTGATATCCGTAGTGTACGAATTGATCTCAGGGAACAGATTTTTGTGGGATGAAAATTAAATTCAACTGTTTACCTTTCTTCTCTGTTCCATTTCACAAGATCAATATTCATGAATACTTGGAAATTGGAAGAGTTCGTTTCAACGTGTACAGTTTTAGCTACGGTTTCCTCTCGACAGCGGCAAAAAAGGGAAATGCATATGATGAATTTATCATCGCAGTAATTTTACAGCTCACTGAGCTGTAATTTACATCACTGGCAATGTGTGACGATATATCTCGTCAAGAAGATAACATAGTTGATTTTAACTGTTATTGAGAATAACTTGAAATCTAATAATTGTCTGGTGATTCTGGCAAACGATATGAAATTATGTAGTTCTGTGAATACGAAAATTACGAACTTGAATGAGATTATCATCCCACATTCAATGAAGAGATATTTAACATTTTCGATATCTAAAGAGCAAACTGCCCTACCACCCAATGTCAAAAATGGAACTGCCGCATAATGTCAATAACTATTATATTGTCGTCAACTGGTAAGAAAGAACAATATAATACTTGTGGTATTATCAGTAAATTTTAGATTGATTTACGCCAATCTCACAATTTGTAACATATCTTATGCAATTATTTTCAAAGTCCGAAGATTCAATATATATTTGGCTTAATTCAGTACAAAACTTAAATCTCTATAAAGAAGAAAATAATGACATTATTATAAATGTATATAGTATGGTGGTTTCATACATAAGTGATGTAATGACCCGATTTTAGTGTAAGAACTTTTCTGAGTTAATCTTTTCTTGAGGTGTCTTGAGGTGATGAATCTTCCCTTTCAATTGTACTAACTAAGAAATCTGTACAATAACATGTCTGATATTTAAGTATGCTAAGCATGTGCATATACGAAATCGGCGAAGAAACGCCAAATATATAATGCGCGTAAAACACAAAACATGAAAATATATTGGAATAAGAAATGAGTAGGAACATGACTTGATTTATTAATAATATAATAAATTGTATATAAGACATATTACAGCAACATTCATGTCGGGTGAAGATGAGAGTTCTGTAATGTGTGATGTACGCTATGGTTTGATTTTTCAGCTTTGATGAATGATAAATCAATATCCAAAACGTTTGCAGAGTATAAGTGTGTATTTCATTTATCTAAATTCCAAAGTAGCTAGCGGTTTTCTGAAACAAAAAAGATATGTATTTTTGTGTAAATATTTTTATTTTCTTGCCCTTAAGAAGGTACCTCTTTAGAAGAGAAAGTTATGAAATTGTCCTCGAAAAAACAAATAATGTTTGGCAGAAACTATCGTATTACAAGGCCCTTGCATTGAAACAGTGGATAAATCCACCTGCTAAATTTTGAAAAAAAAAATATCCTATAACACATGGTTAAGCCATAATCCTAGTTTTATGGGGTGATACCGAAAAATCGATTGGCGGCAAAACGTCCGTCCGTCCGTCTGTCTGTTAACAATCTTAGCGGCTAAAGCGCTCAGACAATTTTCTCCAAAATTGATAATCACCAATCGATCTGGCGGATGTTGCAGCCCCTTGGTTTTAAAACTAAAATTGTTAATTTGGGGGAACTCTACACGAAGCCCCTGGGACATTTTCAATATTAAACACAGTACCTCCAACGTTTTCGATTAAACTTTGTTACTGGATAGTGTGAAGGACATTTAAGAGAATGGTGCAGGTGTCATGTTCGTTAAAAACCCTTATTTTTCGAAAATTTAAAAGTTCAAAATTTTGTCGGCATTGTCCTACAACTAAAATATTAAAGATAGAGATTTTTTCCTATCACTTCGATTCTGAAATAAGATCATCTACAAGTTTCCAAATTTTAAGTTTTACAAAAAATATGACTGAGGTGTGTTAAGTCGGGGGGGGGGGGGATTGCGGTATAAATAGTATCACGTTAGGGCGACAAATTGTGTGCGGTTTTAGCACCACTAGTTTCAAACGCGATCCTTGCCGTAAGACGAAACAGAATCATCCGCGCTTCGGACAGCAGCGGCCGTGGGTGGTTAGCGCCCAAGAAACCGAGTAGCCGGTCGGTCGGTCAGGCGGACGGGCAGTCAGGCTGGCGGGCGCTGTGGCAAGCGGGCGGGCAGGTACGTGTAGGTGGGTGGGCGGACGGAAGGTCGGGGGCGGCGGGTGGGGGTCGGGCAGGCAGGTGAACGGACGGACGGGCGGGCAGGCGCGGGGGTGGGTAAGTGGGTGTTTGGGTGTGTGAGCGGACCGACGGATGGGCGAGCGGGCGAGTGGGCGGGCGGGGGCTTTCGCGCTATCAGTGCGCCCAGCCGCGGACCCGCGGGACCCACCTCGCCCGCCCCGCCCCCGGCCGCGCCGCATTCACCGTCGGCCAGACGAGCTGCATTATTCATGCCGGATGAATATTTATCTTTCGCCTTTTGGCGACAAGCTCATTAATTCCCGTGCCCCCGGGTCTCCCGGCCGCGCCTCGCACGGGCCGGGGCGAGGCGGAGGGGTGGGCGGGGGTGGGCGGGGCGGTCCGAAGGGAGTGGAGCGCCCGTGTTGCGGGCGGGGAAGACGCACCGGGCACGGGGCGCGCTCTTCGGTTAGAAGGCTGAGTTCATTTCGAGCGTTGGCAATCGATTTCGAGGCGGGGCCGCTTTTCCTGGCCGGCAGGCGCTTTCCCCGATAATCTAATACCGCTTCAATTTTTTCTCCGCGGCGCGGGCGCGGCGGTTGACGGCGGCGGAGGCGGCGGAGGCGATTGGGGCGGCGCCAATGGGCGGCCACTCGGCTGCGGTCCAGGCGCGCGAAGCACGGCTGAGCGGAATGCCTCCGAAAGGTGCTCGCATCAGCCTAATGTGATGGTCAGTGGTGAATCGTGCGCTTTAGTTACGAAGCCTCATCTCAGGTCCAAAGTCAGCCAAGGGTCACCATTGCTGGTAGTAACGTTGCGATAGTTTCATTTTCTGAGCAATACTTCACTTATTGTCATCGTTACTGAGATGTAGAACTGATACTGAGAGAAATGTTAGATAATCGGCGGGTAAATAAATATTTGAATCATCTCCGGTAAATAAAAAGTATTGATTATCGCAAGTTGTGATATCTGCTTCAGTTTTATTTAAAATTATTAAATATATCCTCAAAGTGTGTTGGACAGTTTCACAATAAAATATCCACCTATCAGTCGATCAGTATTTCTCATGTTAAATAACAAAAGAACTTTTTTAAAAAAAATCCAGAAACGACTCAATTTTCGATCTCGAAAGATCAATTTTTTGTACGGTTGGTTATTTTGAGGCGCAGTTAAAAAAACGTTTTTCCGAGTATTCCAAAAGTTTACAAATAATTGAATGGACACACATTCATATTGAAAAATCAGAAGACCCAGGATGCGGGGCTGTCCTGACAGTATGCTTCACACATTATTTGTGCGTTTTAGAAGCGAAAGGTAAGAGTGACAAAATTGTTCCACGTTGTTTCAGTGTCTACGTAAAGATGATAGTTGGATATATATTTGGCAATATCATTGGACCTCGGTTTGCTTATTTTTAGAAAGAATCTAAGATACAAGGAAAATGAAAGAACTAATCAACAAAGAACTACTTTCAATATTGAAAATATTCAACATATGGAGACATATCGCTATTTATGCCTGCATAAAGGGATAACACGTTTAATAAAATAAACTAGTCTTTGTCCTATAGCAAAAGAGCGCTACTCATGATATGGTGCTTTGTATATGGCACGATGTACATGTTAAACCCGGTCAGCAATGATTCTACTTTGAGTAGTTAATACGAGACAGAGGGAAAGAACACACAGCACTATTTTTTTTCGCACAATCAGAGGAATGTTCAATAAAAAAGTAGTTTTCATCAATGAGTGGTTTTAAACTTTCCCTGTTTCCACATATCCAGGCGACCCATAATCGCAAAGTGAATCAAAATTTAAAATATTCAGACAACACGCGACGAGTCTTCTCTTAATTGCAAGGAACACAACGACGATTATAGAATTCGCACGGGCTCGCCTCTTGGTAGTGTGGAGAAGATAGCTGATTCAGTTGCACAGGTTGTGCGTGGTAAATCAAATCCCAAAAATTAAAGGTATTATTCTGGGTATAGAAATAGGTTTACGTATAAACGTATAGAAGAACCAATGTATTCGCAAAAAGCATAGGAAGCGTTCAATAAAAGAAACCCGTTTTCGTTGTTGGCCGCTCTTCTGTTCTCCTTGGTGCCAACTTGTCTTTCCAGCCGACCCATATTTGTATAGTGCACCATAATTACAAAATCTAGCCAGTACACGGGAAGTCTTCTTTGAAAAGCAATAACAACAACGATGATTACGAACTCCCAGCTTTCGCACAGGCCCGTCTGACCTGCAGGAGATCATTGTTGCGTGTAGACGCTTCAAGGGAAATCAAGTACCCAACCAGCAAACGTACTATTTTGAACATTGAAATGGGAACACGGGGTCAAAGATGACATTTCACAAAATCAGATGAATGTCCAATAAAAGGTCCCAGTTTTCCTCGTTGACTTGTTTTCCTCGTCGCCGCTTGTTCTTGCAAGCAAAGTGACCCAGATTTGCCAAGTGAATCACAATCAGAAAATCCAGCCAGCGAGCGAGGAGTTACCTTTCAAAAGCATTAACAACGAAGATTAATATATTCCCATCTCTCCCCAGGACGCACCTGGCAGCTAGGAAGAGGCGCTTCAAGGTACGTCAAAGACCCAACCAGCAAATGTTCTATTTTAAGCATTGAAAGAGGAACATGGAATGAAAGATGAACAATCAAAAAATCAGATGAACGACCAATAAAAGATCTCTGTTTTCCACGTTGACTGGTTTTCCTCGTCTCGACGTATTCTTTCCAGCCGACCCACATTTGCCAAGTGAATCGCATTAAACAATCCAGCGAGCGAGCGAGGAGTCTCCTTTCAAAAGCAATAACCACAGCGACGATTAGTGCGTTCCCCCCTCTCGCTCGGGCCCACCTGGCAGCGGCACTGCCCGTGGCCGCCGCGCGGGGCCTTGAGCTAAATTTTCGACGCGCCCGCTGGCCCGCCCCGCCCCTCCCCGCCGCGCCCCGCGCCGCGTCGCTTTCCCCGCGCGGGAGCGGTTGCGTCGTGCGTGAGCGTGGATCACGTGCGGGGCGTGATCGCGCGTGATTGAACGGGGGACGTGAGCGGAGGGCGACACAGGTCTAACGGATGTGCGCACGCGGGAAAGGAAGGTTTCGGACGTACGTGGTTTAGCCAGTGTGACCGAGACGAGGAGTGGCGTAACAGGTGGGTGGAGGGGAGACTAAAGGTTGTCGAGAAGAAACGGTCTTTGAATTTGCCGGTGATGGTGTCCTAAGTTATAAGATTATTGCGTTACATTCAGGATGACTCGAGGGCTACTTTTCTATGTACCCTGCAAATCTTGTTATCAGTCTTAGTAAATAAGTTCAATCTCAGAGTACTGTATACTGTACTGTATATCCAACTGCTTCATTTCCAACCTGCGATTAACTACTTTTGAAGGTTTCAAGGTTCATACCCATGTATGGAGAGCATCATTGCATAATTTAGATTATTTCAACCTACTCCCTCCCCAACATTTAATTTGAAACTCTTTTTTATTAGTGACGTACTTTTATTTAATACTTTAATGGAAAAGAAGAAACAATTATACAAGAATTAAAGAACAAAAGAAGCAAAACTGTGTAGTGTTACTATAATTTTTCTTATTTCGTATTATGTTATTGAAACGATCGTGACAGTACAATTCTCTCTCTTGTTTTAATGAAGTACTTCTCACAAGAGTGATATAGCAAGTCTGATCTTTGAAAACGTTTCATTATTAGTTTATTGTTACATTGCACTCTGCAAGTTGCAACACTGCAATTTGAAGGGTTATTGTAGATTAAGTTCTTATTACGCTACTAACTATGAATAATTATATTGCAAATGCATTTCAATTTTCGATGAGAAATTAATGGTTTTTATAAAACTTTTCAATATTTATACGAGTATTCGTATTAGGTATAGACTGAAAGTAACTCATTTACAAGATATTTTACCGAGCTTTGAAATAGTTTTCGAGAAATTCTGTTTTCATGACAGAATAATTAGTGTAAATTTCCAGTGATTTAACTCCCGGAACTTTCTGTGAAAGTCTATGAATGCTAGTACTGGCCAGTTTGCAATTACCCTGAGCTCGCAGCCTCTGTGAATACAGTAATTCGCCGATCATATTAATTGGTAACCTTTGCGCTGAATCACGAAAGGGCTCATAACCGCTCACTGATATCATCAAAACAGTCTCACTACAACAGTTTGACAAGTTGTTCAAATTAGTGATAGTTGGGTTCGCAAATGTCTAAAAAAGGTAAGAAATTTTGGTTGTGCAAAATGAAAAAAGAGAAGATATCGTACTAGGCAATAGTTTTATGTTCCTCCTGAAAAAAGTATTACACAAACAATTCTCGATATCTTTACAGGTAAATTTCATAGATGAACAAGTAAATATTACGTGTTATCACTTTCTTCATTCATCCTTAGCAAATAACCAAAAAGATAGTGCGTGTTTAGCACCTTACAACACTACCAACCATGAGATAACATTTAATGTTCATGTGATTACGCTCTTCTTGAATGAAAAGTGTTTACTCCTTCACAATTCAACTACTATAAAATGCCCTGAAGTGATGTCCGCTTTGATACGCGCCATTTGAAGTTAGTGAATTTAATTTTAAACCGGTTTGGGCCAGGAATCCTCTTGACATCTCTCTCTCTCTCTCTCTCTCTCTCTCTATATATATATATATATATATATATATATATATATATATATATATATATATATATATATATTGAAACACATAATGTGTTTCCTTACACTAATTAGAACATTAGCGTAAGTAATCAGTATATATTTTGGACTGCGCGGTACGTACGACAAGCGCGGCGAACAACGATGGGAACTAGCAACGGTCGCTACCGCCGCCGTTGCCGCCGCCGCGAGGACAGCGTGAGAATGTCGGTTACGAACTGGGCAGCGAACGGCGAAGATTTCAGCCGTTAGGACAGTCGCGGAGAAGTGGCCGGTAGGTACGGACGTGTGGCGAAGAGCTCGCCGTTAGTGCATGGACAAAGGGAACATGCGGTGTATTTTGTAAAGTAGTAGCAACTGTAAAACAATAGATACGTGAAGTAGAGATCGAGAATGTTATTAGGATGAGAGATCAGCGACGAGAGAACAATCGATCGCGCTTGTATTATTTATCGCGGTAAGAATAACACCGGAATTGTGTGGTGCTGAACTGAGGCCAGCACGTGTAGTAGCCGTGGGTTAGGTGATTAAATCCAGCGACGGAAGATAATCAGAGTGAGGTGCAACACCGAGGTACCAGGAGCCGAATCAGGAAGGATTCGCAAGGTCACCAGCCGAGGCGATCGCCACGCCATCAGCCGCCGACGACGCCCAGCTGCTGCGAAGGTCAGCGACCCCTGCCGACACGAGCCGTGCTCCAAGCATCGAAGGTATTGGTCGGGGCCCCGAAGGTATGATAATATGTATTACACCTAATCTTGGTACCAAGGCAGAGTGTATAAATGTTGTTAGATCATGTAATTAACAAATCTGGTTTGTGAATAAATGCTGTTCATGATTGTACTTCATTTATTAATTAACTTTCCTAATGCTATACCAACTTATCGTAGGGACCCATTCACGGAAAAGATACCCTCCTTTAGTAATTTCTTGCAGTGAAAATACCCGGCATCACCAGGTACGTCACAATATATATATATATATATATATATATATATATATATATATATATATATAATGATGAAACGCGGAGCGTTTCTCTAATTACTTCGAAATGCAGGGCATTTTCTTTCAAATACGCCTATTTTGAATTGCGCGGCAACGGCGGCGAGTAACGGACGTGATCAGGGAACGGGTCAGGCGCGAGAAGGCGGCGAGACCGGGCGAGACGACGGCAGCAGTAGGTAAGAGAACTCGAAGGAGGGCGGAGCGGTGTTGATGCGCGCGGTAGAAAAGGGAACAAAGTGAATTTAATTAATGGAAGAGACACAAGTAGGGATGAGTTAAGTGTGACAATGGCCGATGATAAATAGTGCAAGCTTGTGGAAGCGGAATTGGCGTCGGGGACTGTGGTGACAAAGCAAGAACTGTAGACCGCATGGCTGGTAACGTCTATGGGTAGTTGCCACGTGCCTGAGTTATTGTGAAAGGAAAGCGAAGGAGAACTGGTGGGCTGTGCCGCAAGGGAGCATCGAGATAAACTACAAAGGGTAGGTGGACAGTGATATAGAATTAGTGCCTACTCGATTTGAAAGACATGCGCAACGGTCGGGGTTGAAACGAAGGTGTCGTATAACCGCCGCGGAGAGCCGTGGCCACGGGCGTCCACGCAGTCAACCGTCCGACGGGCGCCGAGTCGCGCCGAAGGCCGGCGATCGCCGCAGCCGTTGGGAGGAACATCCGAGAAGAAACGAACTATTTTTGGTAGACAAGGTATTGTGAAATTTGAGATCATGAGTATAGTTTTGGTACCAAAACAGGAAGTACTTAGATTGGAACTGATGTACTAAATGTGTGATTTCAGTAATAAATTGTTTGTTCAAAGAAAATTTCAATTGAGTTTTTCCAATGTTCTTGTCAAACCTTACGAGACCCATTCACGAACCAAGACACCTGTCCTTTCTAAAATTAAATGTAGTGAAAAGTACCGCAAACCAGGTACGTCACAATATATATATATATATATATATATATATATATATATATATATATATATATATATATTGTGACGTACCTATATATATATATATATATATATATATATATATATATATATATATATATATATTTAAATCCCAGGACCAACATGTTGAGCTTCAGTTGAGTTATTCTAATTCACTAGCTAATATAGAACTTGATAAAAATGAAACCATAAAGCAATTAATTTATAGAACATGGATCATATATCAATATCGCTTTTAATGCAAAAGTAGGTTTGATGCTAAATAACGATCGTGACATAAAATCCTAATGTCAAATTTACAAATAAATCATCTTCTTAATAAGCGTTATTAAAAAAACAAATGTTCTGGAAACCCGTGACCTATTAACTACTTTCGATATTAGGATGTCAATAATTTTATAGAAAGTGGATATGCATAAAGTACGTTACTCTTAATGTAAAATCTCATTACAATACTAGGTTATCGACTTTGTTTGATAATGCTTCAATTTTACATTGTAAAATGATGTCTTGCGATACTTATTTCGTTAATTATAATTCGTTATTAATTAATTATAAATAAATATTAATTATATATTTAGACAAACAATGTGTTTAACTAGACTTGTAAACGTAAGTTTTTTAGAAGATAGCAAGTTGCTAATTTGAATATGAGGAAGTTGTGTAACATCAGCAATAGAACACCATATTACAAAAAACAGTTTCCATTCAATACTGTTTTACTTCGCTTGCCTTCGTAACAAAGAAGCTTTTCATACAAAAAAAGAAATGATAGCCATTGCCGATGACGCGAAAACGAAGAGCATTGACGAGGGCCGTTTTAGTTCCACTTCCGCCCAAAGGGAGCTGTCAACAGTTTCCTCCGCGCTATTGCCTCCCTGGGCGCGCAACCGCCCTTCTCTGCGAGCGCCCCTCCGCGCGGACCCTCTGGGACAGCGGGGCCCCCTCCCCATCCTCACCGCCCACGACTCGGGAGCTTCGCCACTGCTTCATCACTGCGGCCTCTCCGCATCCCGCTGCTGAGCGGAACGTTCTGTTGCACTCGACTTCCTCGGCGTCAAGTTCTTGTTTTCCTGTTTGTTTACTAGTTTAGCGTAGCACGCCCAGTTACAAATTTAATTCAGCTGTGGAAGTTCATGGTAAAATTATATTTAATCATAATACACATGCCCGGCACTTTGATTCTCGAATGTAGAAAGTTACATGAAAAATATCGATGGAAATAATTCACTAGAATTGAGCGTTCTTCCTTAATTGAAGTTTCGAAATGAATGCAAAAATTGAGAACTATTATCCATTAGAGAGTGAAAAAGTTTATTTTACTTTACGAGTACAAATTGACTCAGGATTTGCCGTCAAACGCATACATTTGTCAGTACGTTTTGATTTTGATGCAAAACTCGAAACCCTGAAAAATTATTGCATTAAACTTCAAACGGTGTCCTGGCGCGCACCCTGCACTTCCATACTTCAACATAAGTAGGCGTCAAATAAAATTAAGAGAAAAGAGCATTAACTTAACAAACTTAATATTACGGTGATAGGATGTACCACATCCCTTTAAGGAATATTTTGTACTTCAGTAGCTACATGTCGAAAAGTAAAGCACGTCTCCGTTGGTCTATCTCGATTGGTTCTACATACAAAAGATAAATAGAATTAATGGTCTACTAGACTTCATATGTTCACAATGAACGGTACTCGAATAAATGCAAATCATTGCTAAGGTAAACAGTAAATGATTACCTAGAGATGAGAAACAAATTATTTTTTAAGAACTGGCTCTGCAAAAATATTATTTCACTATTTTCTTGATCACTTCCCGTTTGCTCGGTGAAATAAATTGGTAGTCTCATGCGATCTGGTGGCATTTTGCCGCACTCATCTTGACAACCTTCTCTTAGATATCAACAGTCGATATCGTTGATTACTTTCAGAGTCCCAGTTTAATTGGATCACATATCTTCATTGTTCGATACTACGATACTTCACATTCTTCAAAAATGTGATATGGCGTCAGACAGTGTCAATATAAAAATAAAGTACTAAGATATATGAGTACATAATATTTTAATGCAAAACAGTAAAAAAATTATGTACATATAAAAACTATGAAAAAATAAGATATGTCAGCGTATGTCAAAAGTTAAAAACCCCACTAACGATTTTGTAATAAAATAAAATATTTGAAATAAAAAGCTATTTAATTAAAAAATAATGTAAAAGAAGTGCGAAACAACGCATAACGAAATGAAGTGCTCTTAAAGGAAATCGTGATTCCTACCTCCCTTTAGTGAGAAAATTACAAAGTCGACTGTCTAACGAAGTCGACGACTAAACTCGAATATCTATATTTATTCTTAGTTCTACTTCAGTTAAGCTGAAATTCTTTCATACATTTTTTATTGAAAGCTACACATCCAAAATTGGTAGTCTTGAAAGAGAGTTGACCGTTAATTGCGCTCCAAAAGTTAAAGTAATAAGTTCGGATGTGTTATAAAATATCTTTACGATTTTCTCAGTAGAGACATCCCCTTTTCTAAACATCTTTCTTGGAAATGGACTTGAAAATGGCGCGCCGACCTGGATAGCCGGCATCGTTGGCGTGAGCCCCTCGTTCGTCTCTGCTCGAAGGGTCGCGGGTTCGAGTCCCGGTTGGAGCACGGAGGTTTGTCTGTGTGCTGTGACATGGTGGAGGTGCCCCATCCACCGTATAATCACTTCCCCTTTTTGTCCTCCCAGTCCTGGCCGGCCTGGGTGGCGCCCGTGGTATCTGAACCTGAGAGAGGGTTCCACCGTAGCTGTTGATTCGAATACCACGTAAATCATGGACATTGATAGAGCTGCCTCACACACGACGTATCGGTTTTCAAATTCCTTTCTTTCCCGTATCATATGTATGTACTCTCCCATAGAAAAGGCTATAAGCAGTCGAGAGATAGGCCTTCAGGGTGTCTCGATAAAAGAAAATAACCCCACAACTTGCTGAGAAGGGCCTATGGGTCACCTCTGGCAGCCAAAGAGAGAGGTTTTCATCCCTGCATCGTAAAAATGAAATTGGAAGGGGGGATGGGGTGGAATGGGAACACGCAGAGAAAAGGGGGTTTACGAAGGGACCGGTAGGTTATAAAACTACCTAACCAAAAGGAAAACTCTTAAAAATGTCAATGTGCATATATCACTTTTCATTTGCCCCAACGATATTAACGTTATAGTTGTCAAAATATTTTGATTATTTAACTATAAATATTAATTAAACTTTAAATATTTTGAAATGTGAGCAATAATATTGCACTAAAAAATACTAAACACTCGTTTTTCTTTCAATTATTTTTATTTTGAAAAAAAAAAGCTCTTGAAAAAATGTTTAGCTTGCAAATTTAAGATTTTTGTGTTGTACGTTGCTATTTCTATTTGACCTCCACAATGTAATGTCTTCTCATTTTTCGTTTGTTTAAAAAAATTATTTACTTTTATATGCTTCGTGTAGTGTGCCCTCTACGATACATCTGCTGTAGAAAGTTCGATTGTGATCTAAATATCAGGTAACGTTCTCGCTCTAAATGTTCTTGACAAAACTATAAATTCATAACTTAAGTGAAAAAAATCCCTCGTAGATAATTACGAAGCATTAAAACGTTTGGAGACTTCTCTTTTTTGATATAACTTACTAACAATTCGCAGTAGTTCGCATTAAATGACTGAATAAATATCTGTGCGATAACATAACTTAATTGCTCAAACTGGACGCACCGGCTTAACGAAGGCGAATCAAATGATGACATCCGCACACATATGCAACGCGTGTATGAAGCAACTGTATCAAGTGCTATTTAATGACAAATTAAGCGAATTATAGCATGGCACAGGAAGTAACGTACTTACGAAGACTGCGTCAGGAGAATCCAACTGAATGAAATGAAACAAGCCAAAATCATTAGGTGGCCACTGCACGCAGCGCCAGTGGCGGCGGTCGGGTTGCACGGCGGCCGGGAAGAGGCGAGTGGCCGCGCTGCGGCTACACAAGCGCGAATCCCAACCCGGAAGCACGCCCTCGATTCAGCTCACAGCCAGTATTGCCGCTCACCCTACAGCGGCTCGCATCGGGAGGCCCTGCAGTGCGAATCCCGGCAGTGGTGAATTTTCGACATTGGTTGCTTTGCTAATAATCAAATTCAGTCACCGGCTGAAGTGGCTCAGGGCATCAACTGATGACACTTCAGTGCCTCCAAACGGGAGATTCTAGGATCCGCGACCCGACGGTGGCAGGATTTTTGACAGAAGCTCGATAGCCAGGTCCAATTCAGCCGTTGCCTGGAGGAGGACTACAGCGTTCGGCTGCTCCGATCAACACCAGGCGAATGCCGGAGTATTACTCTAATAAACGGACCACGGAGCGCGCGCGTCCTTTCCTTCCTTTTCCTTGCTCAATCCTCACTCCTTACAATCCTCAAACTCATCTGCGCTACACAACTACATATGTCGGGAGACTATTTGGGAGCTTAGAGTTATACACCTGTTCGGGCAGTGCCCAGCAGGGTGGGAGGGGTAAAACCCGCAACCGACCTGTAGGTCACAGCAATCTAAACAGATAAAACATTCACTACACTAACGGGCAAATGACTACAGCTGTCGTGGGGAATCAACTAATCCGGACGCTTCTCATGACGTCACAGGGTCACTTCCTGGTGGTGTGGCCTGGTCAATCCTCAGAGCACGTGAGCTATAAAGCTTTGCTTACGCCCTCCGCTGTCCTGCCGTATATTGGTACCCGCATCCTTCTATTTTACGAGAGTTATAGTCAGTGCCATTTCACCAACAGTATTTTGTCACTTTCACTTTTTCCGCTGTGTGAATACAGTCCCCGCTATGTGCTACTTAAAAATTAGTTCTCTCAATGTCGCTGGCTGGCACCTTCTAGTCATACCGACCGGTTTTTTTCCGTCAGTTTTTAAGAAAACTTTCAACTATCCAAACCGCTCTCCATCTCATTCCCGACCTTCTTCTCGATGTACGCCGCCCCCTCACTTTTCCTAAGCTCAATTTCATTGGAGCTTTTAACGTGCTGGTTATCAATTGTGTACTTCTATTTACAATTGAGTTCGTTTCATATTACCTCAAAGTTTTCAACCACCGACCCTCCCTGCCCACTGCAGCCACCTGCAGCGGCTCCCGACGTCGCCGCGCCGCGGCTGCGGGCGCTGGGGCCGCCCCGAGCTGATCTACGACGACAAAAGCGCGTCCCGCCGCTGAATGGGTTTCATCACAGTAATGCGTTCTGCGCGGGAAGGTTCGATCGCGCTGCCCGCTTCGCTCAATCAGGCTGCCTCTCTCTCTACCCTCGCCCTACCCCCAAGCCTTTTTCGTCCGCGTGGGTTGAACTCGCACGTCAACTCCTCCGCCCACTCCGACTCCTACGCCGAATCCTACTCCGGCTCCTACGCCGACCCCGACTC
The DNA here is from genome assembly GCA_038098605.1 of Gryllus longicercus. Taxonomy (NCBI): domain Eukaryota; kingdom Metazoa; phylum Arthropoda; class Insecta; order Orthoptera; family Gryllidae; genus Gryllus; species Gryllus longicercus. Next base: position 1,133,284 of record JAZDUA010000208.1, on the reverse strand, counting down.
CTACGCCGACTCCAACTCCTACCCCGACTCCGACTCCTACCCCGACCCCGACTCCTACCCCGACTCCGACTCCTTTCCCCGACTCCGACTCCTTTCCCCGACTCCGACTCCTTTCCCCGACTCCGACTCCTTTCCCCGACTCCGACTCCTACCCCGACCCCGACTCCTACCCCGACTCCGACTCCTTTCCCCGACTCCGACTCCTACCCCGACCCCGACTCCTACCCCGACTCCGACTCCTACCCCGACTCCGACTCCTACCCCGACTCCGACTCCTAGACCGATTCCTACTCCTAGACTGATTCCTATTACTTTTCTTTCCCCTTCTCCTTTTTTGTGATAAATTTTAATTCTCTTCAAGTGCATCCATCGTCACCAATTCCCCATTTTATTCCATCACTACCCGAACCTTCATCTCTCGTGCGCGTTGGCGCTCGCCTTTCACGGATCCACCAGGCGCCCGCTCCCCCGCCCGCTCCGCCGCCCGCCGAACAGACGCGGAAACGGCAGGAAATGCGCCGACAGCGCCTTCGGCTGCGAAGCGCTGGCTGCCGGGAGCGCCGGCTCGCGGGGGAGGGGAGCCTGCGCTGATAGCGCGCGCCCGCCGTACACTCCTCCACCGCTTCCGGCCTCCGCCCGCCCCCGGCGCCGCCCCCGACGCCGCCCCTGGCGCGGAGGACGCCGTCGCCGCAGCCGGCGACATCAGCCGATCAGATGCGTGTGCAGCGGAAAACCGGGAGCGACGCCCCCGCCCCGCCCCGCCCCGCCCCGCCACGCCACGCCCCGCCCCGCCACGCCACGCCCCGCCCCGCCCCGCCGCGCTCGGTCGCGCATCGCCCCTCCGCGCCCGGCCGCGCTCCGCCACGCCACGCCCTGCCCCGCCCCGCCGATCCACCCCGCACCACCACGCCCTGCCCTCCCGCCCCGCCGCGGCCGCCTTTGCTCGCACCGCCCCACTGTGCCCCGCCCCAACCCGCTCAGGCCGTACTAGTATTATAATTAGATAATTATTTGATAAGTGCACGCAAGACTCCTGTATTAATTACAATGTTATATTGTTACAATATATACTAAAACAATTCCTGTACAATTGTTTTAGTGTATTATTTTTTAATTTAATTATTGCCATAATGTTACAAATTGGAGAAGCTACAAAAACACTCACATATTCTCAGAACGTTCGTAACATATAGTTGTATGTTGTTACAGATAGTTTTCTCCTTCATTTGCGTTTTGATATACATGACGCAAAGAAGCAGCATTGTCAAAGTAAACAAGTACATACTAGCGGGAGGCGTACTCATTATAGTACAGTGTGTTAATCAACATAAACTTGACACCCGCCTGGGAATATCAAAACGACCTTTAAAGAAAATAGTGTAAACCAGAGACGAAGTCTGAGAACGGTGGCACACAAAGCACCGCGTTACGCGACTTGCGATCTGATATGTCCTCAACGCACGTCGCCATGAACAATGGGAGCCATCTGCGCCATCGTTAACGGTTCCGGAGACACAGGTGGGCGTGCGTGGGCGTGTGCGTGGGCGTGCACACATCCCGTGCAGACAGACGAGGAAGTAAGAAACGGCGTTGAGATACGTCAAGGAAGTCAGAGACGGCAAAGCACGCCGGGACGCCAGGTACGTGACTCATCAGCTGATACGTGAGCAATATACACGGCGCTATACAACAATGGCGCTTCCTTTTCTATCTCCTTCGTTCTCACTCTCCATCTCTTTCTCTCTCTCCATGTCTCTCCATATCTCTCTCGCTCTCTCACTCACTCCCTCTCCATGTTTCTTCATCTCTCGTATGTTTTCTCTCTCTTTCTCTCTCTCTCTCTCTCTCTCTCTCTCTGTCTCTCTCTCTCTTATGTCTCTCTTAGTTTAACTCTCTCTTTGTTTATTTCTTTCTCTATCTTTCTTACTCTTTTTCTTTGTCTATCTCTTTCTTTCTCTATCACCTTCTTTCTCTAACTCTTTCTTTCTCTGTCGCGGTTTTCGGGATTAATTCGTAAAACATGTCGCTTTCAAAGTGGTGTTTGTTACGCGAGCTCTTCTACGGAGTTAAACTCCAGTCGCTGTGATCTGATTGTGAGCGATCTCGGATTTATTGATGTTGCCGTCGGATTGATTGAGACGTCAGATAATCTGAGAAAGAATTACCATATTCCTTGAAAGTACAATCATATCACACATCTATCACTTTTTATACAACAAAGAAAATTATTGCAATTGTGCACAAATTGAAGTTTGAAAGTGAGAAGAAAATATTCCATTAGAAGGTAATTTATTCCGAGATAGACTTTATTTAAATTTTGCCTTCAAGCTTGATAATTATTTTTCAATTTCTATTTTTAAATATTAGAGTGATTTTTTTTTTCGTTTTTACAAGTCTTTTTATAACTATATCGGGTTTCCTTCTTGGACATAAGCAGTTCATTTATCTACAAAAGTTATAACCTATGAGTAATTGTTCGCGTTCAGTTCAGAAACAAAACTTAGATTTTTTCTGCTATATTACATTAAACTAATATTTTCACTAGTAATTCGATTCTATATGAAAAATATTATAAGAATGTCTAATCAAAATCAGAAATCTGAGTGAAGGGTTAATTTCAAGATTTTAAATAGTAACAAATTCACATATACTTCTATTTGATTTTTTGTAACATTTACATTTTAACTGACAGAATAGTTCGAATGCCCTTTTATTGAAGAATTGTATTTTAAAAACTAGAAACTATTTTTTTTTATGATTAAGTGTAATTTATTTTCTCACTTAAGAATGACAAATAAAATATGTTGTCTGGTATCAACAATTTATCATTTAATGATATCGTAGGCTTCCACAGTCAGAGTCATGATTGGGCTGTCCGGGTGACGCCGCGTCGATGGCTGAGGTGCCGACGTTTCGACCGACATATCGCGGTACTCTTCAGGGCTGTACTGCGCAAGGACCGCGATATGTCGGTCGAAACGTCAGCATCTTAGCCATCGACGCGGTGTCATCCGGACAGCCCAGATGAATTTATCCTTTATTTATCATTCTTAAATAATAGAAGGTATCTACATCACCAGCGATCTAATTATTTAATTTGTCGCAATAAATTTGTTTGGTTTATGTATATTTGAGAAATACAATAAAGAACATTCAGCGAGGTACAATTTTTTTCATTACAGGATAATCTGTCGTACCCTTTTTGAGGAGTCTGTGAGCAAAATTTCGGCTTATTATTTTCCCTACACTGCTATTCCCATATGTGTTTATTGAAGTGAACCTCTTAGTAGTATGAGCTATTTTCGTGATTTTGCGAGATTTTAATAGATTTGACGAGTGAAAAGTAAAAATGTCTGCATTTCTCTTACATCTATTTTGTAATAACTACTATTACTTTATCTCATGTAAATTGAAGTAGACTTGCACTTGTAATGTACTTAACTCAAGGTGTTTACTCCGCTCCTACAGATAACCTTCAATTAACAGTAGCCATGTGCATTCATTATTGCAGATTGTTGTACCTAAGGATTGTGATTATTGGTCCACCATGCGACGTCCCAAGGTACATAAGTGTATTATTAAATTGAATTAATTTGGTTTCAGGATGTAATCTGGTCATGCCTCCAAGCAAAGGATAAACCAAAGGCCTTAACCACCAGCAGAAACATTAGTGTTGTTTTGACTGTTGTTAAAGATCGTTTGTCAATTCGTTTCTCAACAATAGTTCAGTTACAGAAAACGATGAATCAGAACACATTCTTGTGCAATATTTAAGAAATGCTCATATAATGATTCACTCATTCAAAAATGATGAATGTTCTGCAACATACGAAGTCAACATGGAAGACAAAAGTTACGCTCCCTGACTCATTCGAGTTAGGTTGTTCTCACATGCAGCAAATATTTATTGTTTTTCCTGCTTCTTTTACAAGTTATAACCTAGGTTGACGACGTTTCTGATTAATAGATGCTATTGTTATTATCAATGAAGTTGACATAGAGGACAGAACATGAGCTCCAGAACTTATTTGTGTATGATTGTAATAAAGAGCAGCATTTTTTTCTTCTACACACTATTTATTATAATCTATATTAAATATCCTTTTAGTGAATAAATTTATTGTGATATTCTATCCTTGAGAAAAGAACATACATGTTTTTCAATTATAGTTTTTCAGTTTCTCTATATTGTTCCCAGTTACATCATTGTGTGTCCTCATGTACTTCAAAACGATGTACCTAGGCACACATTGCATGAGCGTGTGGCAAGTCTTAATAGCTAGCCGACACCAAAGGAAATAGAATACTAACACGGGAAAGTCTGTGCCATTCTATAGCACCATTAGTTCTTGTTAATTTCTCACAAAAATTTCATCAAAGATCACGGCAAAGATCCCGTTTTGGACAAATGTGTAGAATGTGGTGAAAATATTGCGTAAATTGCGAAAACCAAACAAATATCGACCCGTATGGCTCAGATCGATTAGGCAGACATTGGCGATTTTGATCCGAGGAGTCGCGGTTCCTAGCGTCGCATGGTATGGTCATTTACCTACTTGTTTGGCCTGGCGAGTTTTTCCACACAATATACATCGTCTTTCAAACCGTATCCTTTCTATTCTCACCGAATGAACTGAGGGCATAAATGGTCACCTGTATCAGAGAGGTGAATACAAACGCTACAAAACCTCGAAAACTTGTTTAAATTCTCTATTAATCCTTTTTTCATCTACTGTAGAATACTTATAAATGTTTAACAAATAAATTTTATTTATTGAATACTTTTGCATCACTAAATCAAAATTACGTTAATACGTTCTCTTTTTATACTGAGGGAGATATACTACTGGGCGAATTGAGTTCCACAACGAGCGGACAACAAAGGCAACGAGGCCAAGAGAAAATCGCCATATATGGAACGACTAACTAAAAAAACAAATAAAATTAAACGTACCGTATCGTGTGCTAGTAGAACTTTTTACATCAAAGCAACAAAGCAAGTCAATTTTTATTACACTCTTTTTATCATGCTTTTATTGTCACTTTTGCAATATAATCATGGTAAATGACAAGTCCAGGACTTATTACATTGTAAACAGTCATTTCTGGGAAAATTATTTACGAACTTTTGAACACATTTAGCATTCCCGTTAATAGGATTAAAAAACTTTTCATTCAGTTCAAAGAAATTAATATCGTTGTCTGGTTCAATACTAGTGCTGTGCAATGTTTTTTCTACCCATTTTGCAGTTTGCTCTTTGAAACGATTTCATTACTACAAACGTGATGATTTCACTCTGATTTTCAGGGCTTCCTATCAACGAAGAATTGAGGGTAACCCTATGAAATTTCTATAAAGGTACGTACAGTTTACAATAAATATATTTCGCAGAAATGCAAAAAGCACAAATACTCATTAAATTAAACATTTAGTTTGCATTCGTCAGGTTTTTCTAAAAAGGAGTAAAACAAATAACATAATTATAATCACCAAATTTCTCCAATTTTGAACTCCAAATGTCTGGGTGCTGCATAGGTTATTTATCATTTATCACGAGTGCTTTGGAAATTGCTGATAAATTCCCGACTGGTCTGGAGCGGATTCATCTGGGAATTTCCAGAACACGAGTGCTATTTAAAAGGAATATTCCGCGAATAAAATTATGTCCAACAGAGTTGCAAAATGTGCCAAATATTGAAAATAACTCAAAAATATGTTAAAATTACATGTCACACAGCGATCGATTAAGTATACCGCCACCTAAGATGGATGAGTCACAGTTCATGATTTGCTAGAAAGTAGAAGCGGTAAACAAATCGGATAGAAAAAGCGATAAAGTTTTTGGAAACACCACCCTGATTGGGGAATTCTGTATGTTTAGTTAAATACTATTGGTTTTAATTTCACAAGTGGAATAGTCAAAGTAACCCTCAATATATTGACATTAAAATGTATGCAGAAGACACAATAGCTGAGAAATTATACTTTTAGGTACGCGTTTTCCAAAGTAAACTCCTCGACCACTCTACGCATCACAGCAGCAGAATATATGACCGTGCCATTTGAAATAAGCGGCCGGAAAAGTAAAGTAATTTACAAAGATAATTTATTAAGAAGAAAAGTATTTTTAGTAAAATGAAATCAATTTTCAACAAGAAACCAAACTCACTCAAATAACGATAAGAGACGATTTTTTGTCGGAAAGGAAATACGTATAATCAAATATTATAGTAGAGCTTGATAGCAATATACCACTTTTGAATATCATCATTTTTGGCTCATAATACGTATTTAGCATGTATCCAATCATTTGGAATTATTAGGGGGAAATTTGAATGATGTATCAAACAAAACACTTTCCAGTAGTAACGAAGAGTTTCAGGGGTGTGACTAGAAACGATTCATTATTTCGCGCAAAAAAATCGACGCCTGTTTTTATTTACATCGTTAACACAGCGTGTTTTTATTAGTCGTTTTGATGTCCAATCACTTCTGAGTTTACTTCAATTTACGGCTGTGTGCAATTTCTCAAGTCAACCGCTTTGCATCGGCACCGCAGGCCATCGAGTACGCCGCCGAGCCACGCGCAGACCTCCCTGTGCTTCCGGCCTGAAACCGAAATTCATTATCCCCGCCCGCAACCACGCGTCCACTTCTTTCTCCGCTGGGTATTCCGCATTACTGGCGCTGCAGTGGCCCGAGGCTCAGTGGCCCGTGGCCAGCGGCTCGCGCCGGGCGCCGGGCGGCGCTAATGGTTCTAATGAACCTGAGCAGTTCACCGCACTTGCCCGTCCTGCGCCGCCAGCCCGTGTTTATTTACAGTGGGAATCGGAGTTGCTTGCTGTACGGCGCGCGTAGGTTTCGAAATGTTGCCGATGGACGCAGGTCAGTATGTTTTGATATAAATATTAATCCATGTCTGTGATGGATTTAGATAAGAATAGGCTAATAAAAGAGACATGAAAATATTTTTTTTATATTTTATTCTCATAATGATTACACAACTCTTGATCATACAACGATTAGACCCGTGTATGTTGTCATCTTCAGGTACGAAATGATCACTCTAAAAAGTTCAAGTCAAAATCTGAGCATAGCCACACAGAATGTTTAGCTATATTTACTTGTGTATTTGTCTTGGAATTATAAGAACTCTCCGAATTTATCTTTTGCATTGACAAAAAAACCATTGACAAAAAACCACGCGCAACCATTGACAAAAAAATCATTGACAATTTTTATTTTTTATAAATTATTAAGATAATGACACATAATGAGCATATTATTTATTAACATAAAGCTACTGACAAAGAAAATGTATTAAGAATTTATTTTATAAAATGGGAAAAAGACAATGAAGACAAGAACAATTCATCGTACAATATTTATTTTGGGTTTAAAATACTCCGCTAAACCTGGGTTTAAATAACTACAGCTTTCAATACTTCTCTGGTGCCAATAACAATAATTGAAATTGGTGACACTTAATTTACAAAATGTAATAGTTTTCCCCATAATACTAAGATGTGTGCATGAGTCATAAATGCTACAAATGCAAGAGTATACTAGAGTTTGAAATTTCGACAAATTTACATTATGTAAGCCTAAGATTTTCAACACATTTAATATTAGTATTCCGTGCAATATTTAAACCAGACTCAATAATATAAGAGAATGCCAGTGGGTACTTTTCAATTATTAACCCTCATTTTCGACTACTTTTCATCCCAAGGCGACAGCAAGAGAGGTATTCTCGCACCCAACTGCGCCGCGTCGAAGGAAGTGACGGAATCCACCAACAAGCGCCGCGCCGCGCCGCGCCGCAGCCGCCTTTCCTTTCTCTGCCTCCGTCAGTGTTTCTCTGCATTCAATCGCGGCGTCGACGGCCTTTATCCTCCACCCCCCCCTCCCCCACCCCCACCCCCGCTGCTCTGCTCTGCTCTGCTGCGCGCTCGCTCTCGCGCCTCGGGCGCCTGAACAGCGTCGGCGCTCTGCACGCTTCTAAGGCAACAGGTTCCATGGCGGTGGATTTCCGGCACTACCTAGATAGTTGGGGCGATCCCAATTCTCAATTTATATTGTGGGAACCTTTAGAAAATCGCAGAGATAAATCGCGTCTTTGTGCGTTACGCAAATCAATAAGAGGTGAGTGTCTGTTGGCAAGATGGTCAAAGCCAACATACGTCGCGCGGAAGGATCATGGCTTCAAAAAAAAAGTTCATGCAAACGACCGCTTTGCGACCCCCACCCACGTGCTTGAAACGAATGGCTTGCTCTCTCGCCTGGCCGCCCAGATGCCCACCGAGCTACTTGCCATATATCTCCCTATATGCCCCCTCTCATTCTCTCCTCGCTTTTTCATTCGTCTACTAACAAACCTACTTATGTATCCGATCTCATATTCGCACAACTGCCCAACGCCTAACTCATCAGTTGTTGTTTTTTTCTCGCAGACTCCTTCATTTAATCATCCACTCTTCTATCGAACCTTACAACCATGACAATTTTCTAATTCATGCATTTTAGAGTCTCTTCATCACCCATTCCCTATTCATCTGGTTATCAACTGATATACTCAACAACTCTGAAAACTCGAATAGTCAACCTGCTACCTCAGACTCCTATAAACCCATACCTATTGGTACAGGCAGATAGATATGCGTGGTTGCCTTTCTCACTTCAAATGCGAATAGCATGATCATTCAGGATTTGTCAGAGACGTTTGTGTCCTCAATATTGCTGGACGTTGTGTGTAGAAAGAGCTGGCTTATGTGAAACCATGCAGAACGTCACTAACAGCAAAAAATACAAGTTTTGGTCAAATTATTTCCACATCCCATTTATGAGTTGAATGTCCATTAACGAATGATATCAAGAAAAACTTCAAATTTGATACAGATATAAATTCTATATTAAATTCTACTCCGCAGTGTCACAAAGTTATTGAATTTCTATGTGTTACAAAGAAGATAAATATGTATAGTATTTCTTGAACTCTTGACACATGTCAGTGCTTGAATGTATTACATACAATATTAACTGTATTTAATATTGAATGTTTTAAATTGTTCATAGAAAAGTAATAATTATTCCCTTCTATTAACACACAATATTGCAGCAAAGTTGCCCAAAAAGAGTGTTAAAAATTACAGTTTTAACATGCAATTCATAGCTTCCTTAATATTTGAGTAAGTGAAGTGAAATTTGGTTCATAAGAGACATTTATTTGTAAAGATTGCATTTGAAAGCTTCTTGAGTAGTGAAATTACTTTATTTTTTATTATGCACTGTTTTTATTTTATATTTAGAAATATCACGTAAAGGCTTACTTTAAGTAATGATTCACCAGACATGAATTAAGTTAACTTGTAAATATAAGCTTGAGAAAAAATAATTTATTAACGTAATTAGGCTAATAAAGAACCAAAAACTAACGCAGTTAATGTTTTCAAATTACCTACAAGTCCATTATTTGTGACATGGAGCGTACGTCATTTAATATTTTTCTTATGTTCTTGAAGTATGAGTACTTAGCCGTCATCTGTAGATACAACCCGTTTGTTTCGATTGTACTTAAGGGACGGATGACTGTAAAATCCTTAATGAATGATAGCCGTTAAACGTGGCATTTCGTTTGTCTCGTTATGTTAAATCAATATAACAGAACATTATTACAAAAATAATCAATTCAAATAATGATGGGAGAAATTGGAAAATTACGAGTTGAGTCCTATAAATGATAGAGTTCTGTTCTTAAATGCAAAAAACGCTAGGAAAGATGAGTATAAACAATCATCGAACACTTCCGAAGGAACACGCACTGGTAAATAACAGTTTATACAAAGATGAAGCTCGTGCTTACGATGCAACAATGCATGGCACATTTTAGATAAGTCCATTTCGGACACCCCTCACCGGACAATATATATTTTAAAAATTCTAAAAAGTCTCTATAACATAGTCTATTTTTAAATGTAAAATAATGTGACTGCTGCTGCACTGTAATCCTACAGTGAGAATCATTGGAGCAAATTTTAAGTCTTGATCCAGGTTTAATCATACCTTGGTTGTGAAAAACAATAAAGTTGAAAAAATTTGCATTCTACATTCTAAAACTGGTCTAAGTAATCACCACACAATTATGTAAATAATTTTATGTTACTACAAAACCACATTTTTTTATTCCCGTGAGCCGTGAACATTTTCCTCAAGAACAGAAGTATTTAGCTTTGACAAATGTATATATTTGTGGGTTCAATGGTCTCACAATAGTAATTAGAAGCCAACAAAGAACAAACAAAGAGTAATTACAGCTAAGTTATCTCAAATAGTACCATTGTTAAGATTCAATGCTTGATAATTCGTGCAATCTTTGTAACTACTTGACTGCGTAGTTAACTTTGAGCACAAATGATCGTAAACGTCAAATATGAGTTACTCAACTGAGCGGAAAGTACCCATTCGCGGAGATTACCGGATTCAAAGCCACATACAAATCATGCCTTCAAGAGATAGTTGCCATGATGTCTTTCCCATTAACGTATTATATATTTTTGTGTTAACATACAATACTATGTATAGTACTATTGCATAATCTTATTAGATGGTTACAGCTCGTTGCATACTGATAGTGAATGATACAGATTCATTACAGTACAAGTGCTTGTTCAGTCACAGAGGTTTACAAACCAATCATTGAGGCGTCATTAATAATTATTAATTATAATTAGTTAACCATGGTGTACTAACCACTGTTTGTAGCGCAGAGATCACCTCAGAGGAGGTGATAGCAATTCGCAACGCCCTCGCCGTTTCCAAAATTGAGAACGAAATAAAAGAACGGAACCCCCAGATGGGACATTGGATATTAGGTCGTTAAGAAGTAAAGCAGATAATTTGGAAACATTTCTTTAATAAATTGGATCGTAACTTGACTCGTGCACTGATACTTTACAGTTGGACTGTCCTTGCCAATGCTACCTAGAATTCCTCGATGACTGTCCAGTGCCCGCGCAGCGTTTGCTGAATCCTGCATTCCAGTAGGCACGTAACGGTTCAACTTCTAATTGTTATCATGAGTCATAGAAAAAGTGATGTATGAAACTGTAATGTGTTCTTTCGTTTGAAGTAGAAATCATTATATTGAAGGTTACATCAAATACCCTACCTGGAAAAATATTAGTGTATCCATGAATATTGAAATATTTACCAAGTGGCTAATAATATCGTAACATCGAACACTACCTACTTATTTCTTATATAACTATTTTATAGAACATTCGGTTCTATTTGTCTTAAAATGAAGTGTTCAAGCAAAGTCAACATTACCATGTACATCAATTATTCATACGAGCCAATGATGGAAATATTATAATGAATGAAGTTGCCATGTAAAGAATAATTTAACTACATTGCATCTCATTAGCTAGGTTTCGTGCTTGAATATCTATTTAAAGTGGAAGAACGACATTTGGCTGAAAGACCGGCTCTAAATGACGCACTCGTGAAATCGGCTGCGCGCCTTACAACAGATCCAATTACTCAAGTTCTTTTTCCTGCCTTCGTTTTATTCACATGTCGCCGCTCAGCAGTGAGAGTAAAACGAACGATGGAGTGAACCCATCTCGGCTCGAAAGTGGAGCACGTAAGGATGTACTTACTGTCCATCATCGTACGTAAAAACAAAGAGCCTCATACGTAAGAAATGATATTTAAGTTCATCAAAATATGTCGATGGAAGGCAGTAAAATAAGGTTTTCTAGTAATTATATCATCAAAAATATTCTCATTTGCATGTAGTATTTGTTAGTCAGTAAATAATATATACTGAACCTTTACATTTTCAAAAATATTAAGAAATTATGATTAATAATTTTAAATGTTTGAGAACAGAATGTAATAAAATATTTGGCCTGAAAATGTCTTAACTGAAAGGTATCCTATTCAGTTTGTAATTTCGGTGAATACTTATTTATCTTAAGTAACTACAAACACTAGATTACAATCGGTATTCCAAAAAGGTGCCAATGAAAAGGTCGAAATAATGAAGAAATGACGAAAGAAGGCCATTAGACAAAGATTCTTTCAATTTACATCAAAAGTTTAAAATATTATGTGTTTCACAGGTCTCGGGTTAATTATTAGGGAAAATAATTTTGCTGAATTTAAACTTAGCATTTTACGAAAAACGCAATTCATTTATCGTGAAAATTAACTGAACGAAAATTAACTGAAACGTGAATACAATACATTGAAATACATGCCAATGAGCAAAATATTATAATGTGAAAAAGTTTCTTATGTAATTTATAGTGAGTTGTCACAAACGGTATGGTGATTTCCCGAAGGCAAACTACTTCATTTTCAGATCTTACGTCAAGATCACCTACGTCACTTTCCGTATCCAGTTATTTCTAGAGGGTCGATATATTTACCAACATGTTTTCCGGAAAGAGCTGCTATTAACTTATTTTTAACAGCTACTGGGGAGCAGCAGTTAAAATCGAGTGACACAATTCGAAGCTCCCGGAAGCATATTTCACCGGAGTTCGGAAAACAGCTCTCAGCACTGGGAGGCTTGAACGTTGCTCCCAGAAGCGGATTCGCCAGAATTGAGATTTATGGAGAGTTTGTGACATTCCCCAAAAGACCTGGATCGCTCTAAGGGACGACGCAATGCTCGCCACGGGCCGTTTATCCCAAGACTTTCTACAAAACTACTCAAGATTTTCGCAAACAAATTTACTAAAAATTAAATGATGTAATATTGGAAAAACATTGAGACTGAGAAAGTGAGTTTGATAACCCAAAGTTGACTTGTTAACTAACCCGTTAAGTAACCCGAATTCGAGTAAATTAGTCAGGCCAATCAGAAACATTGCGATAATTTTGCAAACAATATTGTTAATAATGTAGAGTTATACGATATAATGTTAATTATACGAGACAAAATATGAAAAACTTGCATTAGGGCATGTTGGCTTCTAAAACCATCACATATACCATCATCAACATCATCTCAGCAGCATATTCGTCTAGCATCATCAGTCATTCGTCACTATGATCTCCCGAGGAGAAGTCTGCGGCAACAGCACAGAAGTCCCCCGCCCGGTGAGGGGCGCGAGCCGCCCCCGTCAGCTGCGCGCATCTCCCCCCCCCCCTTCGGTCTAAGGGGAACTTCGTCAGCAATGCGGGAACTGAAACCTGTTTTTATTGTTATTCGATTAACACACGCGTATTATAATTAATTAAATATACAACCGAATTATGTAATAATACTATTTTTATGATTGTTGTGCTGATAGAGATATGCCTCGCAGATAGAGGTTCCGTCACAATGTCATTGTGCTAGAGTTAAGATAGTGAATTCAAAAATTGCGAACAGTAGGAATAATGTTATTTCTTTTTGCTTTTCATGCATTAACAAATATCGTAACATATCGCTTACACACACATTGCATAAGCATAAGTAAAACTCTTAAGCAAATTACGATGGATGGAACGAACTGAATCGTAAAATATTCGTATTAAATATATAATTATTAGAGATAACCCGTCAAAAATGACGGGTCGGTGATATATTCTCGCATTAATAACGAATGAAAAACAGAATATTTACAAAATAGTATGTGGGTAGTTTTTATTTCATTTTAAGATTTCTTTTATTGTAAGTTTTCTCCATAAAAGTGCTCGTACAAACTCATTAAGAAACCTTCTTTTATCTGGAGAGGGTAAATAAAGTTGACCATGGACAAATAAGGGTCGTTTTATAAACACATCCAATTGTCGAAAGAATGGTCCTCTCCGTGCATTCAAAATGATCAAATCAAATGATTCAAATACAATGAATTGAGGGAGCTTTACCTGCTGGTGTATTTTGCAAATTCTCCAATCCCCAAATTCGCTATCACCAATTTCTCAACCTTAAGCTCACTTCAGTTTTCAAATCGCGCACTGCGAAAGCTATCGAATTGTATCGTCAGATGTGCTCCAATGGTGCCAAATTCGGCCGACAGTTTATAGCGACTCGGTGGGTTTTTAGCTTTTTCTTACTCACGGACGCGTCCTTCCGAAAAATGGAGGGATCCTGTCACTTTTTTGGCATCACAACCCTAAACAATATGTATTAACATAAAAAACAAGTTTCTATCTTGCTACAGCTGCTCAAACATTACGATACAATCGCGAGGAATTGTATTATAGATGATTGTCAATGGATTTAAGAATTGTTAAAATATTTTATGAAAGGATGCAAGCAAAGTGCTGATATTACAGTTTAATAAACGTAATCCTGGTAATACTCAGTGCCATTAACGTTGTGAGAACTTGTGTCAAAGGACATTGTAGTAAAGGCAGATGCAAACGAAGCCTCTAAATTCAGTTGGAGAAGGAAGGTAAACAAGGAAATACGAACGAGAACTTCAGAACTTCCGTGGGCGACCAGTGCGCCTCTGGGGCTTCAATGGTCCCCGAGAAGCTCTTGTGAATTCTCCGTTGCCACAGGACCCCACAACGCATCGGGGATTCGAGAGCATTAGTAAGTTATTATAGCACGTCCCAGTCCTTCTCTCCAGAGACTATCTAAGTAGCGGTGAGGAACTAGGTAAAATATTACTAGTATGATGCAAAGAAGACAACGAATTAATGTGCGAATGAAGTTGATAGAAAATTAATATTGTATGATCATTCCCACATCAAACTGGAAAACTAAATAACAGTGTCACCAATGTAAACCATGTACCTCTCGTTTTTCGAATTTCATCATCGGTTTCGCAACATGTGCGTTTGTTTTATTCTTCACCACATAGAAATAACATCATACTTTCATAGTTCTATTACAATCCGTGTTGTTTTTAATTAAAACAGCATATTTCCTATCAAATCCATTGTTCTTATTCTGAAAACATTTTGGTTTCTTAATAGTATCTTCATAAACCGTTACTGGAGCTGCCTTAATGGAAGGAGGTTAGTTGCGTATCAAAGTGAAAGTGAACGTCAGGCGATGTGTGAACCGTTATATATCAGTGTATCTTTTTCTTCCTTCGTTGGGAGTGAAGCTTCTTTTTATGTACCCTCATATGTATTTTTACTGGTTACTATAGCGTACGTAATGCGGGTCCGAAACTAAATGTTCGTGGACTGAGAGGTTCTAGGTTCGAGCCATTACGGTGGTAGGATTTGCGAACAGCATTTAATAGTTGGGTGGACGTGCGTTACCTATCGGGATGAGAATTGCAGAGGCTGGCTGCTCTGGCCGGTCGTTCCATGATTCCCTCTGATCAATCCCAGGTGGATGCCGGAGTCGCACCAATCAGCGAATAATCGCAAGCAATCTTTCCTTTTCGATCCTACACTCCCATATCACTGATCTACAAAAATAACTTTTTTCAGTAACAAGAATAAAACATATTGTTTCAGGAAGTTAATTTTCTTCTCAATTCATATCTAATTTCAGAATTTCTGTATTGGCCTCAGTTTTCATGTGATGAAGACTTTTGTAATTGCCTATGTCTTCTTATGTATTATATGCATCTGGCAAAATGACTCGCTGTAATAACAACAGATGCACATGTGCACAGTAAGATTAAAATATATGTGTTCAGAAATCGGAAGAGGACGTTTGGAATGTTTCACAGCAGGTTTGCATGGATGTCTTCTCCTCTGCCTTCTGAATGAGTATTTGTCTTCCGCGTTCTCGCGAGTATTGGTACCTGCGATTCTTCGCTGTGGTATACAGGCCTTAGAGCAGCTGGTAAATTAGGATATTGTTCGTTAGGTTTTCTTCGTTTTTGAGGTGATTCCAGCTATTCGTGTCAGACAGAAACAAGTCTGATATGTGATCCGTTGGTTCCCTCCCAAACATGAAAACAGCAAAGGGTATGTGTCGTGAACCTTTTATCCAGCATGTCAGGAGTGTAACATACGATACACAGGACTTATGGGGGTGGGAGCAGTTCTTATCCTTATGTTACACCCGAAATAAAGTTTATAATACTGCTTCCCCAGAGAATTAAGGTTTGGTTTTTCCGATTTCAGAGTTAATTCTCCACAGATATAACAACGTATTTGGGCTATTTACACAGTTTTGAGGTGTTTATTCTTCTGAATTAATAAAAATCAAAAATCTTCACGAACCTAGAACAACACACCGTCACATCCAAGCCGCTTTCCAATCTCCCAATGATGGAACGCAGCTGGCAAGAAACTCAACGCGGTTCTATCTGTTCGAGAGCAGATGTCAGCAATGTTTCCAAACCTTTTTCATTTCCTAAAGGTGAATTTTCTGATTTGTGTCATTTATACAAATTTCTTGAACACATTTCCATTGTTCCTGAACAATTACACTTGCAGAATTATTACATGAAACTAAAGCAAAAATAACCAATGCGTTTTCAAGCATTTCCATAAACAGGGACTAGCGTGCAACAAGAAAACTGAGTCCGATGGGCAAAAACTAATTTCATATTCGCATTCAGTACCAGTTTTAGTTAAGAGTATCATTCACTTTCTTTGTTACAAAAAAGCTGTAGTACTCATGCATCTGATACAATTTAATACAGAATTATCGTGCAATTACAATAACCAAGTTGAATGGAATGGGATGTTTTTAATGAACATTCTAGTGACTGTTTAGCATTTCGGCAAATAATACCCTTCAACAGCGTAACCTCTATAACGGAACGACGAACATTCAAAAATACATCAGCAACCCTCATTGCCAATAATCGTAAAAATAAAAATTACATTAATCCCCATTGCCTATCCATTATCGCCATCCAGCGGCAGTAACAAGTCTGAAATTCCACGCGATTTCCTCTGCGCCGCACCGGCTGCGCTGCATTCGCCTCGCGCGAGCGGCGCGAGGCGCGGGGCAAGGGGCGGGGCGCGGAGGGGGGGCGGTGGCGCCAGCGCCTTTCGCCTCAGCAGCTGCGGCACGTGAAAGGAGCGCGTTGCAAGCATCGCGGAAGAGCGGCAATTGACGTGGAGGGGGTAGGTGGGGAAGTGTGGACGGGGCAACTGTGCCGGAGGTACATAAACGCTAGCGTTGGCAATGGCGGTCGGTGTTCTGAAATAGCGATCTCGGAACAGCGATCTCGGAACAGCGATCTCGGAACAGCGATCTCGGAACAGCGATCTCGGAACAGCGATCTCGGAACAGCGATCTCGGAACAGCGATCTCGGAACAGCGATCTCGGAACAGCGATCTCGGAACAGCGATCTCGGAACAGCGATCTCGGAACAGCGATCTCGGAACAGCGATCTCGGAACAGCGATCTCGGAACAGCGATCACGGAACAGCGATCTCGGAACAGCGATCTCGGAACAGCGATCTCGGAACAGCGATCTCGGAACAGCGATCTCGGAACAGCGATCTCGGAACAGCGATCTCGGAACAGCGATCTCGGAACAGCGATCTCGGAACAGCGATCTCGGAACAGCGGTCTCGGAACAGCGATCTCGGAACAGCGGTCTCGGAACAGCGGTCTCGGAACAGCGGTCTCGGAACAGCGGTCTCGGAACAGCGGTCTCGGAACAGCGGTCTCGGAACAGCGGTCTCGGAACAGCGGTCTCGGAACAGCGGTCTCGGAACAGCGGTCTCGGAACAGCGGTCTCGGAACAGCGGTCTCGGAACAGCGGTCTCGGAACAGCGGTCTCGGAACAGCGGTCTCGGAACAGCGGTCTCGGAACAGCGGTCTCGGAACAGCGGTCTCGGAACAGCGGTCTCGGAACAGCGGTCTCGGAACAGCGGTCTCGGAACAGCGGTCTCGGAACAGCGGTCTCGGAACAGCGGTCTCGGAACAGCGGTCTCGGAACAGCGGTCTCGGAACAGCGGTCTCGGAACAGCGGTCTCGGAACAGCGGTCTCGGAACAGCGGTCTCGGAACAGCGGTTTCGGAACAGCGGTCTCGGAACAGCGGTCTCGGAACAGCGGTCTCGGAACAGCGGTCTCGGAACAGCGGTCTCGGAACAGCGGTCTCGGAACAGCGGTCTCGGAACAGCGGTCTCGGAACAGCGGTCTCGGAACAGCGGTCTCGGAACAGCGGTCTCGGAACAGCGGTCTCGGAACAGCGGTCTCGGAACAGCGGTCTCGGAACAGCGGTCTCGGAACAGCGGTCTCGGAACAGCGGTCTCGGAACAGCGGTCTCGGAACAGCGGTCTCGGAACAGCGGTCTCGGAACAGCGGTCTCGGAACAGCGGTCTCGGAACAGCGGTCTCGGAACAGCGGTCTCGGAACAGCGGTCTCGGAACAGCGGTCTCGGAACAGCGGTCTCGGAACAGCGGTCTCGGAACAGCGGTCTCGGAACAGCGGTCTCGGAACAGCGGTCTCGGAACAGCGGTCTCGGAACAGCGGTCTCGGAACAGCGGTCTCGGAACAGCGGTCTCGGAACAGCGGTCTCGGAACAGCGGTCTCGGAACAGCGGTCTCGGAACAGCGGTCTCGGAACAGCGGTCTCGGAACAGCGGTCTCGGAATAGCTGTCTCGGAATAGCGGTCTCGGAATAGCGGTCTCGGAATAGCGGTCTCGGAATAGCGGTCTCGGAATAGCGGTCTCGGAATAGCGGTCTCGGAATAGCGGTCTCCGAACAGCTGTCTCGGAACAGCGGTCTCCGAACAGCTGTCTCGGAACAGCGATCTCCGAACAGCTGTCTCGGAACAGCGGTCTCGGAATATCAGTCTTGGAACAGTAGTCTCAGAATAGTAGTGTCTGAATAGTAATCTCGGGAAAAGGTCTGGAATAGCGGTCTGCGATAGTGGCGAGAAATAGTAGGTTAGAATAGTAGTATGGAATAGAAGTCTAGAATAATGGTTGGGGACAGTTGAAGAGAATAATTATCGGGAATGATTGTTGGGAATAGTGAGTGGGAATTGTCGTCGGGAGTGGTGGTCGGGAATAGTGATCAAAAATAGTAATGCAAAACATTGGTTAAGGATAGCTGTTGGCAATGGGTCTGAAGAATGGTGTTTTATAATTTCGGTAATTGGAGGTGATAATAATGCAGAGTAGTGAGTCTTTTCACGGGTGGGACTTTCAGTGAATGATTCTTAAGCTTTGTTGAACTAGACGTGTTATCCCTTACTCTTATTAATAGGTTTTATAGTATACTACTGAATTGAATTATATCTTAAAGTTAGAATAATGAATGCTAAATCTTCCGTCATGTCATTATGTCATATTCAAGGCTAGCTATATTATGTAATTGGTCTTCGACGTTTTGTTGTGCGAGTTACAATTAATTTATGAAAAGCAGTCAACGTTTGACGTTAGATGTTAAAGTTAGCAATGCAAAGATAGAGAGCTTTTTGAGCTCGAAGATTGAGGGTTTCTAAATGCATTCATTAGTGAGTACATTTAATAATATTACGTCCAGCACACATTTGACTCTTTTCAAAAATTATTCAGTGTTTTTAATTACTGTTAATAATTTTCCATATAGTATACTTGTTGTACTTACATATACTAACTTTTCTACTGTTCCGTTTGTGCTATATAATTGCAGGGGTTAAGCTAGAATACATATTAAGTTAAATTATAAACATAGGTTAAATTATAAACACAGTTTTTTCTCAAAACCTGGTAAAAATATTTCCTCCCGTGTAATAATAGTTATTTATGCTCCAAGGGCATTCTAAGGGTTCTAAAGATCGATCGGCCACAAAATGCCCCAGGACATTTGTCGCCCGATATCATTAGAACCAGTTAACGCCCGTGGTACATACATAATTTCATTTTCACCTAATTTTATTGATTGAGATGAACTTATTTACTAATTAACTAGATGTTTACATGACCAGTTTTGTCTTTTAATATTTCTCCCCCATAATCCCCTCCATAAGAGTACACGTAGCATAATTTAACTGTTTTTATATTTCCCTTGTAACCATAATTCTTTCGATCCAGGTAAGTTAAGCAGTGTATATGGAGCTCCGTATCGACAATAACAATATATGACGTATCAGGAAAAAATAAAAACTATTTTCAAAACCATATCAGCTACAGATTTTGGGCATTGTTCCTCGTGACTCTTCATGACGGAACCGAGTTTCTGCGACGAGAACACGGATAACGATTATTTGAATACCTATATTGTTCACCAAGCTCAAAACATGCACAGATAGGGAAGCTATATCTATACCCAGAAAAAGCAAAGGTCCGTCTCTGCTTTTGCGCAAATGATCAAGGAAAGTGCTCCAAAACCCTGGTTGCAATGGCGTCACTGCGCGACACTTCGTTGGCAGTTTGTTGAAGAGAATGCATCTCGCGAAATACTCAACACGTCAGAAACATAATCTGTAGTGAATTTCACAAGACCTTCTCTATCACATATTATACAAGAATGCTCTCTTCAAAGGTCAAGGATACTTTAATCTGCCTAAAAAAGTGTGCCCAAGATTTCTTAAGCCCTCCAACTGATTTTTTTGACGAACTGTGAACTAAGCACCTAGATTGTAAGAGTCGGAAGCTTCTCCGGGGCTTCGCTTGAAAGGGAAGTTCGGTCGCCGCGGCCGCTGCGTTGTTCCGCGCCTTGTGACCTCTGGTTTCCCCGGCGCAACGCCACCATCTTCCAAGTACAGCAAAACCTGCCTAAATCGAAATCGTTTGGGTCCAACGTTTTCTTTCGTCCTGTCTCTTGTCTTGTTTCCGGATTATTAAGGTTTGCAATAAAAACTGCTAATTCTGGAAACGCAATCGTTCAAAGATGGAATACGTTTTATGTGTAGTAAATCTCACCATAAACTACATTTTAAAGGAAGGAAGACGTCCCGGGAGAGGCAAAGAAAATGGCATACAGAAATGCAACATGGAGTGTAGCAAAACAAAGAACTACATAAGATGTTATTTTTAATAATTGATTCAATATTTGTAGGAACAAATATATTAATCAGATGATGTAGGCTTCGTTATTTGCTTGGTACTCATGAATATTGTCGCAACAACCCATAAAAATTATTTTTAACTCTTTATTATTGATTTTCTTAATTATTAAGGTGTGATACACTTGCACTGTCCCAAGTTTAAACATCTTTATCACAAACTTTCCAGAAGTGTTTTTTATGTTCTTCAATTAGTCCAACATCCTCACCAAGAGTTTACGTTTTTAATTTGAAGGCTGATATAATAAAGACTTGATTAGCACAACACCCGCTACTCATCGAAATGAGCTAGGGTAAACATGTAGAACCACCGAACCCAAAGCATGCATTACTGTGCAAGGATCACTCTTCGCGTCACACGGGCTCGGGGAGGTAACTGCAAACAGAGACTTTCGCACGAGCAGTGTGGGAAATACGATGTTTGGAGGAGTGTAGCTGAGAAAGCGAATAGAAGAACACAGTTCTGTGTATCGTGGTAAAAAAGTACATCTTTGAAATAAAAAAAAAATTCTATCAAAAAGTTAAGAATTACAATTCATGAGGCATTATAACCTGAATCGTTTGGTGAAATTTTCCACTCAGGATTATGAACTATTTACAGTACATTCGAGGTATACGTTTTTATTGGCTGACCTTATACATATCTCTCCTGGAATTGAAATCTGTGACCTTATGACAGCCTAATCCAACTGCCTCTAACTTCTTTATCTTAATCTTCTCTTTATCCTTTCTTCCCTTCCGCAAACGACTTTTTCCTATATATTGGAGATTCATTCTACTTCTATTCTATGTTCACTATGACATCAATTCGCTCGCTGCTACACTTAGCAACTAACTTAGTTTTGTGACACCTTATGATTCATTTTGAAGTTTTTCATATCTGCAACATAACCTTTCACGCAACGAGTTTTATCCTTATGTTTGTTCCGCCATTCTTACGCCTCATGTACTTTGTCTCTGTTTTTTGTAGGAGCATTACTCCATGTTCGTATACAGGAAGTCATAAAGATAGCAGACCATAAAATGAAACTATTTGCCTCAGATCATAAGCGGTCAGAAAAGCTGTTATCGTGCCAGGAAATGAACAGCACTTTGAGTACTATGAAATCTTTGAAATTCGTCCTATTTCTATGGGACAATATTGATTAGAAAATTTATCTAAAAATCTTCGGAGTTTTTCTAAGTTTATCTAAGACATTATAGAAGTACCAAAATTTGCTTGTTTTATGATTTACACTATGCGACGACGCGAAATTTACTGTAAGAAACACGAAGCATTTCTGAGTAAACTTGCTACTTGTCGAAACGTTCAATCATAAAAATAACGAAAATGTTTAAAACATCCAGACCATCAGTAGCTCACTTTTTCTGTTCCAGAGTCACAATAACTTTGATTATAAGGGCCACCCACAGTGTGTTTATCGAACAGAATTTATTTGTTTAAAGTATCGTTCTGTAATTCTGCGAAGTCGTTAATTTCAGTAGCACAAGAGCAGAAAATCCTTTTATCTAGGCATTTTCGGTACGCAAAACAAATAAGTTTAAGAAGTATTCTCTCAACAACTGCCTCACTGACAAGACCAAATCGCCCACGAGTCTTATGAAATTTCCATCTGCTTCATCTTCCGACTAAAATACTCGCGCATGTATTTTTAGGTCAGTTTCACCACGGATATTTCGAGCTGATGTTAAAAATATCTCATGCTTTTTGAAAGAAGACAAAACTTTCAAAATGTAGCCAATTATCATTATAGTATATATAAAATATATCAACATGACAATGAAGAGGAATACTTGCAAGGAAAGACTGCGCGTCTACTTCTCCTCCAAAGTTCATACATGTTTAACAAATTATAAGTAAATGCAGATAGGAAAGTCAATGAATTCGTTCGGCGACGATGGCGCAATCAATACATTTACATGGTCTATCACTTGTTACACCGGTCAAATAAAATAAAAGAGCAGATATTTCATGTGATGTGTTATATTTATGTGAATGTTAAATTAACAACCAATTACATATAATTATATTTGCTAAAACTAATAACAAGTTTTCTCTAATCTGCCTCGATGCATCTCGTCTGTTTCAAATGTTCAAATTTCAAATGTTCAGGTTTGACCTCTGAATTTTGAATTTATTTGAAATTTCATTTTATATATTCCATCACGTACATAACAATGAACAATGAAAAGTGAAGGCTTCAATCTTCTTTGGAAGAAGTAATAAGGAAGGGCACTAATACTTATAGCCATCACCTTTATAAAACCTGTTGGGCTGCTGTCATCTATCACCTAGCATAATGTTATCGTCACAAAACCTCAATCTTAGAATTATATATGAGACATTCCTAAAATGAAATGTTTCTTCGTGGTTTCAGCCGAGATCTTGTGGTAGTTCATATTACGTGTATGAATAAGGTAATCAGACCACAATATGTAAAAATTGGGTATTTAACACATTATACACTTAAATATATTAGTACCAGACTAGTCCCCGAAATTTGGTACTATGTATATAAGTGTATTATGTGTCAAATAAACTATTTTTACATATTGTAGTCTGATTAACTCATTCATACACCCTATAAAATATTTTGTCACTGCACATGATTTGAAGCATAAAAAGTTACTATAAATTCATTTTCATACAGACATTCAGACCTCTCCGCGTTCACGCATACCTTTTCTTTCACGAGCACTCCGGAGGTACACTTGGGCCCGTAAGTACTGTACTAAATATAATTTACTTACAACTTTTTGCACCCATTCATGCATTTCAAGAAATTCTGTTGTCTTGTTAGTCAACATGTCACGAACGTAAGCCACGATGTTACATTGAACTGGTCAGATCGACCATATCTATTTCTTATACTCATCACTTATAGTCCTCCCACGTGTTAAATAGATCTAAAGATTTTTTACATTGATGTGAAATAAATGAAGAAGACAGTTTTGGTTGTATCATATCACGTTCTAAGCTATGCATCTCCATTTCGTTTGTTTTCTAGTTTTACGCATTAATATAAAGAGGCTTCTCTATCAATTAGCCGAATGTTGTGTGTTCAAAAACTGAGTTTCTCGTACTTTAAATGACATCCGGTTTCTTGAATCATATCTTTAACTACGAGCATAAGGCTGCTGAGAATTATTTTCCTTCCTGGAAAATGGAGTTTCATGGAGACACGACACTTAAGATATACGCTCCTGGCTTCTGCGATCTTCATTGAAAATAATTTACCAAAATGTTAAGTCTTTATATTATTTATTTATTACCAGAAAATACATTTATCAGCGTTTCGGTTCTACAGATAATTGATGACTTATTCTAAGCATAAAAAGTAATTAGTTGTGAAACTCTCCGAGCACCGCCAGACAATCACTAGACGATATAAATTACTGAACGTTGTGTCTTATTAATCGAAGATAGAGAAACACTTTAGGAAGGAAGTATAAATAACTGGTTTCTGATTTATTTCTAGGAAAGAAGAGTAATTTGTGTGGATTTTAGGGTGAAATCAGAGTGAAATGTTGCAAAGGTTCCTTCCTTTGGGCACAAAACATGGGGCTTTGGGCACAAAGCGCAGGGTTCTGCTTTCACAAATTTCCATCTTGTTTATGTGGGGCTTTGATGAAAACTATAAGATCGTCCTGTTTATAGTAGGTGGAAGGAGAATGGATTTACTTAGGAGCACTCTCCTTTTGGGTCTGATATGAATTTTACTGATTTGAGTGGAACGAATTTCAAGGAGTTTCTAATTGACTTGCATCTCTATGTGAGCTTTTCTTTCTTTTGTATCTAAATAAATGCATAGGCATGTTGTTAATATCAAAACCTGTGTAATGTAAATAAACATGTGTACCCATCCCAATTATGTAAGTACCCACAATATTAATACATTTTGACCATTTATATGCTTGTATGTATTGTATAATGGCATAACTGTAAAAAATGTATATTCTTATGTAAATGATAAATTGATTCTCGTGGTCGCTTATGACCCAGTTGTTGAAAAGAGACCTTAAATAAATAAACTAAAAAAAGGCATAGTATTTTATTAATGAGGTGAATTGGGACCAAGGAATGGGACAGTTGGTTAGAGGATGCAAATGGGAAGGGTGAACTAGAGTTAATATTTGTGCAACTGATTTTGAGGAACTGAGATGTGACTATATCGGCGGTAAATATATTAGATTTGGAGAGAGAGAGAAAGAAGCCTTACTCGTCTACGTCTGTTAAGATGGCAGGACGATTAGAAAATGTAATATTTATAGTTATTTTACTATTTTATTAGTATGATTTATTGTAAAATATATCAGGTGTAAATCAAAACGTTCACAGAAATAACCGTAGCAGTTCACCGTCCGTTGAGAACAATGAAAATAAAGCAATGAACAAATTCAAAAAGAACCTTCCATAGTACCACTAAACAAACGGACTAATAGATTTTCTTCACGTTTTCAATCAACCTTATCATCTTGTCCACCGTAAAAAATATATAATTTAAGCACTTCAGAAAATATTTTTTGAAAAATTAAATATTGGCATTCAAAAGATGTTATATTCTTCGTAATAAAAATTAATTGAAAGAAAAATTATTTAAATTAGTATTGAAAAAATGAACAAAAACTTGAAAATACTAATTGTAATTAGGATAATCCTCAGAAATTATTTATCTTTTTATTTGTAACTTCGACATCATCGTAAAATGTTACGTATTTGAAACTTGAAAGACATGTAAGGTTGAACAATATTTTTTTTATGGGAATTAGTTTATTTTCAGATGATTGCGTGTCTGAGATAATTGCAGACCTCAATCCTCCCTTCAAGTATAACCTATATTTATTATTATTATTATTATTATTATTATTATTATTATTATTATTATTATTATTATTATTATTATTGAAAAGGCACGTGCCGTGACCCCGCGACGGGCAGAATCCTTTCACATTTGCAGGCGAACAGTGCAGCATGGGAGGGCCTCGTGGACGGCGCTCGACACCTCCGGCGGCCGCGCCAGCGCTTTCCCTGGAGGGCCGAACGCGGCGGCGGCTCGCCTCTGTCTTCATTCCCTCTTCGCCAACATTGGGTGCAATTGACAATTTAATTACAGTATGTGAATACATTGAGAATTGTGGGAATTAAAGGCTCGTATTAAAACAAAGACATTCCCGGTGAATGCTACGAACCAATTTCTATGATTTTGCATTTTTTTGTCCGTTGCTGCAGTGCATAGCTAAGTGAAATTTCTTGACATTTAGTTAGAATTAGTTTCTATTTAGATTAATATGTTAGTGCATATTTGGCCGACCTTTTCCTGTTGGTGCAAATTCGTGTAGGAGCATATTTTGCGTATTTCGTTAAAATACAAACGTATCTCTAAAACTTGACATGTTTTCATAGAATCTATTTATTTGTGAGTATTCATGGATAAGAAAGATGTTTTCCTTTTCTATATATTTAAAAAATGCTTGTCAAAATGTAGGATATTTCTTGATATATTTTTAAACAAGAAAGAAAAATACGTATGTATGCGAGAAAATAAAATATGAAACAAGACATACAATATACTTCATTAAGAAGCATATTTTCTTCAATTATTTCTCGCGCGAGGTATGATAGGTTATATTATGTAAGCAAAAAAAAATCTTTACATTATGTTATATAGTAAGCTAGGTTATATTATGTAAGCAAATCTTTTCATTCAAAGCATGCTTCCCTTAAATTTTATCGAGAAATGTTTATACAGGAAATGAAATATTGTAAATTTTAATTGCATATTAAAGTGCATATTTAAGATTTGTCAGGGCATAAATGTGTATTTTTAAAAGCATATTTCAAAACTTTTCAGGGCAATAAAATCTTCTCCCTACTAATAATTATGGTGAAAAAAACCTGAAGTGGCAGTTTTCGCTTTAGCCGCTCGAGGTGCGGTTTTTATATACAGATTTTGTAATGTACTGCTGCAGAAATCTGCGAAATTTTGGAATAGACATGAGAAGGTACTACATCCGCACATAATTTCTCGTATTACTTCTAAACTCGGAATTTTTGAAAATTCAGAGAGCTCAACGAAAATGAGAACTGCACCTTTCTTTAAAGAGTTTCTTGTTCTATCCGAGGAAAAAAAGTGACGAAGCAAATTTTTACAAAATGTTTTTTTTTATAATGTGCATAAATTGTGAACAAGTTTCACGAATACTAATCATTTTGTCAAATCATTCTACATGACTTTTAAATATCGGATTTTTAGAAGGGATTTTGAGTCAAATATCTCTATCTTCAAATTTGTAATTTTGGAATGTTACCGTTTTGCAATTTTCGAAAATGGAGTTTGCCGAAAGTGTAACTAGCGCCAACATCTTACCGTTCTTTGACGAGAAAACGAGAAAATTTAAAGAAAAAAATTGAAGCTGTTTTTTTGAGAAAATAATTATTTAGAAATTGCCTATATTTCACGCAAAATTACGCGATAACTACTCATATTTTCTAAAAATTGTACATGACGTTATTTCAAGATCTGTCTAGAAATAAATCTCTATCTCCATTAATGTAGTTGTCAGAAGACGCCGAAAAAATGTTTAACTTATAAAAATTTTAAAAACTCACAGATTTCAACAAATTGCATTCGACTTGTGCCATTCTTATACGCGTCTTTTACAATATTCAAGGAAAGGTTTAATTTAAAAACTTGGAGCCATTTTGAGAAAATCTGAAAATTGTAAATGATCTTTTATGTAAAATGCCCTCAGAAAATAAAATATCCCTTTCAAACTCGTAGGCTTTCGAGTTTATTCAGATCGATGGGTAAAAAACAATTTTGAAGAAAATCGCCGGAACAATTTAGGTGCTAGCTTTGGCCTCAGGCAGATGGGGCAATAAATGGGTTTTCTGTCGAAAATTCGCCGTTTTATGGCGAACGATTAAAATACGTAATTTCTCTTTACAAAGTAAAAATAAGAAAATAAAATCGAACAGAAATCAAAATTATGTCGAATTTATTATTTAGGTAAGAATTCGATACAAACCAGAGTCCTTTTGAAATGGTTCGGAGATGTTTGTTTTTATAAATAGATCTGCGTTCTTTGTATGATGATTTTTCTCATCGAGGCCTAAATAGAATCTTCAAAGAAGATTGGTCGGATCGTTGATTGCTAGATGTGAACTGCAACCTGCAATCCTAGAGGGGGTAACTTTTTGAGGCTCGTGTAACTGAAGAGTTAGAGCAATGGCCAGAGTTGTTCGGTGCACGACATTTGATTTTGAAGTTAGCCTTCTGGCTTTGTAATATGCCAAGATATTTTACTGATTTGTGGCAAGGGAGCCAAGTCATCTTCGAATTAATACGCGAAGGAAGACGGATCGTTTCATTTGCGGAGTGAGATCTTGGTCACACTTTTTATAAGAATTTGGATGTGCCTTGTTTTGGCCAACCCATCATTGCTAGAGACCATGTTTCCAGAGTTTGTTGGTACAATTTGCCTTTCATTCTCTGCAAAATTCCATTTCTACAAAATCTATCAATTAATAGGTAATGTGAGATGGGAATTTCTTATTTCAAAATAAAACTAACAATTTTTTTCGCAACATGTTGCTCCGTGTTAGTATATTTGAAATTTCTATCAAGTAATTCTAGTAATGGTGACATAAAATGCCGCTATTGGGAGTTTTAGTGACAGATTTAAACTGCATATCTACTTTATTTTAATCTTTGATTTTCACGGAAGCATAAATGCTTGGTGTTCGTAAACCACTTAATCTACTATCTTAATCAATTGATTAGGTACAGTCATCAGACAATTAATTTCTTATCAAAGAAGAGATATACGCAATTCCTACTTTTCGTTCAAGGTGATCTCGAAAAAACAAAAAATATCTGTTGCAATTCTCACAATTTTTGATACGGCCATACTCGCCATATCAGATTAAGTTCAAAATAGCAGCATGTACGCCTCCAGCAATATAATAAAAGATAATTTACATATTGACTTTAGTAAGAAAGCGTAGCTCTTCAAGTCGCTACAAAACTAATAGTTTTGACATTATTATGCTCATTAACAATACTGTGTGGATTGGACACATACAATACGCTTGTGAAAGAGGTAAGTATATTATTATTATTTATAAGAATATTATTTTTAATCAGAATATAAATTGTAGAAACACACACAATATAATTAAAATAATTATTTTTGAAAATGATATTCAGACACACACTATTGTCCAAACGCTACCCGAAGGAATAACCCAATAATTTAATATAAAACTGTATGGGTTTACCTAGTGAGTTTTAATAGGTAAACTGCTCAATTTTGTTTCATTGAAAATGCAGAACATTTATTTGCTGCTATATTTGGAACTCAATCAGTTATAACAAATTTCATTGTTTTTCCTTTAATATAAGTTCTAGTGCAACACTAAAGCGAAGCACATTGTCATACTAAACGCTGAATTATTCTCTCGTTTGCTCACAGTATATCATTATTAACGATTTCGCTACTGCTGTTAGACTTACTTCTACACATTCTATACTTATTATACATTCTAAATTACTAAACATCGCCGTATGATCTTGTTGTGGTTGCAAAGTAAACACTTTAGAATTTCTTTACAATAAGAAAGTTAATTAATACAAATCATTTGCAAACATGTAGACTTATATTACAGCTGCTTGAAAATATTCCTGGTGTTTCAAATGTTTTTCATTGTATATTATCTTACTGAAGCAAACTGCTTTCTTACTTCGTCTGCGACCTTGGGTGCATAATTGCCTCTGAGAGTGATCAACATCGCAGTTCCTTGTAAGACCAGGTCGGGGTTCAAACGCTTACACGCACCTCCTCACACGCGACAGTTTCAGAAGAATGTTGTGTGTTGACACATGAATAGCCGACAATTCGTTTCACTGCAGTAGATTGCCATTCACGTGAAGCCCACGTGGTTAACGGAAATGGACGCGGGGCATAAAATAGCTTTCTTGCATAGCTTGCTTGGACGCGTGAATCATTGTCTCATAGCCGCTGTGTGTAATGATGAAAGACCACGCGGTCGTAAAGGGAGTTTACACAACACCGGAAACTGGAAGTCGCGTTCTTCGTTTAATGATCGCAAATTGTGCGCTCTGTAATGGATAATAGTTAAATATTCTTGCAAGAGAAGCAAATAATTGTAATCCACTTGTAAATATTTACGAGGCGTAGAGATGCACACAGCTGTTCATACTCTAACATGACAATGATTAGAAATACAAACACGAGAATGTTTCTTGGTTTGATCTTATTGTTGCTTAAAGCTTTCCGACGGAGACGTCTGCCGAGTTAAATAATCCGCACTTGTAATCGAGCTGTGAATCTTGGTATTAATATAATTCGAGAAATGTATATCGCAGCAAGAAGTGGAACCTATCAATCAGTACATAGTATCTCACAAGTCATTATTTACTACGATTCCATTTTCTGGTTGAGCAGAATGTTCCGATACACCTGCAGATTAGTACAAGACACTCATTCTTCACTATTTCAAGGTACAGTTTTTTTTTCGGAGAATTTCAATTTAGGCTAAGTTATTTTTATTTGTGGTTAAAAGTTAATTTATATTACATTTGAATTCGTACATTTAACATAAGAACAAATTCATTTCCCTTCAACCACATAAGTATTCATTTGCTGATGTAACTATTACATACTTCGACAAAAGAATCATAATTCAACGGTATAATCGACAAACGGCACGACACAAATCAATTTTCAAGCGTCGAATAAAAAATTAACATTTCATAAGAAAAATAACAATTGATCTTAATTATGAGAATATTGCAAATACTTTTAACTTAAATATTTTTAGTCCAATAACTTTATTTTGCAACTTACGAAACGACATACACACGATTTCCTAGAATGGATGTCAATTTTCAGTAGTATATAACGTTATTTAACGACAAAAAACAATATAAAACTGTATGCGACATGCGAAGACACGTGTGGGAACGTTCACAGCGTCCTATCATTTATTTCCCAATTCGTTAAGACGACAGCAAACACTTCTAAAAGGCAATCATTATCGTATCAATTAATTTTACAAGTTATTGAAATCGTAAATTCAGTGAAGAATTTGGTAAAATATTTTGTCATATTGAACTACGTAAGAGCGAAGTTATAGATACGAAAACCTGAAGACCATTTGTTTTTTAATTGCCCAAATATCCATAATCCTAGAAAAATGAATATAATTTTTACAGTAAAGACTTCAAACTTTCAATAAGAAACGAATTGATTCGTTAAGAATCAGAATCATCTTCATCCATAACCTGAAGAAATACTTTCTCCAAAGTATATGTAGCAGAGGCCATGTTCATAACTGCGCATTTCAACTTTTTCTAACGAGATTGATGAAGGGAAAAGTTTTCATCATAACCTTTTATTTACAAAGATTTTTCTTCCTCTAGTCCGTACGGTTCCGACGTCACTAAGACTCCCACGACAGTCGTGGAACACCGAAGGTCGATTTATGGGTTTATTTTTCATTTCGAATGGTCCATTACTGCAGGTAAGAATATCCCAGTGGTGGGTTGCCCGAGAGCATGAAATTTATACTTTCGTTTAAATAGCTACCGACGAATAAATGAGATAGCATTGTCCTTCATCCAAGCAAGCTACATCGTTTCGAGGAGCGAAGTAAATCATTTTAAGTAACGCGATTAGATTGTATTCAATATGCATTCAAAGTTTATCCTGTGTAGAGAAAGAACTGTAAGTAGTACAACATACGAAACTACTGTCTATTTAATTTCGATAAAATAATTGAATTA
The DNA here is from genome assembly GCA_038098605.1 of Gryllus longicercus. Classification (NCBI taxonomy): domain Eukaryota; kingdom Metazoa; phylum Arthropoda; class Insecta; order Orthoptera; family Gryllidae; genus Gryllus; species Gryllus longicercus. The sequence goes on along the minus strand of JAZDUA010000208.1, from coordinate 1,101,603 downwards.
ATTAAACTGGTATAACTTGAAATAGTTTTATTGGGGCAACGATGTTTTTGCGCGAGTGCCGGTTTACTATAGGCTAATGTCTGGATATTTTATTGTTCTAAAAGAAGCAACTAATGCTAAACTTATATTTTCAGAACATTACGGCATTTCATATGTTGATTTTGAAAGTATATAATGTTAGATAACGATGGGCACCTTCCTTTGTCGGTCACAAATATATATCAAGAATATTATTAAAGATGATAACTAATAAATGATATATTGGAAACTTCCCTGGTATATTTTTTATGATTAACTCACTATGCCTCTGGCTACGTTGTTTTCAGAATACTAGAACTTCACTGGAATGAATGGGGCGCAATGAAGAACTGAAGGTGTGTAGAAAACAATGAGCTTAGCATAAAATACAAATTGCCCCTAAAGAGATTTACAAGAAACAAAATAATGCAAAGTATCCTTAATAGGTCCTGCTGCTTAGTCATTGTTGGTAACGATGATGTGATTTATGGTGTAAAGATTATGGTGTAAGAAGACATTTTCAACAGTTCGTATTTTGTATTCCATTGCAATTGTCTATTTCAACAATAAAATGCTAATTTGTAACTACAATTATTTTTAAGTGTTATCAACTCCTTAATATCGCTTATGTCTAGGTTGGGCTCTCCTTTCTAAAATATTTCTTTAAAGGAACTAGCAGCTTAATTGTAGCAATGCCATGAAGACTCAATGTGGTCGATCTGATTATGGTTAAGCTGCATATCTTAAATATGATTTACGTAATAAAATGAGCAACACAAAATATCACACCACAAAAAGAACAGTCATTATTGAAATATTTCTGTTTCAATAGGCGTTGCAAATATTTTTCTCATTAAATGTAAAATATGAAGACTCACAAAGTAACTCGGTGAAGATTACATCTACATTTGAAACTGAAGCAACAATTTCACAATTAGCGGACCCGAGCATCATCATTAAATATAAAATGTTCCAGTAGACAATCACTGAATGAGGACAGGGTTGGTTCCATATTAAAATTGAGCTCGTCCAATTTGGTGAAGTTTAACCGAACGTACGTATATTGCAGTGCCCGTATTTTCAAATTTTGCCGAGTTGTACCAATTCACCCATAATTTATTTTATTGAATTTCAATGTGTGATTTTCTATCATAATTTATTTTGCAGATCTGTTGTTTGAACATTTACAATTGGTTTGAGTACACCATTAAACAAAGTTAATATTTGAATTGTATATTTTCAAAATATAAACTATATTACATTTTATACCAGAAATTTAAGAAAAATGAGACGGCATGCTTTGTTTTTGCAATTTTAATCTGTAAATGAAGTTACTAATGCCGTAAAGTTGCGATTAAAATCCAGTTTTGTTTAGTATTTAATTCTGCTTCTTAAATATGTCGTATATTGTTGGTTTTGTGGCAGATGACATGTTAGCGTGAACTAGAAGAGGGAAATATCGACACTATTTTTAAATGGCCGCCCTCACAAGTCACAATGTTTAAATGTCCCAGCTAGTTCGAGTTGTGCTTTCGGGAGAAAACGACCGCTGGAACGAGTGATACGTTTGAATTGCAAATCTGAGCGCAGCGCTCCCCCGACCCACCGGTCCTGGCTGAGCGCGGGTGAAATTCCATCCTCCGCCTAGAGCTAGACAAAAACAGATGTTCGATACCCATCGACTGGAATTAGAAAAAGTTGTAATGATTCAAGCATCGATTTTTAACAAAGAATAAAATAGAAATGCGCAAAAGAAGGCTCAGGAAAGTAAATAAGCCTGGCCCATAAAAAGTATTTACACGAAAATAGGCAAAATATAATTTCGTCAGAATTGTTAACTTTTCATATTTCTTGGTTAACTAGGTTAACAACTTCCTAGGCAACCGATGTCCAGTCATTACAAAAAATAAAATTTATCTGAGTCGCGCGAGTAACTTTTTATTTGTTTATTTAATGTCAAAAACTGTCTGACGTGCTACAGGGAAAAGTTAATTCTGTGCAAATTTAGTTCATTCTGTGATCCCTACCGTAAGACATATATAAGTTGAATTCTGAATTCAGATGGAAATGAGCATTTTTGACAAGAATTTTTAAAGATATCTTCGCTGCAAACAATTTGCAAAGGCAGACCAGCTATGGATTTGGTCTTTTAGCCCTCATCGTGGCCTTCGTGAAGGAATCGATTTCCTGCCGCGACAGCATGGAGAACGATAATTTGATATTTCCCACTGAACTCTTTGGCCCAAAAGCAAGTGAATGGGCACCTCAGCTTTCGCTCAAAGGATGAGGGAAACTGGAGAATCCTTTCTTTTAATTCCTAGATACAACTCCAGTAAATTCACTTGAGGTTATCCAGTGCTTCCGAGTGTCGGATTTTGGAGTTGCATATAATTTTAAATATAAAATATCTAGTATAATATTAGTTTATAGATTCCATTTTGAAATTATTGGTAGTTCATTTTACAAACCAATCAATACTCCTTCCTTTTCTGAAACAAACCATCTGCTATTTACTCCAACGCGGAGTCTCGCGGAGCGCAGTTCGCCAGATCAGAGTCCGAACTCGCTACTCTCGGCCGGTCAGCGGCGACCGGAGCTCGCAACCAGCTGCCAGGGACGGGAGAGCGCGTGGCCTCGAGAGAAAGGGGGGGGAGGGGAGAGCGCGGGCCGGTAAAATCACGGAGAATACAGTCCCAACACAAGGGACATAATTGGATGGTTGACGCGCTCTCGGCCAAGGATTGGAAACCAATCAGCCTTGTGCAAAAGAGGCCGTCGCGCTCAGAGGGGTTCGTGGCGGAAGAAAGCATTCACATTCGGAGCCACAAACCGGCTTAGGTGCCTCAGGACCCCACTTGAGGTCCCTGCAGTGCTTCTGATCGGGAAGTCATAGGATTCGAATCCTGACGGTGGCAGCATTTCCAACACTAGCGAGACAGCTAGGTCGAATTCAGCCGCTGTCTGGAGGAGAATTCTCGCGCCTGCCTGACCGGTATTTTCGGGGGTTTTCTCCGATTAATACCAGGCGAATGCCGGAGTTGCACCGTCATAAAAGGTCCAAAGATCTTACCTTCCCCTTCCGTGTCCTATCCTCACCTCTTGTACATTACATGTTCTACACCACCACACATGTCGGGAGACCAGTCAGCTGCTTAGAGCTTGTTCCGGTGGTGTCACGTTCGTGAGAGACTGCGATAAATATAACTTTTTTCAACGCTTTCATGACATTTTAACACTTGCATTCCTCTTAAAAAAATAAAATTAAATATTGGATAACACAAAGGATTAGAACATCATGTAAAAGTAAACGTATTATTTTTTTTCATTTCTAAGCATCACAACGTACCTAAAGATGTCCTTCTCTACTTTAAAAAATACAAATCATTGTTAAGAAAAGTCATAAGACAGGCTAAAATCATGAAACATGATCAGGATATTTTGAACTCAAATAATAAAACGAAAGTAATGTGTAATATTATAAAAAAATTGACTAAATCGACTAGAAACCTTATACAGAATGTTGTTTTAAAAGATAACAATAGAAATGTAAACGATCCAGCAACATTGGCTAGTTTCTTTAACCAATACTTTTCGGGAATTGCTGCCGATCTCAGTAAGGGTCTTCAGCCACAAAATTCAACATAAGAAGTTTCCCCAAAATGTTTAGTCACTATGTTCGTTTCCGAAACGTTTCCCGATGAAATTCTCAAAATAATCGGTAGACTAAAAAATAAATATTCAGCAGGTTTAGATGAATTTCCGGGTTGTTCGTTAAAGACTTGTGCACCCGCCATTATACACCCGTTAACTCACATATTTAATGTATCCTTATGCACAGGACTTTTTCCAGATATTTTTAAAACATCTGAAAGATTAATCTGCTTTTCAAAAAAGGCAACAAAAATGAAATTCAAAATTATCGGCCAATTTCTCTTTTATCGGTTTTTCCAAAAATACTAGAGAGACTTTTTTTACGTACGAATGGAAACCTTTCTTAGTAAACACGACGTGTTTTCAGATTGCCTACGTGGGTTTCGAAAATCAAAATCTACGGAAACAGTCATTTTTCTTTTCTTAAAGATGTCGTCTCATCCATGAATCAAAACGAAGCACCTATTGAAATAGTTTTAGAACTTTCGAAAGCTTTTGACGTCACTGATCACAACATTTTGCTTACAAAATTATGTTCAAATGGAATTCGTGATATTGCTTCAGAATGGAATGTAATCTCTATAAACTAAGATTATGTATAAGGTTCAAATTTCAATAAAATACTATAATTTAATTTTAAAGTGCATTGCTATTAAACTTTAAAAAATCTTACGCACTGCTACTGGCCCCTAGCGAATCAATTACCATGCTACATCCTTACATGCCACTGGTGGAATTTATTATGATAAAAATCTGTTAGAAATCAGTTCTGCCCTCTCGCTACTGGACTTTGGCTGAATATATTAGGACCCACGTGCTCTTAACGACAGGCGAAAAATAAAGACCCTGGTGCATCTACCAACATATTATTTAAATTATTTATTTTCCGCATTTGTGTTGTATTAAATTTTACCAAATTTTGCAAGGACACTGCGAAGAGTGTGTAAAAATATCGTAACTTTTCGTACACAACTTTCCGTGGTATCGATGTCTGTCTCAAGTCGTTGTATTCACTTTTATTCGTCTAGACTTAAATCCCCCTTATTTTATTGATTGTAAGGATGGCAGCAGTCGACGTGCGCGTGGGCCTCTTTCCGCTGCCATCGCGCGCGCGCGGCAGCCGCTGGCTCGGGTTGCGGTCGCGCGTCGCCGGCTCGTCGCCCGGGCTTGGCACCGCGCCCTGCGCCCGCTAAGATCGGCCTGCGCGGGCGGCCGGCGGGACAGGGCCAGCAGCTGCCGCCGCTTGTCACGTTGTGCAACGGCGCCCCCTTACGTCATGTTTACGTGGCGCTCGGCGAATCAAAACACGCGCGCGGGAACACTGCGGCCGGCAGTCGCGGAGGCGCGGACATCGCCTCACCTCGAGGGGGCGAAACGTCGATTTTTCGATTGTGCCGATGACATTATGTCATTGTTACACCTGACTCATAAATTGAATGTTTTTAATTAATTCGCCAACGATCTTCTCAACAGGGCTCCTAGCCTCAGAAATGTGCTGTTGAAAAAATATTTTTATAAGGCAAGAGGTGTAGCAATGACATAATGTCTTCGGCCACTATAGAAAAATTGAAGTATAGACAACAGTTCAAATGACAGCGACAAAAAACGCTGCAAATATCCTCTTCATTTGTGTAAAATAAATAGGAAAGTTACTACCGAGAAACATTTCCATTCGAGAAAAGTTCATAAATTATTTGCCTAATATTTCTTCATAAATAAATTACAAATAAATAGAATTATCAAAAACAGTTTCCTCTCTCATTGAGTCTAATTTGAACATATCTGCAACACAGCTTCTCGTACGTACTCAGGACGTAAACTTTGCCAAATGGTGCAAAAATTCCAATCATGTGCCGCAAATTACACAAACATGACTACAAAATTATTGAATGAATAATAAATTGTCTCTCCGGTGCTCCTGGAGTTTAGAAACAGGAGATTTTAGATTTTTGTAAATATTTCATTTCACTGGTACATAATATTCACATAATCTTAGATAAAAAATCTAGCCATTACAAAAACTATAAATAGATGATTATTTGGCTTATTTGCTTTACATATACTATATATGTCATAGCCAACGTCCAGCCGTCTTGAAGTACAAAGTTAAAAGCCCTTACGCGAGATTGGATTGTTTAAGTCCACATTTTGCGTAAAGATCCTGCCATTAGACGCGACACCCGTCATGCAAATAAGACACCACTTAATTGGAAATACTATCGCCTATCGTTTATCAATCATTAAATTTTAATAATTTGTTAGTTTAATCATTTTTAATAAATAAAAGTTCCACCTTAAATGAATCGGTATTTTTTAAAACTCTGCAAGTCAGTAAATGTAAACATAGAGAACTTTTCTGGTGTTTGTTTCTGATGCATAAATCCTGATTGAGAAGACCAAAGAGGCATGTAATTTACTAGAATCAGTAGTACAAAAGTCATTGGACTTATTTAAAAGTTTATGACTAATCAGGAATTTTTTTAACTAAACATGTAAACAAATACACATTGCAGGTTTAGTTTGTTATTTGGCACAATATTCTGCGAAATGACAATGTGCATATACATCAAACATGATTATTATGACAGAAACAGATGCTTGAAATATGTGATTCTATAATAATACATAGAAATATTTCCGTAATGAACATCACTTTTAAGCAATCTCTATCAGTGATATCCCAGTAACACGCAATGTACATATTCATACATACACAGTCATAAATACCCTGCACGTCTATGACTTACAGGGTTTCAACACAAAATCAAAACTTTGCAGTATCATATATTATATTGCCATTATATTGATCAAGTTTACGGGATTTACGCTTACAACGATGCATCCATCCTGCAGCTTCTATTTTCTAAAAAAAAGCGAAAATGATAAAGAGAGTGGCTCATGGGCCTTTAAGAATAACACATTCAATTGTTTTCTCGATTTAAATTACTAGTTTCTATTATGCCTAGAAAGAGTAGTGTGAAGTCGAAAGACAAAAGAAAGCAGTAGTCGAACGAACACCGAAGTCTCTCGCAGCTGTCGACCACTCACCGAGGAAGAGGCGGAGGAAGCTTCGCCCCCTGCGGGCCGGTTGTGGCACTTCGCTCGTCCCTCGCTGCCCCGCACTCGCCATTGCAAGATCGGAACTCGCGCACAAGTGTTTAATCCGCGTCGTAAGCCACGTAATCAATTCACTCAATTCAACGAAGAAGAGAACTTCTTCCCTAGAGTCTCTGTCGAGGGTTGGTAGCCCACAGAAATCTTCGTCACGCAGGCATTCTACAGGGAGCCCGGAGGTTTCACAGTGACGGGATTAGACGTAGCGATGTGTAGCATTTAAGCCACACGTTCGCCCTTGGAACAGGCTTCTGCGAACCTCCAGCTCATGCAAGACGTGTGGCGCAGCTCGTCAATCAGCGGTGACACTTTGCAGATAATGATATCGAAGTGTTACAACTAATGAGCAAGCTTAAACGAAAGATAAAACAAGCTTTCATATTGTCCACCGACCTGCCTATATACATTTTGAACTTTCTTTTTGAAAAATAAATCCCTATAGCACTAATATATGTGATTCTAAATCAGAAGATTAATAAACAAAATTGGTTAACATGGAATGTTCCAAATACAACGGAAGATTTTTCTACGATTTCATTTCATCAGTCTTCTCGAACTAGCTTTTAGTTTCGTTCATATACTCCCATTTGTACTCTTTGCTCTTATACTCCCTCAGGGGTACGAACGAACGGGTAACTCTCCCTCCCTTTCTCCAACCTTTAAACTAAAAAAATGTTCAAACTGCTCAATTTTCGGATGATACTGCAATATTTTTTTCAGACGCTTCCATCAATGTAATTAGAAATATAGTTCAATCACGTTAGAAAGCTGGGATTCAAAATTCTAGATCCAATTAAATCCAAGTAAAATATTGGTTAAAATAACATTAAGACCTTACACTACATCCACTCCAATGACACGAAGCAACAATGGCTACAGTGACTACCCCCAACCAGACAGTAAAATATCTCTAACTTCAAGACTCCAAACTAAACTGGAAGCACGACTTCGATAAACAATCTGAGGCCAAAACAAAATTACAGCACCTAAAACCACTCATTCACAGAAATAGCTTCACACCATTTAATTTCGTCATATTAATATACAAAAGTATTAAAAGATCTCCACTACTGTACGCCTGCCCGACATATATAAATGTCTCCAAAACCGATAAAAACAAAATTCAAGTAGCTAGGTCTCCATAATGGTTCGTTTTCGACCATCAACTCCATGAGGACCATTACCTTTTAACCGTTAGTACGGCACATTACTTAGGGGCCGTCCACAAATTACGTAACGCAAATTTGGAGTATTTTCAATGCCCCCGTCTCCCCTGGTAATGCAGCCATAACGCACGCTTCCACCCCCTAAATAATTACGTAACGCTTGGGACCCCCCTCTTGAAAATGCAAGAAGTGAAAATAAATTATACCACAGTAAAAACAATTTGTATTTATTTTACTGGTGTTGTATATTAAAGTAATTAATGATAATTAAATAGAAATTAGTGGGCTATACTGGCTTCACCTAAAAAGAAATGGTTGATCGTATGCTTTGCACACGCCATCCTGGATAATGCAAGAGCGAGAGTCTAAGTGCGAATTTAAGTGGATTCTAGAATATACTTCATATCAGTTCTGAATATTTTTTTCGTATCTTACAGACTCAAAATTAAAAAAAAGTATATTTATATTTATGTAACATTTTACAACTAATAAGTTTAGTTTACTTATATTTCTAAAACATTATTTTGTTAATAGTTTAATGTTTTACGACAGGACTCAGAAAATAAATTATTTCAGCAAATGTTGAAAACTGTAAAAAAAAATATCAGTGTTATATAACACTTAACTAACATCCCCTAACTCAATGTACCGCAGCGTAACGCTGCCTCATACCCCCTCCCCGCTTTTTAATGTTACGTAATTAAAGGACGACTCCGTATCTATCCACTCACTTTTAATCCAGATTAAATCAAATCATCTCCTTGATGACATTTAGAATTGTTAAAACGCCTAACCATCAGACCCGAATTAAAAGCAAATTCTCTATTATTCTGACCCAATCAAATTAGATGAATTAGAACTTGATTAGAGAACAATGAAAACCTTTCTAATAGTAACATAACCGTTAATTACATTTACTTAATAAGGCCTCAATATCTATAAGAAGAAGACAGTTTCAAAAGCAATAAAAAGTTCAAAAACAAGGCAATGAAGGAAATCGGAAGGAACGAGCATTCACAGAACCTTTAAGAATTGTTCTTTCTACGACATTAGTCATTACCAGTCCACGGACGTGTCACTTTGGCTCCCACTGTAATTTATAACTAACAAGCCACGAAGAAAATTGATTTACCTTCCCATCACAAGAGTTATAACCTCAATTATCAAAGACGGCTTAAATGCGACACTTCGATTGAGGCAGCGGCGAGACCGGAAACACGCGCGACAGTTCTATTTACGATCATCTCGAGTTCCACCTGGGCTGCGCGCGGCGCACGTTTTATTGCGTCTCCGCGCGGTGTCCGGCCATTGTGCGCGCGCGGCGCAGGAGCACAGTGGATGCGGCGGCGGAGCAGCCAACGAGGAGGGGGCGGGGCGGGGCGGGGCGGCGACCCGCGCAACAGGTCGGTCGGCGACTGCAGCGGCGCGGCGGAGCGGGGAGGTGCGGGGTGTAACGGCGCGGGGCGGGACGAGGCGGGGCAGGGCGGGGAAGGGCGGGGCGAGTCTGGGCGCAACGGGACGGGGCAGGGCAGGGGGGGGGCGGGGAAGGGCGGGACGGAACGGGGCGGGGGTGGCCGTAGTTATGATGTGCGCAAGAGGTAGAACGTTACCGGTTAGCTAATGCAAATGTGTCTGAGAATTCTTAGCGCCTGGATAAGTGCCATCAATGTTTCGCGTTTCTTGGCTATGCGGAATGGAAATAAATAACGTTTCGGACATTCTTATGTACTATGACTGCGATCATTCTTGTCTCGTATATTTTTGTAAATAAGAAAACTTAATTTTTGGTATTACAAAACTATATTGGGGAGGATTAAAGCAGATTATTATTGAGCTGTACAATCTGATCAACTTTTGATTTGCTGGTTTTATCTAACAGTAAAATAAAAATAGTTCATATGGATCTCCTAAATGGCATTTGTTTAAAGAATGTAAAGATTGTGTGAAGATGATGAAGGATTGGTTTAAATCCGATTTAATTATTATACTACTAAATAAAAATACACAAGTTATTCCCAATCCATTATGGATTTATACTTAGTTTTTCTGGATTCACTTCAGATATTGAAATACGTCATACAATCCAAAACGTAGAGCATTTTCAGTTAAAATGTCCAACGGTGAAGGAACTTTGCATTTGCGGTGTAATGCCTGTCCAAAAACGGTTATTACTGAACGACGAAGGGAGGGAAATATTGAATTTCATTACCACACCACTTGGGTTTCGTGGCTGAACGTCTCTATCATTAAACTCAAATTTCTTCCCACTATCTCACGGAATTGGGGGAAAGTATATTTAGACACTTCACCGTACATCGAACCGTCGATCATGCGGATCAACAGCGAAAGCGGTATCCAATGCACTATTGAGATCTCATAAGGCTGAAAATAACTAACGTTACAGAAAATGAAGATTCGCGTGCCAACAAATTCCCACACATTTTTTCATAACATCCAGCTCCGACGACACAGTGAATTCACTGGCAGATCGCACAAAGGCAGCTATGGCACCGCAGAGTTTGCTTCGTGAATAACAAAAACATTTTGTTCATTTTACTGAGATAGCGCGATAAATCAACAACACCGAAAATAGGAAAGTTTACACGCTGTGAAAACTAAAGGTCGTTAATTTGAATTTCCAAAATTATTTATTACGTTTAAGACGAGTATAACAAATAGAAGTAAATCAAAATATTATTTATATACAGTGACTACTGCATACATCGTCAATGACCATTATTCAAAACCACGTACGAAATCGACACATTTACTTTTTTATTAATCGCCAGGGCAATGGTTTCATCTATATTACTAATTTCGTTTGCGATCAGAAATTAAGTAAGCAGCATATGGCCATGAGACAGGTGTCAATGGTTTTGTTAGATACCCAAGATCTTGGGATATATTCAATAGCAATTAAGCAGTTTAGATTTTTACTAAATTGCGTTATTCTACCTCTTCCTTTACTGCGCGTACCGACTGAATTTTTGTTTTCTGTTTCAGTACGTCACTGCTAACATACTTCACAGCTGACCCCATGATGAGTGTGAAAGTAAATTAAGTTCTGACGTGTGAGTTTTCAGCCAATTTTTGCCGTTCCAGGAGCTTATTTTGCACATCCTTCAAAGCAGTATTTTTGCTGCTACAGACCGCTTTATTAAAATATTTTACTTACTTGCAAACATTTTTTAAAATTGTTGGAGCCATAAGCACATGCTTATGGCAACATGCAAATGCAACCAATCATTTTGTTAGCTGACATTTTTCTTGAAGTACGATTTGATACTAGTTTTAAAAAATTAGATTTGACAGAGACTACGAATAGGTCAAAGAATTTTCATCAAAAGTGAAATAATTAAACTAATCTTTGTCAACATAGATTTATTCAGAGAGCCAGCTTTTGATGGTTTTGCAGTCTTCGACCGTCTTGGTATGTAGCAAAATTCGGGAGACATTGCGGATTTCATCTTTAAATAAAATGAAAACCACCTGAACAGCCTTCGCCCAATAATTCCTGAGCCTGTCGTTCTAAGGCAGCGGATTGTGGCTGTATGTGAGCCAATCGAAATCCATTGCCATTCGCATCGTGGTGTTGGCGCGAGGGGGGTGGGGTGGTTCCCGTTAGGCCACGGCCGCCGCAGGCCTCTTGGGCGGTGGGGCGGGCGGGGGCGGGCGGGGGCGGGCGGGGGCGGGCGGGGGCGGGCGGGATTGGGGCGTGAGGTGCATCGCTGTGGACAAGCGCCCCGCCCACGAGGGCGCCAACGAGGTCAGCGGACGCGTTGCCATTCAGCGGCCGCTCTTTCGGGCGAGTCCGAACCCCCGACCTTCCTGTTACTTTCGAGTCCCTCCGAGGCTTCAGTCCCACAAACCCTATCCCCAAAGTCGGCCTTCCGAACTTTCAATTATTTTTTACTAGCTTAGCAAGGCGTCTCTGATGCTTTAAGTACTTTTTAAAATATTCTTAGTTTCATTATTTTGAGGTTTTGTAATTAGATAAAAAGAATACAAAAATTGACCAGTTTTTGAAAAACTGATCAGTAAGTTGATTCGCGGCATAAGACACCTCGCTCGTCGCAAACGGAAAACCGGTAGGCGTTGCATAATAATTTCATTCTATGTTACACCAAACCATCTGGCCTGGTCTGCAATATATTTTTTTAAATATAATAATAATAATAATAATAATAATAATAATTATTATTATTATTAGTAGTAGTATTATTATAATAACAACAATAACAACAACAATTTTTGAAGAGTACAGAACACGATTTATCGTTTTTTTCGATCTTAGGTCTGCACAGAATGAGTATTTCTTTCAAAAATCGTAGTTTTTTGCCGCAGCTCTCTGTGCCGCAGCTCTCTATATGGTACGCAAGTTGCATGCAGACCGAGACTGGTCACATGTCGCCGGCCGGAAACAGGTTACGCAATTACCATGTAACGATAGAATTAAGTCCTAGGCTTCCTTCTCCGCAACTTCATCGCCTTAAAGTGAATCAATTATAATTTCAATGAATTAACGAAGTATGTTCTTAGAAGGGTGAGACACGTATATCGAAAGGATTCGCTTGATTTCTCATTCAAAATAAAAGTTAGTGTCAGAGTAGAAGAATGAAAGAACCGGCTAGGGCAGTGAAATTTAATGAAAGAGGAATGGGAGAGGCTGGAAAACGGGGCACCTATAGTGAACAATTTGATAAGAGAATGAACACAAGCAAGTGGAATTAGAAACCAGAGCCAAAAATAGAAAGTTGTCACTATGCCATACAACGATCGTTTTGCTCGCCCTCGGATATTGTGGGATCCAAAAGGAGAGAAACATTCAAAAAGTAACCAACCTGTAAAGGAAGCTAACACCAAAGACACCGGAATAAACTAGTTCACAGAATATTAAGACAAGAAGTAAGCTGAGTAGAGAAACAATAAAGTATTGCAAGCGAAATCCTTTCATCCAGCTAAACAAACTGCCCCTTTAATACCGAGATGCCGTCTTGGTGAACTAAATGTTTCGTGCAGTGTATCGGCGGGGAGTGCTGATAAGAATGAAATCAACTACGTAGTACTCCGACATTACCGTCGACATTTGGACTCGTACAAGTATAATCTATTATTTTCCGGAACAAGAAACTGTCTGCGTTGTGAAACGTCAATGCAAACATAAAGCACTAAGCCATCTGGATCGTCATTTCAGAATAAAGAATGGGTAACTGTATTTTCATTTCCCTCACCCAGTCACAAACTTGAACTGCGCGCCTTGCAGCCAGTAATGTCGATCAAACGTTGGGTGGTTGATCTGCATCACATTTCTACCTCAATTCACGTTGTCAATTGATGGAGAGATCTTTTTCTTCCTTCCCAATTGCGCATCCAGTGAACACAATTAGAAAAAACAGACAATTCAAAATTTTATTTATTTTACAAAGTACTTCTAAGAAAATCAGAAAAGATTTACGTTACTTGCAATAAAGTTTTCGGGACAATCGATTACTCACCACTTCATAATGTATATTTGGAATTTTGAAACATAAAATACGAAACAATGAATCATTGTCCAAAAATTTAATATTACGAATTCTATATAATTTGAATGTTGGCATAAAACTTCTTTCACGAGATGTTAGAAAATTTCAATTTATTTTCCGATCTAAGCGGCTACATTTATATCTTTACAAAATATGTACATTACGGTAAATGTCTCAGTCTGCCTAATTTGTTAAATTAGTCTTTTAATGTTCATATTATCCAAAATGGGTGGCTAAAATCAGGATATTATAAGACTAATGAAAGATAAGATGTGTAGTGTATACTTACATTGCATTCGCGTTTTGCACAAGACAATTTTGAGTTCATGAAACGGATAATTTCCCATTAATTTCTAAGACAAAATACTACTCGAAAATAAACAAAACACTTCTGACCATCAACATACTTTCATCACTTTATTTTAGCCACACCGTCTGGCTAATATGCGAACCAACCGGCTAATCCTAACAGTAGTCTTATTTCGAACATCGACCATAACAGGCAGCGTATGATAAAACTACATCGCATGCACAACAGCTGAGAAGTGCTCACCGCACTACCGACCTAACAATTCGTAGCTGCGCAGTCTCGCTGATAGTGCCAGAAAACTTGTTTTGACATCTAATAACTATTAATTTTCAATTCGTAGTACAAAAAAATTCGTTTAGTACAAAAATTCAACATTTTTTGTACTGAATTTATAAGGTGTAGTCTACAGGTTTACAAAATGCAGCTAAGGAACAATTCCAACAGCTAAAACAGCACATGCCACACTAATTTTATTCGACGCAATAGAAAGATTCTACGTACGCATACCTGTCGATGTCGTAGTTTCCTAATTGCCGGCATCTCAATAAATATGTGGGAATTTCTACATGGTGAGATATTGACTTTATCGTATCCTATATATAACATAATATCTTAGTTCATTTCTTCGGAACTGTGATCAACTCTTACATAAGAAACTAGTCGTAACTTAAAAATCTCATCAAGAAACGTGCATAATTCTGAACACCGTCTCTTAATTATACATGATTAACAAGTTGGAGTATGGAATATTTTTAATCAAACACGTTACACATTTTTGTTCTATTATCGCTCGTTTCTTTTCTGTAAAACAAATGATCAAATGAAAACACCATACGTCCTGCAAAAAAGATTATTAATGATTATCTTTTCTTCGCAATTTTATTATTCATAGACTGAAATTGATGTTGCTTTTTTTATCTAATACTCATGTGACAAGAAAATATACTATTGGTTTAGATGCAAATCTACGTACATTTTCATGTTCATGATTAAATCAATTTATTATGAATAGTACCTATTGATGAGGTAATGTTACTGATATACGTATCTTTCGATGCACGTCACAAATAAAAGGGTGTGCATCACTTTCATATGCCTTGAAAATAGGTATTGATACTTTCTCTCTCAGTACTGCGTTCCGTATTTGTAACTTTCACGATCCCAAATGACCCTTCTACAAGAACATAGTTTACGATAATTTATCTTGGTTTTCAGGAAATTTGATTTTACACGCACGTAAAAACGTTACGTGAAGTCACACAACGTACCGTTCCTCTAAGATCGAAGAATTATTTTTCACCATCTTCCAGTTATAGACTCGATACTACGCACTAAACTACGAATGCCTGTCAAAGTCATTCCAAAAGATTTTGCAATAATCATACGTGGTGTGTCTGATACACTGACACATTGTAAAAGGGAATAAACATGGCATACGGAGAACATGGTCTTTGGGATAATCGCCAAACTGGTCTTGAGAACGTTCTCAAACGAACCCTTTGCCATTTATGTCTCCACACGATGAGTTAACGACGAAAGTCCCAGAACCTTAAACAGGAAAATTTCACCACCAATAAGAAAAAGTGATATTCTGAAGTTGAAGCCAACCAGAAGCGTTAATTTAAAAAACAGGGTATACAGTGGTAAAAGTATACAGTAGAGATAAAAAACAAAGTCGGACCACAGTAACTAGAAATAAATATTATTATATCTCCTAGTAAGGAGTCACAATGGCACAAGGTACACGCCAGAAGAACGTCCGCCGTCGAAAAGAAACCCATGAGACCCGCGATGGGAACGTGATACGCCACGAGGGGCCGGAACAGTCAACACAATAAGTCGGTTCCACGTCGATGTACCGAAAGTAGCCCGTGGCGTTTCGTCAGAAAACATTGCCTGGGGCCACACACTCCCGGAAAAACACGGGCGCAAGATGTATCGCCCCACCGTATCGAGGCGCGCCGACAGCCTTAGCTGTCCCGTGGCGTATCTTGGAGAAACAGATGGGCGGCAGATGGACGGGCCGACGTCCGGACAGACGGACGGACGCCGCGATAAGAGCCGCCGCCTCCGCCGCCACCGGCGCAGAGGTGTCGCAAGAAGGCGAGGCGTGGTCGCCGCGCGGGCTCGGGCGAGTCAAGCCACCGCGCGGGTTTGCAAGAACCGGCATCGGCAGCGGCGTCGGCAGCGCCAGTGGCACCGGCGCCGGTGGCAGCGGCGGCAGCGTTGCGGCGGCGCGCACCCCGACCGGCCCCGCGAGTCCGCGGCGGGGGGCGGGGGGCGGGGGGCGGCGGCGGAGGGACGGGGCTTGGGCAACGGACGCCCACCGGCGCCGCTCCTGCCGCTGCTTACTCACTCTGACGTCACGGGCCCGCAGCGCCGCGGCGAAAGCTGCGCCGCGCTCGGCGCGGGGCCGCTCGCCCTGACAGCTGGGCGCGAGCGAGCGGGCGAGCGGGCGAGCGCGCGCGCGCGGGCGGCGCTGGCCTGGCCTGGCCTGGCGCACTCACCGCGGCCGGTGACGGCGCTCACGAAGCAGCGCCACGGCGTCTTGGGCCCCGCGGGGGCGGGGGCAGCGGCGGCGGCGGGCGGCAGCAGCGGCGGCGACGGCGCCGTCGCCCCGTCGGGCGGCGGAGGCAGCAGCGGCGGCGGCGCCGGCAGGAGCGACGCCTCGTCGGCGGCGGGCGACTCGCGCACGCAGCACGTTCCCAGCCGCAGCATCGCTCCATCTGGTGCGCGGCGCGGCAAGCAGTGGCGGCGGCGGCGGCGGTGGGCGCGGCGGCGGCGAAGGCGGGGGGCGGCGGCGGCGAGCGGGGGACCTGCGCGCCGGCGGCGGGGCGCTAGCGACCCACTGACCCAGTCCGGCTCGGCAGGCTCGCCGCCGCGCACCGGCGACACCGCCGCCGCCGCCGCCGCCGCCGCCGCCGCCGCCACGGCACGACCGCCGCCGCCGGGGCCTCACGCCCGGCCTCACGCACGCCGCCGCCACGCGACCGCGCCTCCCGCGTGTGGCGCGCTGCCCGCTCGTGTCGTTTTGACAAGGCGCGTGAGGCCTCTGCCTGCGAGTGGCCGTGCGCCAGTGACGTAACTGGCAGACGCGAAGACGGACGTGGCAGGCCGACCCCTGGAGACTCGTTCGTGCCCGGCACAGCGCGATTGAAACATTCGTGACACGTTTCGAAGAAGAAGAAATTAGAGCTCTGCTTCGGTGCTATTCTCGTGCATGCCACTTTATTTATGTCTTTTATTTGTTAGTGTATATTGTAATTTTTACATGTCCATTTTTCAACATTCACTTTTCATCCTATTTTCGAGCTGTTTTTTCAAGATAAAAACTGCACTATGAAGAGAAGTGCCAAGGGTTCAAATCATAAGAAAATTAATTAGCCATCATTAATTTGGGTTCACAATATCAATATCACTAAGAAATTCAATAAAGAGCAATGCAATATAATATTTGATTGAAGAGATCCAAACACACATTAAATTCATCGCAATAATGCCAATTTTATTATGAATGGTGTCAGTGTGTTAAGGCACAAGTCGTTTCCCGTTTCGCTGGCGAAACCCATTCTCTGCAATGTTCGAATGTTTTAAATCCAGATGTTATTTCAGGTTTAAAGAATCATACAAAACCCTTCGAAAGTTCTTTCTCGTATAAAGCCTTAAGTTCTCTCAAACAAACTTACTACTTATGACTCTATTCAAGAAGTTTTGAATACTTTCTTCATGAAAATCTTCTAACGTTTTCGTTGTGTATCGACATATGCAGGAGAATACAAAAGTGTAATATATCAAAACATTATTCCGCCTCTTTTTATGCTATTTTTAAAAGCTACATACATTGTCTTCATCGAAGACCAGTAAACTTTCCTTACATCCAAATCAAGCTTACTTCAAAAAGAAGTCAAGAGTTATCAGAATTCACGTGTGTTTCATTGTCACAGATTGAAGCTGCCAGAAAGAATGTCCATGTTGAACTCTCTAACTTCGTTTCAAGAATCCTGCCTTAACTGTATCTGCTGAATTATTTAAGAAGTGGCGAAACTAGCGTGATTACATTGCCATTTAACGCAATTCCAGTTCTTAATCATATTTTCAATGTTTCGATAACAGTTCCTTGGCCTTAAGCTTTTTTATAAAATGAAAAATCTCTGTTTTAAAAGTTGATTATTGTATAAGAATGTATCTTTGAAACAGTGTGCCAGGCAATACTTATATTTACATACTTCATCGGAGAATTAAGACATATTCTTGAAGGTCATTATCCGGAACTACAAATTCTGATGATAAAATCTATAAATTATTTCAAGTTCATGGAATGCATTCATAAAGGAAATAGATTTTACTATATAATTAGCTTAGAATAATGAACTGAAATCGTGTAAAGCTTTCGCAACTATACGTATACGCTTCTCTCTTCACAAAAGAAAAAACTGTAGCTTCAGAAATAGAACACCCTGTTTTTTGTAACTAGGCATCCAATAGATTGAATTATCCTCTACATCATTTCGCTAGGTAGTATCTCGCTCGGATTTTCGCCACTCTGTGTGCTTGTTTAACGCAACGTACGGCAGCCACCGTAGAGCAACATTCGGCGTTGGCATTGGAAATTGGCCAATCAGTGGCCTTGCATTAGCATTGTGGATTGAGATTTAGAACGAAGTTTGTTTTCCAATACTCAATTCCGTCGCGACCTATTAGCGTGCAGGACAGCACGCACGTGGCGTGCCTCCGGAGATAAGGCATCGAGTTCGAGAAATCGATCGATTGAAAGTCCAATTACCGTTTCACTTTTGCACTCTGCACGCTGGTCGTAGCGAGATTTGTTTGCTCTTCATAAACTCGCACTGAGGAACGCAACCAATTCACAGATCGCAATTCTAATGGGAAACGCTCCATGATTCATCATTGTCTTAGCTCGGGAGGGCTCCAGTATACATAAACGAATAGAGCATTTCGACAATGTTCAAAAAAGAAACACTGATACCCCACTGTGGATGATTTTGTAAGTAGTATTTTGAATGCATTTTTACTTCTGAAAAACAAAAAACACAAAACACATTGATGTCTGTAGCATTGACAAACTCTCGATGTGATCAATGAGATTTCTGAATTATTGTTAAAGAATGATTATATTATCAATTTCGCAAGGAATCTACTTTAACAGTTCATTTTTTTCGATTTTTAAAATTATTTTATACAAACAACATACCGAATAATTGAATACTTAAGGAGGCTTATAGATGCGTGCGCCATATTTTTTTTGCAAAATGACTTTTTTTTAACATTTCGCCTCGTTGGAATTAATAAAAGAATAAGTAGAGTAAACCAATAAGAATCCGCCAACTCTGGAGACCTTTTGGTAATGTTGTGACATCTAACAACATCAATGTTTAATATTAAAACATCCGCGCAAATACTTCGTCTCTCATTCCGTGTATGATCTTCATTTTGATAGTAATTTGGTTCATTTGTATTAATGAGGTTAAATGGCAAAACACTTCGAAAAATAATAATTAATAAAACGTTTATCGTTGAACTGAATAATACGAAAATCGTGTACTACATTTACCATTTTTGCAATACCATCGATGTTTTGAAGATATCGACGTCTCGCATTCCTAATTAGTTGATATTGATCGTGTAAACCTTGCCTTTTCCCCAAAGTGAGACTCAACTCATTTAGAATGTAGAATTTCCTCCTCCTTTTAGACCCTTCACCCTTGGTCACTTTCATCTGAAAGAAATTCAATTTCCTGGTACGTGGAAGTTATGGCGGTTTTTGTTGTTGACTTTTTTCATTCATTATATTTCCCTCGTAACCACGATCCTCTCCATCCAGGTGAATTGTGCAGTGAATGTCGAGCTCCATAACGAACTCTATCGCAGACAGTAACAAGCAAAAAAGCACCAGTAAAAATAAATACTTTTTTTAATAAAAATATGGGCGATTCGCAACTGTGGACGTGGATGTCTCGTCCTCAGCGAGTGGGAACGCGGGATTTCTCGCGGCTGAGTCGCCCTTCCACCTCTCCGCTCCGCCTATGGGGCCGTTCGCCGCGCCGCGCAGGCGAGCGGGCGGGCGGGCGCCCAGCGGTTGCGTCATCCGGGCGGGGGGAGGGGAGAGGGGAGGGGAGGGGAGGGGAAGGCGACCCGGTGGAGGAGCCGGCGCGTGCACCGCTGACGTCGCGCTGCCGCTGGGGTCGCGCCGCGCCGCACCGCGCCGCGCCGCGCGCCTAGGGCGGGCCTGTGTTGACAGGGCGCGAGCGGCGCGCGTGCCAAGCCGAGGCCCAAATGTCATCGAACGGATGCTCAAAATACGCGGACGTACTGAGAGCAATAATAGAGGAGACGTTGCGCAGCCCACCCGGCCAATATATGAGTACAGCAGCTATCAACGTTCAGCAAAACTTGAAAAATGTTGGGCTCGCATTGATGCAATCTCCATCTGTGGTAGTGTAGGCTATTTATAGAAATTCCGACGGAAATACGCTTGTTGGATAATCGTATCATCAGATAGCGTTGGGAAATATTACAGGGGCTGTTGAAAAATAGAAATGACCGAAGAAGGATAATCTGTGGGATAGTTTTGCTCATAGATTTAAGCCACCGATATTCCGTCATTCATATTACCGCAAGGTGAGTTCCTCAGATCTCGTTTTTAGATTCAGTTTTCTGTCTTTGGAACAAACCCATTTGTATAGAGCTATAGATCCTATTATAAATGTATTTCATTCCTCATACTATCTTACAATATGAATTTTATTTCATTTTAGCTTTCAGTGCTCCATTAATTTGCTCCATCCGAACCTTGCCGGAATCGAAACATTTATCAAACACACGAAGAAAGAACGGGTTAATATTTCGGAAGGCCATACTTAGCAAAACTCAAGGGGCGACTGAAAAATGTGTTCTACCACAAAGGCACGATTCATTTTACAAGATTTACAATTAACAATGCTAGAAAAAAAAAGAGATTTGATTTCCCCAAAAATATGCTTACTGATAATCCTTCAAGGCAAACTTGCGTCTTCATATTTCGTAGATATGACTGAATAAACCACCTGAAACTCAGGGCGAAGTTTAAATGTCGCAACTGTCGATAATATAATCTTGGTCACACAAGATGCTGAAGTAACAGAATTTGATTATATCTACGTCATTGATTGTCTCATTTAGCATGTTGAAGGTACAAAATAATAATTTTTATATCCTATAATCTCGTACTGATATAAACGGGTTACCTTGTAAGAATTATGAACAAATTTATTAAAGTTTTCTTCAACGCGAAGAACCAATAACACATTGTATATAAATTATTATTAGAGGAATAGTGCAATTGACAATATTAAAAATAAATTGCCAATAACAATATGTACTTTCCCATTTTAATATACTAAGCCTCAAAATTTGTCATTTGGCGGGTCGATCAAACACGTCGCTTCAAATAATCGTTATATCATCTCTTTCATTAGTGAACGCAAGTCATGTTCAAATGTGTTGACGTGTTTGCCTGACAGACGTAATCAATTGTCCACATCTTTGGATTGGCAAAGGCTTTACCTGCTGTCGAACCTTATCTCTTTACAGGTGCATGCCTTGGAAACGCATTCTTACAATAGTTGTGTAAGTACTGCACATTTCATCGCAAATCATTGATACGAAAAACCTTCTGAATCACCAACATTGCATTGACATCATCAAAAGAGGATTCATCAGCAAAAATCACAACCGTAAACTTGATATTAGGAAACTTGATGAATTCATTTAAGGGTTAACCATTACTATTTGCATCGTTTCCTAGATTTTTAAAATAGCGATGTATTATTGCTTAATAAAAAGATAGGCAGTAGAACCTGTCAAATTGTTAGAACCTACACGTAACTTAGCTGGCCTCAGAGGATCACATCTTCAACACTACGTAATCCAGAGCATCATTAACAAGCGGCTCCAGATACACGTCGCATTCTTCCTTTCGTTCGCTGGCCCCCTCTTTAATAGTCTGCTTCCTGCGCTTGTTCCGGTCCGCCGCCGCCGCCACTGGGCGCCGACGCGGCGCGGCGCGGCGCGGCGCGGCGCGGCGCGGCGCGGCGCGGGCGCGTGGCCGTGTTGACACAGCGGCGCTCGGGCGCGCAGCCTGCCGCGCTGCCGGCGGGGGCACCGCCCCCCTCCGCCTGCGCCGCCCCGGCGATAAGCGATAAGACAAGCGCGTGCGTCACGGCGCGCCCACGCGCCCAAGGGGCGGACCGGCGCTCGCCCCGCTCCGCCCCGCTCTGCCCCGCCACGCCCTGCCGCGTCCCACGCCACTGCTCCCGAACCGCCCCACGCCGCCCCGCCCCGCCCCGCCCCGCCCCACCCCGCCCCGCCCCGCCCGCTGCTCACCAGCCGCACCCTCTCTGTGTGCCACATACGTCTCTCCAAATACGACTCCTCTCCCCGCCACGTGGCGCCTCGCCTGGCTCGCCCAACTACCTCTCGCCTCACCCCACCCCACCACGTCCCACACCACTGCTCCCCGAACCTCCCCGCCCACTCTGCCCACCAGCCGCACCCTCGCTGCCACATTCGTCTCTCCACATACGACCCCCTCCCCCTGCCACGTGGCGCCTCGACCCGGCTCGCCCGACCCGGCCACTCCCCCTCACAGACGGAGCCCGTCCATGCCTCCTCAGCGAACGCCATGGCTTCATTCATCTCGCCCACTTCGCAGGTCCCTCTCTCCCTCGCCGACATTCCTGCACATCTAGCACCCCCTTCCCTCGCACGTATCCTCCCGCACTGCCTAGCCTTTCTGCGCCGCTCACTCCATTTCTCCCCGACCCTACCCCTTCTGCCCAGCGGCTTAACGCATCCATTGCCACCATTTCTTTCACCCCCCTCCCCCCCCCCCCGCGCCATTGCCATCATCACTCTGCTGACTCCCCTCGCACAATTAGTGATGGCGAAGTTCAGCAAAACGTCGATACTCCGATACTCCACCCAAAAGCGTTTTCGATGCCGGTGGAAACATCAACAAAAAACATCGATATTTAAAATATCGATGTTTCACATGTGATTTATTTCGAAATAAAATGTCCCAATTAAAATTTGATACACGTCAGTGGTGTGCGCTGAATTTTTTTCCAGGGTGAGTAAAATAGAATCTACCAACTGACAAAAATAAGGTTCAACTTTTAGATGAATAAACTAACCCTAACAATATTTTGCACAAAAGGTAATACAGCCAAGAGTAAATAAAATACTATAAACTGGATGCAAGATGTAGGACATAATTATTTGCAATATATTCAACACACCCATATTGTGTGAAATATGCACAATAATAAAAATATCTAAACACTCTCAAAAACGGCTAAATTTTTTCCTTTAACCTTTTGGTAGGGTTAGTGCGAAACGTACTGTAACAGACGGCACAAATGCAAATTTGCTCTATACTTTTTTCCTACACTATTATTTTACACAATTGTTATTTTTTCGACGTATCTCAGTATTTATGGTCAATATTTACATTAGCGGTGATTTGTTTACATTATTAATATTGCATTGATGAGTATATCTGCATCCAACATGTGATCAATTCTAACTTTCCCAAATGTGTTCTGTAAATTATAGTGGATAATAAACGTTTTTCACTGCAAGAGAAAAATCAAGACTAACAGTAGTGTCTGCTTTTTTTCTTCTTTTTTGATACCCAGTAAGCCATTTATGAGCTGTGTGAAACTTTTTAACTTTCTTACACCGGTCTTCACTCGAGTCCTTATTTTTAATTCAGGTGTGGGACTTTCCTGTTTCTTCGCTTCAAAACTACAAGAAACCAAGTTTTGCCGTATATGTCTTTTCACAATACAGTCACGTGTATTACTGTCTTCAGTATCCGTTGCACATCCGAGTTGGAGATCCTCTTCCATCACTCCGCAGCACCGACAATTGCTAGCTTTTGTAAGTATAAAGATACTTTGAGGTTGGCAATATGGGTGCAAATTGTCAATAATGTACTTGCAAACGCAGACACTGAATATGTGAATTGTTAACAGTTATTCAATTTACTTTTAATGTTTCAAAATCACAGTTTAATGTTCCAAATATATATATATATATATATATATATATATATATATATATATATATATGTTCATGTTTCAAATATATATACACACACATCCGATGTTCAACAAACACAACGCACGAACTGAACGGAAGGTTCTGCAGTCCCTAGGATAGCGGAATCTTGCCAAAGAACATCAGACCTTGAGGCAGGACACTCATTTCTCAAGATCAAAAGGAGATACAGAGGGGGAGCAAGATGGAGGGTGTGGGAGGGGTGGGATAGAAAGAGAAAACAATAAAATATCCTTTGACGTGGCAGCTACAATGGAAATATGACTTAGATTGTTGTTAGGTTTTTTAATAGTTTGTAAAATACTGTATGTTGTAAATAGCGTGAAACATTTCTTCAAATTACTTGGGTAATCAAATCTTACCTTGCATCTATGGACTACACTCCTCTGAAGTAACACGTTAATATTAATTTAATGTAAATCTTGCCTTAAATTTAAAAGCCATCTTAATTTTATAATTAATGTTTTATGTAGTCAAGATCATCTCATAGTCAGAAATCATAATGCAGTTTAACGTGATAACCCCGTACAAAATAATTAATAAAAGTAACAACCCTGGAGAAAGGTTGCGAATATACACACTATTTGGTGGAGCCTGGGATCGATAGAGTAGCAGTTGTCAATGACTGTTCATTACGAGCAATCCACAAATAAAATAGATACTGGAAATGCTATTTTTATTAATTTAAGAATTGTTCTTGTAAACATAATTATTTCTTCAAAAATACGAGTAATGCATCGATCTGAAGAAAACAGTGAAAGCAAAACATCGCTGTTACACAAGTGCATAATATCGATGTTTCTGCTCGAAAACATCGATCTTTTAAGAACATCGACGTTCTTTGACGTCCCCACGTACACCCCACGCGACCACCCACGCGTCGCGCCGCGCCGCGCCGCGCCGCGCCGCCCAGCTCGCCGCGTGTGCCTTGGAGGCTCGCCGGAAGGCGCGCGCGCGCCGACGCGTCGCGCGGTGGGAAAGGCACGCGCGTCGCCGCCGCGCGGGTGGGCAGGCGCGAGGGCGCCCTCGCAATCGGCACGACGGTTCCTTGAACTATGACCTAGCGCAGGCGTTCTAGTATTTTAATAGTTTATTATTCAACTACTGAACTCTAATTGATTCTTGGGTTTAACTATTAGTGAATAAAATATGTGTCATTGTTTTAGTCTTGAGGGTTCATACTCAATTTGTTTCAATGCTATTTACACGAACAATATTATTAGTTACATATATATTTGTTGGGGACGCATAGATAACTTTCTCCTATGTCATCATTCTCAAGGAACAGCTACACGAGAAATGTGCGAGATTTATTGCAAATGAAAACCAACACATACCCTCCAAAGTTACTGAATAATCAAATTTGTAGATATGCCGTTTATTTTCTACCAATAATCTCGTGTATAATAAATTAATGTTGCCCATGAATGTTCATGGGTTTGAATAATACCATTGTAAGTTGCAAAATTCCTGTTTATTCTGTTTATTCTGAAGCCTACTCATGCGTGTTGTGTGCTTGTGCGAGATAGAAAGAGAAAGAGAGAAAGAAAAAGATAAAAAGAAAGAAAGAGAGAAAGAGAAAGAAAGAGAAAGGGACAAAGGGACAAAGAGAAAGGGACAAAGAGAAATAGAAAGACAGAAAGAGACAGAGAGAGGGAGACAGAGAGAGGGAGACAGAGAGAGGGAGACAGAGAGAGGGAGACAGAGAGAGGGAGACAGAGAGAGGGAGACAGAGAGAGGGAGACAGAGAGAGGGAGACAGAGAGAGGGAGACAGAGAGAGGGAGACAGAGAGAGGGAGACAGAGAGAGGGAGACAGAGAGAGGGAGACAGAGAGAGGGAGACAGAGAGAGGGAGACAGAGAGAGAGAGACAGAGAGAGACAGAGAGAGAGAGACAGAGAGAGACAGGGAGGGAGACAGAGGGAGAGAGAGACAGAGGGAGGGAGACAGAGGGAGGGAGACAGAGGGAGGGAGACAGAGGGAGGGAGACAGAGGGAGGGAGACAGAGGGAGGGAGACAGAGGGAGGGAGACAGAGGGAGGGAGACAGAGGGAGGGAGACAGAGGGAGGGAGACAGAGGGAGGGAGACAGAGGGAGGGAGACAGAGGGAGGGAGACAGAGGGAGGGAGACAGAGGGAGGGAGACAGAGGGAGGGAGACAGAAAGAGGGAGAGAGGGAGCAGAGATGGAGTAATAATTGAGGAAAACATTAAAATTCCGTCAATTATTTCGTTTACTGTCAATTTATGTATTCGTCTAAAACATTAAAAAAGAATATTAAACAACCTTCATTACATTAAACAACGTATATTTGGAACAGGTCCAACGACGGTTAGTTGCAATGTTAAATTACTGAATTTTTGCTGATATTCCTGATATCACGGGTCATGTTGGATCATCCTCAAGGATCTTGAACGGACTCCCACCAACAAGCAGATTTACATAACAAAGCTTTCGGTTAATTAATGAGAAGGAAGGGAGCTTCGAGGTACATTGTACATCCCCAATCGATACATGTTTGGAAGACATAAGTGTTTATAGAAACGAGTACCGACAAGCAATCTCCATTATTTTCAGTCATCTGACAGCCTCTGAAAGAAGAACACGCCTTTAGGTACAATCAACACACTGTGCACAATGTACAAGTACATATTACATAATAATGTAATCTAAAGAAGAGAAGCATTGTGGTAAAATGTGTCGAATGGAAGGCAACATAGAATCTTAATAAATTAAACTACTACATAACCGAATTTACTCGTTGATTGCAATGAGTACTTAATGTTTTATTTAGGATTATATATAATTTCAATATTCACTGACATCACGTTTCAGTTAGGTATTTAGAGCAAATTTCCAAACAAAGACGTTAACTTCTAGATCCGTTCATTGCTATTTTGCGACACCTAAGATTGCAACTAAGTCTCTTTGTGTTTTCCTTATGTAAGGTCAACAGACCGTCATCCGCTATTCGTTGAATTACAGCAAAGCTTCAGAAGTATTCCACTCCACTTCGAATCGCATTTGGTTTGGAAGGAATTACCTTTCACTGTTTTGTGTAATCGCGTCAGACGAATCTCTGTGCCACGCCCAGCACTGTACATTATTCGTCGCAAAATTCACCCAAGAAAGGGTATATTACGCTTAATTATAAACGATTGAAAACACATTGTTTCTAAGACGGCTTATGAGGCGAAGCCTAGAAGTAAAAGTACTAGTACTAGAAGAAAATAACAAGATAACTCGATATATGATTTTGGTTAGATATGTAGGAAGAAGCAGCGAGTTTCTATTACTGAAACACGTAAATTATTTTAGATTTGAAATGAATTTATGAAACATTTACAGGGAAAATGTCATATCACTCCTAATGACATTTTCCTTTTTGGACGGTACTTTGTTCCTGCAAATTGAGTTTACAGAAAACGTTTACACCAGTCTGGATAATTTCTGATGGTAACTTTTCAGTTTGTTTAATTTTCACTTTCTCGATGTTTTATACTTACGTAATGAAGTTAAAATTATTGCAGCGGAAGCTGCAGCGGGAAGTGGCGATTCTTCGCCAGAGAAACCTCATTTGCGTCAACAACATTTGTGTTTCATGAAAAAAGTCATTTGTGAGGTCCTGCTATCGAAAAGGTGAATAAATATTGTTTGCTATGTGCAGCAAATTACTTCCTCTAACAGAGGATGGCTATGGCTGTCCAGAGTTCCGCGGCTTGCGGAAACCTCTCACAGTGTCCCGCTACCTCCAGTCGCGGAAGCATGCAAGTTGACGCGAGCACT
Organism: Gryllus longicercus; assembly: GCA_038098605.1. Taxonomy (NCBI): domain Eukaryota; kingdom Metazoa; phylum Arthropoda; class Insecta; order Orthoptera; family Gryllidae; genus Gryllus; species Gryllus longicercus. Next base: position 1,073,917 of record JAZDUA010000208.1, on the reverse strand, counting down.
TCGCAAAGCAACGCGCTCACAACGACAATGTCCAATGGAGCATGGAAAGAAAAGTATCTTTTCGCCGATTGCGGCAGCTATGCCAAATGTTGAGTTGGCCAAAACGTGCTTAATCGCATGAAGTATAATTTGCAACGGCATTATACCGTTAATCATGCTTCTGAATATGACAATTACTCTACAGAAGGACGAACTCTACAGAAGTTTGCAGTGCGAAGGACAATTACTCTACAGAAGTTTGCAGTGCTATGAAAAGATGTGTCTCAAGAATGTTTTCAATATATTTTGTTGTTTTAACAGTAATATAGCACAATATAAAACACGTTACTTATACTAATTTTAAAATTTTCCCTTCGGGAAAGAAGAACATCTCATTCTTCTCAAAATTAGCTTCAGTGTCAATCATTCACGAAACATCGAATTTTGGAGTGTGTAGATGTACTCAGAACAATGTATTCGGAATTTGAAATTTAAGAATTTGTTTGATTTACAATTATAATTTAATATATTTGGTACCCATTTTTCTCTAGATGTAGGCTTTGTTCCGTATGATTTTCAAATAGAAATAACTGTTTTCAGGGTGACACTGAATTAAGAGAAAAATTGGAAACATAGAAACATTTATTAGAATTTTATGAGAACGTCTTCTAAAACATTTTACGAAACTGCATCGGAATGCTGTTCGAATGTTTCGATCAACGTAAAATTATGAGTGGTATTTTTTCTCTGAAAATTTGTAAATCTCAAATGAGAAGAATCATTAGAGCTCAAATGTGAAATGCATGAAGAAAATATTTGATTTCGCAATTAGCTTCATTTTTTAAAATTTTAATTTCCTTTAATATCAGTATTCCCGTTATTACTTCATTTAGTAGCAGTTTTTAGTTAACCTTTAGTATACTTATCATAATCAGTACCATGATAAACTGAATGTCGCAGCAATTAAATATATCAATGTGATTGAAAATTTCTTTGCAACTAAAAATTTGGCATATCTGGCACAATCTGCAAAAGTATATTTTTTCTTTCAATACTGCATTGAAAAATGTTTTCTTTTTATTTTCAAATTACAAAAACTATGTGTATAACGAGTAAATGTTTCATTAATGTTGCAAAAATATTTTACTTTCTTTCCGTCGGAATGTCCTTTCCCACGGTTTTCCCTAACCAGGGATCTCCCAGCAGGAGGTTACCGCCCCAGCCGGGCCAAGCTCTCAGCTCCTGACGGGTCTCCCGACATGTGTGGTAGTGTACTGCAGTAAATATATGTGTGTACGTAAGGGGTGATGATAAGACAAGGAAGGGGAGGAAAGATAGCGCGCGATCCGTGTTCCAGTTTGTCAGGGTACTCATCCGGCATTCGCCTGGAGTTGATAGGAGAATCCACCGATTAGGTCAGCCGCCCGCTCGAATTTTGCAGCTCACGGCGGCTGATTTGGCCTAGCAAGTGTCGAAAATCCTGCCCGCGTCGGAACGCGAACCCTAGGGCATCCCGTTCAGAAGCCCTGCGTTGACATCAATCCATGCCCTGAGCCACCTAAGCCTGCAACAGCTTTGGACTTGAGTGGCAAGCGCATTCGGCGCGCTTGTGCTCCATATGGAGCGTCACCTGAACGGCGGCGCGCGGAGCCCGGCAGCGTGTGGTGGGGGCGGGGGCAGATCAATCGCCCGCTCGTTAACGCATCTCGGCGCAGGGCGTAATGAGGCGTGCGTTACGCCGTTATGAGCGCACGCGACGTGACGCGACGCGCGGGCACGCACGCGCAGCCGCCCACTCTTCTCTTCCTGCAGCCCCTCGGCACCCGTCGCTCAGTCGGTTTGTTTCCACTTTGCCAGAGATTCATAGGGCGGAGCAACACAGAAGGCGAAGCTGGCAGTTAATGTGAATTCGCAGCACTTTACACGCAACACAAAATTTATTTATTCGGGTTTGGTGGTATAACGGTTAGCGGTTATGGCGTTGTCCTCCATGTTTGCTGTACTTCAAACTCGATCGAAGCCGTGACCTTTATAAGGGCGAAAAAATCCACGGTACGCCTACTTTCGGAGGGAAAGTAAAGCCGCGTGTCCCATGTAGTAGATTTACGACATGTAAAAGATCCTCAAGCCTAAAATAAGCCTCTAAGCTAACTTCAAATTGCCTGTCTCGAAGTCTGAGATGATACCTTCTTTCTCTGCTAGATGGGGAAAGGAGCGTAGCGAAATTTGCTTGGCCATGCGAAAGAGCGGGCCAAGACTCGTCACGTAAAATAAGGCATTAACTATTTTATTTGTTTGTTTAAATGCCCCTCGGGTGGCTCATAGCGTGCTAGCTTTCCGAGGTATTCTCGCGTGTCCGAATCCAGGTCCGTACAAAAATAGATTTACCATCGTCTCAGTTTATATAGCTGACGAAAGAAAAGCTCAGCCAGGCCAAGTATGCTTCGTAGATGCAGTTATGAGAATACGTCATGCCCACCACATGTCTCCCTCACGCCATGGCGTGGAGAATAAATACACCGGGCTAAGACCTGTGAGCATCCTTATATGACATTAGTCGAATTAATCCGACTCGAAAATGTCAAATACATCACCATGTAATCAAAAGTATCCGGACACGTCCAAAATGGTGTTATGGTGTGGTCGTGTTTTTCATAGAGGGGGCTTGCACCCGTTGTTGCTTTGGGTGGCACTATCACGGCACAGGCCTACGTTGATGTTTTAAACATCTTCTTGCTTCCCACTGTTGAAGAGCAATTCGGGGATGGCGGTTGCGTCTTTCAACACGATCGAGCACCTGTTCATACTGCACGGCCTGTGGCGGAATGGTTGCACGACAATAACATCCCTGTAATGGACTCACCTGCACAGAGTCCTGACTTGAATCTATCGAACACTTTGGGATGTTTTGGAACGTCGACTTCGTGCCAGGCCTCACAGACCTACATTGATATCTCTCCTCAGTGCAGCACTCCATGAAGAATGGACTGCCGTTCCCCAAGAAACTTTCCATCACATGATTGAAAGTATGCATGCGAGAGTGGGAGTTGTCATCAAGGCCAAGGGTGGGCCAACACTATTGAATTTTAGCATTACCATTGAAGGGCGCCACGAGCTGGTAAGTCATTTTCAACGATGTGTCCGGATACTTTTGATCACATAGCATGCATACATCTATTTGTTTAATTTATTTCATATTTATTCAAAGACTTTAATGAAACTCTTTTTTATCTATTATCTCAACATTCTCCATTGCTACACCATTCATTACGAATTCCTCTTTCAACTGCAGAACCGTGTCTAATTTAGCTGCATTCTAGAGGCTGCGCTGATTGGTGGTTTTCCGTAGTTTCTCTGATCAATACCAGGCGAATGCCGGAGTAGGACTATAACAAAGGCGCCACGGTCGGTACCCGATCTTACTATCTCCATCCTTGTCTTCTTGCCTCCTCTTAAACACACACACACACACTTACATGCACTACATTATCGCAGAGGCCAGTAGAAATATTACAGCTTGTGCCACTGAGGCGTGCCTCCTAATAGAGAAACCTGGGGGAGGGAACTCAGCAAACCTATGCTGATTTGATTGATTGATTAGTAATTTCGGTCGCGCCAACGGCTAAGGTTATTATTCCTGTAAGTGTAGTGCAGGCTTTCTCTCGGAAGGTAGCTATGATCTTTTCCCCTTTAGATGGTGACATCCGATGCTAACCTACCTTAGGCTAGCGGGGTTTTCCCCGATCAAGTATCTCTCGCCAACGCCTAACCGCCTCAGATGGGACAAGCTCTCAGCTCCCGACGTGTCTACCCGGCACATGTGATAGTGTAGAGCATGTTAGTGGTCGCGTGTGTAAGTATTGGTTGAGGATAGGACAAGGAAGAGAAAGGGAAGATCGCGCGCGATCGCTGGCGCGTTCTACTCCGGCATGCACCTGTTGATGATCGGAGAAACCACTGATCAGAGCAGCCGGCCGCAAGAATTATCCTCCAGACAGCGACTGTACTCGACCTCGCTATCTAGCTAGTCTATAAAATATTGCCACCGTCGACTCTCGAAGCTAGAATCACGCAATCAGAGGCACTGCAGTGACCTCCTTTGATACCCTGAGCCAACTCTTCCGGTACAAACTTATGCAGGTCAGGACAGATGTCACGTTTCACCGAAAATACCTTCATACTTGGGATATAACATCCACTACACATACAGTTGGCACTCAGTTGACGCTCCTTGAATCAAATAATCAGTCTATTTTTAAAACAGACCTTCAAGTAGGGGAAACAGCGTAAAATCTCTGCGAAGAATATTAAGCCAAGTATGCAGAATTTCTGGATTTTGAAGCGTAGTATAACAACCCAAATTCAATGTAAAATACTAGTAGTATCAGAAGAACACAACATTCAATATACTTTTCTGAAAATTTTATTTAAACACTTTTGCGACAACTCGAACTGAAATAATAAAATCGAACTTGAACTGAAGATGTAGGACTACTGAGATATTATCGTACACTGACAATTAATTTCGACGTAATGGTATAGTATTTATTTAGTGAAGTCGGGTCGTTGCTCTCCAGAGTAGGAATTGCTTTGGAACTTTGGCGAGAAATGATAAAAATTTAATTAACAACATGAATATAAAATTTACAACACGATTTATGCTCCTGGCTCATTATGCACAGTTGTCAGAGAGTCTTTCATCTATTTAGTGTAGTTTTGAAAGCCAATATTTCACTAAAATATATCACCAGCGAAAAACGATATTTTAAATTACTTAATCAAATTGTAAGGATTTAGCTTTACGATTCGATGCGTTTAAATTCAATGGTTTCAACAGTAAACTGTGATTTTAGTGCACATATTTATTCTAGGTTTGCTTATAATAATTGCAAAAAGTATTTAAGATAATTCTTTTACACTTGTATTGCGTAGCATTATTCACAAAATTTCACGCCGTTATCTCACTCGCGATTCCTAAGGAAATGTCGTAGAGACTAGAAATAAAATAATATTGGGAACATGATCATAATAGTCGCATGAACATTTATTATAAACTGTAATTCAACCAACGTGTTCAAGGTATTCAGAAAACGAATCCTTGGAACAAAAGGTACTAGAGATCTCGCTATCAGAAAAGAAACATCAAAGCTATTTCACTATTGTGCCTAGTAGTATTCATCCCGTATTCTCTCTCAAGCACGCGTGCAGAGAATAACTGCATTCAGCAGGAAACGTTAAGAGGTAACTGATGATGCCCATTTAAGTACTAAAGTGTCTTCCGGTACGTGTTACTCAAGAAGGACTGAATGAAAGAGAGCTGCCTACTCTCTGACGCGTTGAATACCAACAATAAGAAGCATTGTGAACTAAGATAGGAGTTCACAAAATGATACCTGTATCAAAACTAATTTAACTCATTTTCGTATGTTTCACGAAAAGGTCGCATTCCAAAAACGTATTTTTTCCTAAGTGGAATTCATTCTCCGAATCATTTTTACTCATAGATTTTCGGATTCAGTCAATTATACTTTTCCTCTTTCTCGGTCAAAAAGGTGAAAGGTGTTGGATTTCGTCCAAGATTATAAAGTGATATCAAAAACCCTATTGAAGTCATCTGTGTTGAAAAACAATGGTTTTGCTATTATGACTTTATGGATAGAAGTGAACACAAATTGATGTGTGTCACACATGACGCGGGCAAGTTTAAACCTTTTGAGCTCTAAACTTCGTACACACGTCAGGAGTAAGGTACGACACAACGGATGCTCAGCACAGATTCAAAATCTGATGTTTCAAATTGATTTATTATTAACTTAATAGAAAAACAAGGGGGGCATTTTTTCAATACTCGATTATATTTCAAATATAAAAGTGTGTTCACTACAAGAAATAAATTTAAAAAAGGCGACTGGCTAAGATTAAAATAAAAATATCAAATATTCAATTCAGTTAAATCTCGAATGAATTATTCACAGAACCGGGGAGAACATAAAATAGAGTTCATAATAATAATAATCAATTTTGTTTTTCAAATTCAATTAATTTGGCTTTGCGTGCGCGGCGGTAGTTTATAGAATAGTCGGAGGGTACTAGTATTGGGGGAGCATTTTCAGCTAAAGCTGACGAGCAGATAAGTCAAGGTCTGTAGTGCATATGCTTAATATGCTAGAAATGATCAGTGTTCGCTAGATTGGAATTCATTAAATGTTGCTTGCAGTCCGCAGAATAACGGGTGGGAACATTTTTAGCTCACGTTGACGGTAGCCTAAGTCAAGGCCTGTAGCAGCAAATAAATAATAGTATATAACCTTATGCATACTCGTTACATAAAACTTGTGTTCTGTTCGGAGTGATCTGAGAGTTTCAATTTGTTTTTAATTTTAGTAATTCTTAATAAACTTTGTGATAATATCAGCTTTGTGAGTCCATAATTAACCTACAATTACGGCATTATTATTTTCGCAGTAGCATAATTTTTCATCAACTTTTGATTTTTTATTAGTTGGATTTATTCTAAAGCTGGTTTAATGACCATTTTTGAGGAAAGTACAAGTGCATTTGGAGAAAATTTCGGCAATGAGCATTTATTTAGTCTAAAATTATGAGCTACCATTCTTGCGCTCTGCTGAAGTGTCGGCCAGGCTTACGCACTATGTAGAGAAGCAGCCGGGTCGAGGCAAAACGAGAAGTGTGGTCGTGCGGAGCGGCGGGAGGAGAATCCAGAGTAAGTTGGAAATGAAAATACAATTATTTTTATTTTGAATATAAATACAATTACCTCCTTTCCTGTCTTAGAGATGTTATAATAAATACTGGGACACTTAGTTTATTAATAAATATCACTCCACCAAACAGCAGCAAGGTGTTGTTGTTTTCTTTGACCAACATGTGAAATGTTGGGTTTATAATATAGATAATTTATTTAATTTGATTTAGGCATTAAACCCGGTGGCGAATTCTTTACACTTATACATTTAATACATTAATACAATACAGTAAAGAGCACTAAAATACAGGAACTAGTTCAATTTTATTTCAGTTTATGTATGCCAAATAAATGGAGAGGTGCTTCACCGACTACTGATCTTATTGCTTAAACTTCAGTTGCTAGAATGTAACCTTATCTTAAAAGTCTCAACGTTTGTGAGAGAAGTCTCTATTAGTACTACGTACAAGCTATTCCAAAATTTGATAGTACTATTTTCAAAAGACTATTTTCCAATATCGGTTGTCTGTTTCCTTGGAAGCATTTTCCTATTATGGTCGGCACATTCTACGTAAATGGGTGCACTTGTTTCTTCACGTATTTCGACGCGCTGTATCCGAATCTGAGGCCAAAATTGCGCAACCACCCACCAATTTCTTCAAAACGCAAAAACACACCCTGACAATGATTTTTTTTGTTTTCGGGGATTATTGTCAGACCCAGAGAAATGTTTTTCTGTCTCTGTCAACACGCTGAATCCGAATCTGAAGTCATAATTGCTTGGTCTTCAATTTCATGGTGGTTTTTCTCTATTTAAAAAAACTGATGAGTGGTGGTGCAATTCCGTTTTCAGATTCGGATTTAGCGCGTCGACATACTTTGAGAAACATTCATTAAATCTTGGGGTCTGATAACTTTTTTGTGTGTGGGCCTGTGTTATGACCCCCAGATACTTACAACTACAATGGTGTTTGTAAAATTGTAACACTCGGAAGGAACGGTCAGAATCATGTAAAAATTGGCGAAATTGTAGAACAGTGTATCTATAAGAAGTGATTAAATTTGAATAGAGATGGCGTGCACGTTGGTCTAGCAGCGCCCTCCTTTGTGTGACACGTCAGGTCAGTGTTATGCCTCACTCAGTCGTTGTAGAGCCGTCAAATGACATGTAAACGTGCAAGCAAGTGCCGGTATGCCTCTTCGACGCCAATGGACGCAATATCAGCATCTGAGTGAGTTCGACCGGGCAGAATGATCGATCTCTGGGAAGCGAGTTTGTCGTACCGTGACTTTGCGGTTCGAACGGGGTCCCCTGCTACGGCAGTGATACACGAAACCAGTGGATAGAGGAGGGTCGTACACAGCGACGAGTGGGTACTGATCCACAAATGTGACCACAGTGCGAGATGACCGCCATCGTCTCCATAACCGACAGAACGGCGTCGCCAAGTGTTGGCTCGACTTTGGAGCACTGCAACGGGTGTGGTTACGTCTGCGTCGATGGTTCGACGGCGTCCGCTGAGGATGGAATGGTGGCACGGATACACGTCGCAGTAGCATGGTGCCACTGCGACGGATTCCGTGGATCAGAAACCACCAACGCCTTAGTCACCAATGGGACGAGTTCCGCTTTGGGCTACAGCGATGGCCGCGTACGTTCGACGCTACCGAGGTGATCGCAATCTGCCAGCCTGCGTTGATCCGTGCCATAGCGAACAAATGCCAAGTGTGATGGTTTGGGGCGTCGTTGGCTACAATGTGCGATCTCGCCTCATCCGTATTGAGAACAATGTGAACAGCAATCGCTTCATTAGGGAGGTTTTAGAGCCCGAGGCACTTCCCCTCCTGCAAGCAGCTCCACATGCCATATTTCAGCCAACCCCATGGGGCGAAGAATGTGCCAGCTTTCTGCGAAGAATGACGCGTACCACTGCTTCGCTGGCTTACACCTTCGCCTGCGATACCACCCTCGAACATGTTTGATCAGTCGGCAACTCATTCGTTTAGGTCTTGCTGCAGCTACTGCTGATGCTTTGTGATCACGAATAGAAATCGCGTGGCAGTGTGTTCCCTAGCATCACATCCAGACTCTCGTTGAATCCATGCCACGACGACTAGAGGCTGAGATGGCAGCGTGTGATGGCTTCATACCGTACTCAATACTCAAGGTCAAAATGTAGATATAGTTCTGTATTTCTAATCATTTCTATATTGTTATACTTCTAATGTACTACTGTACTAATGTACCAACTAATACTGTAGAATAAATTTAATTGCAATAGTATATCTCCTTCTTGGTGTTGCATTTTTCACAAACAGCAGTGTAGTTATCTGCGTAATTATCTTGCCTCTAACTAAATGCTTCACTGTCCCTTGATTTCTACTACGAGTGAAACCATTTTGCATTTACCCTGATAAATTCTGTTGATTTCCGTCCATTCTTTCAAGTATTGCAAGTCGCGCTGTACTTTATCAAAATCTTTACAAAAAATAAAAGTTACAATTTAGTCTTATATATTAAATACTCTTCTCCCTCTAAAAAAATACAATTTAAACTGATTTGCATGTTAAATAAATAGGCAATGAGATTAGTGTAATTTTTTCAGTCCTTTAATAATGAATATAGGAATAAAAACTTCTGAGTAGAGAGATCTTTTCTAGTAATATGTATTTTAATTACAATTTGTTTCGTATTTGAAATGCCTCTCTATTATTTGTGTTTAGAAAATTTAGAAATTACATTAATGTGTTTGTTTAATTTATGTATTGAAATTAAATATGTCATATAATGTTCACAAAATATTGAAGTAAACAGTCAATACTTAGTATTTTAATAAAATTTTTAATATTGTAATGGTACAAGCAACGTGCATAAGTGAATTAAATATTGTTTGCATTCCCTCTCATCGACCATACCGCATTTGTTTATCAAAACAATAATATTATCTTTCGAAGTAGGTGAGTTTCTGATCGCATTCCCTGAACGTCGCGCCGTGGGGTCCGGGAAAGACGACGGTTGACGTGCGCTGTCTGGCCGCTTCTGACGAAAACAATGGAACTCAGAAATAAACATCAATTAAATGAATTAAAAATGAAACGGGATGGTTTAACAAAGTGTTTATACGTATGAAATCCATGTATAATCCGTAAAACTCATACCATTATGAAAACAATTACAAGTTTGTGTATTTCAAAAATAAATGTTGTTCATATGATTGGAGCATCAAATAAATAATATTCCATTTTTGTAATAAGAGGTAGCCTAAAGGAACTGTATTGATAAAATATTGTAAAACATAAAAAGATAGATATGAGTTCGTCAAAATGAATTAATGTGAGATAATGAAAATAAATACTTAGGTATATTATGTGAAGAAAAGAAAAATAAGAGAATTAGAGAAACAAGTACTAAGAGTTACCAAATACAAGAGTTTATTTACTCTTTGTGAATCTGTGTCTGGGAGGAAAGATAAAATATTTCTTCCAGGCTTCTTTATTTTGATATAAGACGAGATAGCGGCGCCCTTAGAGGGCAATAGCCTAGTCGTCGTCAGCAGACATCTTTAGCGGACCTGCATCAGTTGGAGTTCGATTGTCGAGGAAAATCAAGAGTGCGATCTTATTTAAAGGCAAATATAAGTTCTATAAGTTTTTTTCAGAAGAGATGAATTAGTGTTATTTTGCCTTAAATGTTGTTAAGTTAGAGCCGTAATACGAAATCGATGTAAATGGTTTTTGTAAATGGAAATAAGAAATCATTTTTATGTTATATCCAGCCAAACAACTATTGTATCAAGCTAAGAAAGAATACCTTTCCACATGTTTGGTTATTGATACACTGAAATCAAATAATATGTGTAAAAAAAGTTGTAAGAAAGATATTGCCTTCAAAATTTACATGACTGAAAGTAATTAACAGTTAAATGAGTCTGTTCTCTGATTTCTGAGTGTTTTATTTTCGAAGAAAATTAGGGACGTTGTCATCTTTCCTTAAACCACCCACGTTCCCGTATGGGGCGCGACTTGCACGCGTGAAAACGACAAAAACAAATTTTCTGAGGTATTCCGCTTCCGCCCTCCTGCTTTTCGTCATTGCTCAGGCGTGACGAAGTAGAAAAAGTGTGATTCAACAGCTTTACAGGTAAATATTGAGTAAACAAAGAGGAGAAGAGGCAGTAAAAATAAATGTAAATAAAATGTAAGAAGAAGGGAAGTACCACAAGATGAAAATATCAAAAGGAAAATGAACCATTTTATTTTGTTTATTAATGCTTCTAAAACTGATTTAAAGATAAATAAGCATGTGATTTCAAAATCCTTCTTCTGATAGCAGAACTTCCTGTCGTCGAAACCTACTTTCATTAATACATCTTTTTGTGCATACATAATTAAATTTTCACTTTTCTTCGATTACAGTAAATAAATGACAGAAGTATGAAGAAAAATATGTAACGTATGATGACAAAAAAAGAAAGGCGTTTCGTTTTCGAATCATCTCTAGAGGAATATGCCACAGTGAACCCAAATTTATTAGATATCCTCAAAAGTGGCGGTGCCTTCTAAATGACGGAAAGCAGTGAAATACGAATGGACAGTCTTGGTTATTCCCAAAAGGCGCTCGCCTTCGCCGTCTGCTCCACTTCGCTTCGCGCGAGCAGCTCCACAAATAAGAAGGCGAAACGCAGCTGAGAAGCCCGCCTCCCTGGGATTCGCCAGAGCACAGCTGAACGCTGCTGAAAAGCTCTGTAGGGGAACACCGGCAACACGCGCTCCAAGTTAGAAAGACGTATTTCTAAAGCGAACCCTGCGGCGGACGGATGTTGGAGGGAGAGAAACGGCAAATGAATTTATAGTGGAGAGAAATGAGAACTCTTTCTGTGAATTCAGGTGAGCCCTGTGAGTTCCGTATGTATTAAAATGTCACAATTGCAAAAATGTATGTGCATAGATCCATCTAACCATTAATGAGTATTTAGATTATAAGAACACAATCAATACAAAGTAATTCACTACGAAATTCTGCAATGTGGGACCTGACTTACATTCAGACAAAACGTTTTTATTGAAGTCTATAATGAATAATATATTTTAATTGTTTTAATCAGTGGCATTAATAATAATTTAATAATATTACACATAATAAGGTACCAGTGAAACAAATGTTTTAGTGATTAATTAGAAATGAGAAACAACTTAATGTTTTCTACATGTTTATAAACTTGTTAGATTCGCCTCCCTGATTAATTGAATATAATTAATATATTGCATGAAATGCAATCACACTCTCTCCATATAGTTCGTAGATCATTTTAAATGAAACCAAATGAGAAACATCTGGCAACAAATTCTCTTTACCTAGCTGTGGATTCGGTCACGAAGTCCAACCAAAACCTGTTGAATGTGCCGTCCTCCAGGCCATTTGGCAGAACAAGATAAATGACGTGGGTTTCGCGCCACCGCGGTAGCGCTCGCCGCTCCGAAAGCACACCGCACCGCCAGTGCACGAGGCCTCGACTTTGGTGGCACATGCCGCCCGGCCAATGGGGCGCGAATATCCACGCACCTGCCCTCGTGCGGTCGGAGCTGTCCGCACGGGGGTCGAATGGGGTGATTGCCTTCAGGGCGGGCGACTGCAACGGCTCTGCGGCGCTCGTGTTGGGAGGCCCTGGAGTTTGAGTTCTGCCCTAGAGTTGGGAATTTTCGACTCCAGGGTCGATTCAGCCACTGTCTGGAGGAGGCGCATAGCGAATGGCTGCTGGCGTATGGTGCTGAATGTGATCCGTGCTTCCTACAATCATATCAGCTATAGCTGGCGAGTGCCGGAGCGCGCGATGTTTCATTCCCAATTCTTGACCACTCATGTCCTCTACACATACACACACGCTGAACACTAAATACCCGCAAACACAAATTAATAATCGTCAGTCCACTCGACTGCAAACGCAATATAATCCAGTGCTGCGAACTAAACGTCAGGAATATCCTGGAGTCAAGTACATAAAAGTTATTCATATGAAAAATTACCAAGGACTACACTCAATTTTTTCTTATACTGTTTCATTTTTTACGTTAGTATACAACGAATTCCTTTCTTCAGACTTTAAACCTGATTTCATTCAAATCCTTCAAATCATTCAAATCCCCAACAGTTTCGGTAGTACGGCGTTAGATGCAGCCCGCAACACAACGCAAGTAGCAATCCTTGAGAGTGAGGTACTCAGAAATATTTTTCTTACATTATTTAAGATACAACTAAACAAAACAATATAGTTCGTTTAATAAAATATACGTGTCATGTGAAAGGAAATTTAGTTTCATTATGAATTATAGATTCGATTTCCAAACCTTCGGATCTTCTTAATTCAGTCGCAACAACCACGATTTTGTTCTTGTAAGAAGTGGCAATAGAAATACTGATGCAAAGAAACCTCTAAGAAATATTCATAGAAATCAACTAAAACAATTGCCAGAAAATGTGTCATTTAAATGTTTTATTCGTGACCAGATGGCAGATCGTTTACTTGAATCTAAAAGCTTAGATGCTCTCACTTTATTTCCGTGCTCCTTATGCGACTAACTTGAATGCAGTTTATCAAATCGGGGCGTATACTACTGTAGGTCATGTTCACATTCTTAGAGCCTGTTTTGTAACCCCATACACAAAGTTCATTCACGAACAAATACTTCCTTGATAGACTTCTCGGAATATATTATCACAGATTTAACTACTAATTCTTATTAGCTGGCCCTCACGATTGGAACTAATCTCCCAAACTTACAAGATGAACAACTTTTAGAATAAATGTGTTCCTTTCATTAAAATAATACGTGACATTTTTATTTTCTTTGTAATATATAAAAGGAATTCCTATAACCAGTAACAATGCTGGGACACATTCTCCTCACATATTAAATGTAAGAGAATGTAAATATTTTCCACTCATGTTGTTGTATACGAAATCTATATATTTATGAATTTTCTGATGTTTTATTTAATGGAAAATGGAGAGCCCTAGTTCGGTTATTACTCGTTAATACTTGAATTTTTAATATAACGAATAAAGAGTAATATCTTAAAACTGACAGAATGCACTCTTCGCTGCATTAATTTGTTCATTACTTTCTTTTGTTGTGCAAGTTTCAATCGATCTCCAGAAATAGACGTCATTTTCTCTGATGCCAGAAACTTGTGAGTATGATGTTATAGTTAGTGAAGCAAAGGTAGTTTTCATTAGCGAAGATCAATGAATGTCAGTGCAAAAGTTGAAAACGTCAATTAATGTTTTGAAATGCAATGTTCAGCAACTGATCACCTGCAAGCCCTTAAAATAACTCTGACTAGACTTATTTTATAAAAATAATATAAAATACTATCTGAGATGAGACTATATGCTTGTAGAATTCATAGGATAAATATGTTGTTTAAAAGCAAATAATTCACCATTTATGCCATTTTAATTAGTTTTTGGCATTGCATCTTTCTAAAAGATTAATTTATAAAAAAATGTGTAGCAAGACTCTTCGAAGACTTGGACGAAAGAACAATTTTTAAATAAAATTTTCATGAGAGAACCTTTTTCTCTTATAATCAAGAAATAGCTTACAATATTCTTGCATAAACAAATGCAAAACATGCTCCCTCTACTTAAACATTAGAACACGAAAAATAAAGTAGACATTTCTTCACTGTATACACTGGAACCTGCTTCAATTAAATGAGTTTAGCATTCTTTCAATTTCGAACAGAGAATTACACAATGAGCTTAAAATGCGACATTTTAGCCCTTGCGCCCCTAGGCCGTAGCGAGGGCTGCGTTATCGTGTCTCCGTCACCAAGCATGAACTACTTAAGATGATGAGTGGCATTAGCATAATTTGCAAATCGTTTCTGAGAGGACGTGCATACACTTTCTGCAAAGAAGCGCGAGAGTACAGAGTGCCCGCCTACCTCCTGTGATGCGGGCGAGCGGCGTCTTCATGATGGAGGGCGGCGTCGCCTGCTGCTGCTGCTGCTGCGCCGCTCTGCGCGGGGAGTCGGCGGCCGCGCCGGCGCCCTTCTGCGCCTGCTCCTTGTTGGGCTGCTGCTGCTGGGGGTCGGGCTGCTGCTGCTGCGCCTGCTGCTGCTGCTGCTGGAGGGTGCTGGGCGTGCACCCCATGGCGGCATCACAGCGCCCGCCGCGGCGGCGTGCTCCTCGCCGGGCGCCGCGGGGCGCGCGCGGGCGGGGGGGCGGGCGCCGGCGTCACGGGCCCATCCCGCTCCTCCTGCCCGCCGCCGCCGCCGCCAGTCCGCGCCACGCGCTCACTCGCGGACCGCACTCACTCACGCACACGCTCGCGCGCCCCCGCGCGCATGGGGGGGGGCAGGGGCCCGGTGCGCCCCGCACGCGCACGCACTCGTCTCGCAGGCGTCTCGGTCACGGCGCGCAGGCGGCGCCCGGGGGCGGCGAGGGGGCGGGGCCGACGGCGGCGCTGTGGCGGCGGCGGCGCGCGGGCGCCGGCGGCGTCACGCGCATCCTACTCCTTCCAGCGGCCGAGTCGCTGGGCGGCGGGCGGGCAGGCGCGCGCGCGGCGGGGCTCCAGTGCTGCTGCGGCGGCTGCGACGGCGCCGGCCTGCAACACACGCGCCCGCTCGGCTCGCGACCTTCGACCTATTGCAGCGCCGCCGGCGTCGGCGTCGGCGTCGGCTGGCGGCGCACCAAGCTGGCGCCGCGCCGGCGGCGGCGGAGCGGCGCCCGTGGGACAGGTGCGGACGCGCGGAGCGTCGCGACGGACCGGACGCGAGGGCGCTATCGACCGCCGCCGCCACCGGACGCCGGCGCGCGAGGGAATTCGGGCGCCGGATCTGCGCTCGGCTGAAGGACGCGCGGGGCCGCTATGCGACCGCGTGGCGGCGACGGGCCACCGGCCGAGCTGGAGGGGGGGGGGGAAGCGTGGGCGACATGGGCTCTTAATTGCTTCGCGATGGACGGGTTCCTGCGAGCTAGGGTGGACATGTGTGATCGAAGACGCTGTCTTCGTCACTCACGACAAATTAGGGAGAAATGATTGTGTCATTCTCAGTGCCGAGAAGCAATACCATCTTTCACGCAAATTAACAGAACGAATTGTGTCATAAACAGAATTCCAACATGAAAATTTTCTGATTACCTCTAGCAAAATCTACAGTTATTCTTTGGTAGTAGTAATTAATTATTTGGGTAAATAAAAAAAATATGTGGAATAATCATTGTAGAATATATTCTCCGAATGTCATTTTGAATTATTCTTCAACTACTTCTATACTAATTGACGTACTTTAATTTTCGTTTCCAGTTTCACAGCAGTGATAGCACGAAATGAAAATTTGAGATGAAGGTTTCCAGCAAGGTTAATTATTGAATGGGATAATAAATTACACGCAAAAGTGCACCCAATTATTGTACAACATCATTTCCCCAACCAATGACTATTACGACACTTAAAATCACATACTGCAACATGCAACACAAGATAAGGAAACTTATGTCGTGATCACAAATTGCAACATTAGTATTTTCCGTATGTCATCTGCCCTGAGGAAGAAAATGATACTGGTCGAAACGTCGGCAACACAGACTTCGACGCGGCGTCCCCCGGACAGCCAAGATCACACACATGACCCTGGCCGCGGAAGCCTACGACTTCAATATATAATTTCGTCTATAAACCTTTCTTGATAAAATTCAGGACAAGTATGCTTTAATTGAAAAAATATATTTTTGTGCAAACATAATACAATCTAACAGACTTCGCGGGAGAAATAATTGAAGTAAATATGGTCCTTAGTGTATGTTATTGCTCCTTATTGTATGACTTGGCGTATTTCTTCTGCCTAGTTTAAAAAATCAAATAATATCCTACATTTGCACATGCATTTTATCATGTATTGAAAAGAATAAAAATCCAAAATGTGACAAGCTCATTCTAATCAATGAACATTCGACAATAAATAGTAGATTCTATGAAATGATGAAACGTTTTAAAACTAAGTATATTTTAACGAAATACGAAATAATGCCCCTATAACTACACGAATATGTACGAACAGGCAAAATCGGCCAAATATGCACAAATATGCACTAACATGTTTGTCTCCATAACATCTACTACTAACAAAATGTCAAGAAATTTCACTGTTCTGAAGCAAAGAAAAATGCCAAATCATAGCAATCCGTTCTCAATTTATAATTATTAAAAGCCTAGATAGTGTTGGATTTCTTCCGCTAGTTTTAAGAAATGATTAAATTGGCAGCCAATGTGAAGATGTTGAGTGGTAAAAAATATGACCTAGAAAATATCAAGTCAAAAAAGGGTAATATCAGCCATTTTCTGGTTAGAATTGTGTTCAGTTGTAATGCGAAAGATCTTCGTAAATCAAGACAGAATCACTTGGCCAACATTAAATATTCAATGATTTTCTAGTAATTATTCAAGGTTGCAATTTAAATTTTACATAACACACGGACATTGATTTTATTTGAAGCTGAAAATACACATAACTCGAAAACCAACTTGCTTTCAAAGCAACAACTATAATCAATACACTAATGCATAAGATTTCGATATCCGATTAATAAAACGTAATTTGTAAACATTAGAAATCTGTCAAGAATCAATGTTTAAATTATTTCTTAAAGAGACCTCTATATATGGTAATGGACGTTGTGAGAGCAAATTTCTTACATTGCTCTCTCTCTCTTATTTCCTCGTGTAACGACGACGCAACTTGTTTGGTGTGAAATAAGAGCAAAGCCCTCGAAAGAAATGCAATTATCGTCTCATTACTATTTCTCGTTGTGGACTCAAACGATAAAATAAATTATTTGTCAACTTCGTATGCAGCTTGCTTCACAATTTTGCAAAGTAGTGGCAGAACAACTGTTTTCATTAAGATGGATGTTCGTTGGTGTTTACATGTAAATCAACCTGCAAGATGTTTACGAGTTTTGAGTTACAGCAGCAGTTGTAATGAAGTTGGGCGATTTCTTTTTCATTTTGAAAGTTTCTGGACATGGAACTCCTGATTTGCAACTTATCTTTGAACCAATATCACCCAGAAATATAAAATTCCTCAGGAAGTTAGTGATGATAGTCGTGTACCTGATAGAAATATTTAGTTGTATAAAATAAATCTGACAAAAGTTTCAGTTATCAAATCCATTACGGAATAAATTTTGTTAGTTTAAATGAGCATATAAAGAAGGTGTTTAGTCGGCCGGAGACATCATTGTACTATTATACAAACCTAGCTTCTGTGTTATGACTTGTGTCACATTTTGTAAATGATTTGATCGTTTCCATATGTCTCGTTATTTAAAGTGTTTGGCGACGCCCTAAGTATTCCACGTATCGCGGTGTTGCCCTGTACTTGCCCTACGCGTCCCACAGACGCGTGTGTTCGCCTGAGGCGCCTCCTCAGGTTGCGAGGGCCAGGAGCGGCCGGGCCGGGCGCGGGGCCCCGGGGGGGGGGGGGGCGCTTTCCTTGGCGGCGCAAGCAGGAATCGGCGCAGTGGCCACGCGAGCTGCTCTGCATTGCAAAGCGGCGCCTCCCGCTGGGATCCAAAGCCTCTGGGCAGGGGAAGAGGACAGAGGATCTTGTGCTTCAGTAGGCGGGCGACACTGCGGGGATGGAAGTACCGCGCCACAAGGAGGGTTTGGTGTTCCGCACTACAAGGGTTGCAACTAAATGGAATTATGATGACACTCGAAAAATTAAGTATGGGTATAGACGATTAAATTCAAGGATTCATATTGCACTTGTTCTCGTCGTCTTTATAATTTCTTGTATATATCATCGTGAATAAATAATAATATCAAACAAATTCTATAGGACTGGCGACACTTTTTAAATGATCAATTTTTAACTTTTGTAAATGAGAAAATAGTCATAGTATGACTATGACAAGATATTGCCTTTGGCTCACAAGTATCATGATTTTCATTTTTGTACTGGAAAGCTTAAAGAGCGGTTGAGAGAACGTGCGTAAATGAGAAAATACTGTATCCCTGTTGAGATTATGGACCGGTATTTGGCAGTTACCATTTACTCACATGTGGCCTACAGAATACATTTTAAATAGCTGTATAAAGATTAATCAAAAATATCTATTCTAATTTTAAAAATAAGCCAATAATCTAGTAAAACGCATTCTGAAGACGTTATTATAATGCATTACACAAAGAATACTATTTTAAAAATAGTTAACAAATTTCTACCTAACATTGTCATTCTCGAAAATATTAAAAACAAATTATGAATGCAAAGAGGTCTAAGAAACGATGATAAACATTTCGAATAGGGTTAGAGAGAGTGGGAAGTCACCAGAAAATAACGAATACGATAAATAAAGATGAATGATGCAAAACAGTTGGAAGCACGGCCGGGGCAATTCGTACCAAGTCAGCGAGTGTAGCGTGTCTGCGGAGCCTGAGCTGTAGCGAGAACTGGGCTATGTGCGATATAGTCGGCCATAAAGTGAATCGATTTAGGGTAAGAAGAGGAGAACAATGGGGACACGGTTGGGGATGAGGAAGGGGAGAGGAGGGGAAATCATACCTCATACTTCATGCACCTCATCCACTAGGGAGACAATTTACATTATGACATTCGTATTGCATTCATTAAAGGAACACAAAAAGTTGGGGTCTACAGTTATGCACAATCATGAACGTCACGATGTTACTGGGGTAAAATGAAAAGTGCTCAAGCTTATTTATCAATGATGAATGAACGACCCGTAAATTTTTGAAGCAGAAAGTTATGAAGAAACAAAAGAAAAGATTGGGAAAAATGAGAAGAGCGATAACGAAGAAGAGAGGCAGAAAATTCGTCAAAACTGAGTTGGTAAAGTTCGAAAATTAAAGTGAAAAAATAAAAGATGCAATTTGAGTTGGAAGTCATCACAATTATGAAGTGAAATTATAATGTACTGTTGTGGTTTAGTACAATCGTAATTATATATTACAAAAAATAAAAATATGCCAGTGAAAGTAAAGACGTAACTTCGATGGAGATAATGGTTTTGTTAATCTTGTATCAAGGCGTTATGACATGAATATGACCATAATTTACGAAAATATATCACAAACTGTAGAAATAATGCGATATAGGAGTGAAAATTCTCGAAGACAAAGCTACTGAAGAGCTAGAAATTTGAAATGATGCAAAACAAAAATAAGAAGTAAAGGGGCTGATAGTAAAGAATCATCAGATGGAACCATCACAATAATAGATACATAACACAAATTGAGAATGTCAATAATAATCAATGCTCAGATTTTTCGCAGAATGCATTATTATTTTAAAAGCTGAACAATACAAAATACGTAGCTGCTATTGTGAATACAACTTGTGAAGTTGCTTTGCATAGCTTTGTTTTAACGTGTTTTATCTTTCTCTATAAAAGAGCAAGACAAGGGGTAGGAAAGAAGTGTACTCACGTTAAGAGTTAAAAATAGCTGCAAGAATGCAAGAAAGTAACACAACTTCCAGTAAAGATCTCTCGATTACTCATTGACAACTCTAGGCTTTCTTCAGGTAGAGTAATTCCATCTCACGTTTTAGTACGGTTTGGGACTCCTTTCGAAATTATTTTGACAATATATCATACAATTAAGTACATTTTTCACTTATTCGTGTAGAATACATGCCTTTTTCGATGCCTGTTTATGTAAAAGTAAATGTTTTTGCCCGCCTATTTTAAGCAAAATCATTGCCTGACTCTGAAGGCTCTAACAACATTTATTAACAAATCAGCTACAAGAATGTATTAAACTCCTTTTGCTTTCGGAAACCGAAATGTCAGTGTCGATACCTCTGCCATGTCTGCCATGAACGTAAGAGCGGCGAGGGTGTGGCGGCGCGTGCGGCGAGGGCGGTGCTGGAGGTGGGGCAGGGACCGTTGCGTGCGGAGTGGCTGTGGCCTCGCCTCGCCGCAGCGCCCTCCCCCACACGCGCGCCCTCCCCGCACTTGCCCGCACGCGACGCGGCGCGCGTGAAGAGAATCGCCCGCCCGCGCACTTTGACCGGCGCCGAGCGCAGCGGGCGCTGCCCGGCTGCGAGAGCTCAGGGGCAACGGAGGGGTCTGGAGATCGGGTTCTGACAGGGGTCGATTTTCGTCACTAGCTACCAGGCTGTGGAGGAAGTGCGAGTTGGTAGTTTTCCTTCGTTACTCTTATGATTGCGTAGCGAATGCCCGAACAGTGTACTAGCAAAACGGCAACGAGCATTCCCTTCTTCCCTTAGACGAATAAATATTTACAAGCATTTCACTACCTCACATGCCTCACATGCCGACATGAAGGGACGAGGTGGCAAGAGCGTGTGCCGATTCAGCGCCTCGTTAGGAAGGGTCGCGTGTTCGAGTCCTGCCGTGGGAATGGTTGGTTATCCCTGGTTTTTCATGTACGTGTGTTGACGCGGAAGGCCTTGTGAGTCAGCTGACCCCAGACCCAGAAGCTCGCAAGTGTGTCAGTGACTAGTATACGGGTCAATATGAGTCCCCATGTGGGACATAGTGAATACTCGGGGCGAATAGTCAAAAAACCAGCATCCCCTGACGCTGAAATAACCCCCCGAAAAAATACACTACCTAACATGAAGCGAAAACTATCATATTTTTAGAACTTGACCTGCTAAGGTTCCAGGTCTAAGGGTTAACGGACTATGGAGCAGGCGAGGTCGAAATCAATGTTCACTCACACGGCACAACTCTAGTTCGAACATCGCCGTCCCACACTCTTTCGCGCCGCTGCCCAATGCGAACCTTTTGCGAACATCGTGATCAACACAACGATTAGCTATTTCTGACCAGAAAAATGAGGCCAGCGAGAATCAAAAGTGCAGACTCCGTAACATATATTAACGACCAGCTGTTTGCAAGAGGAAGATCAAGAGAACATGCGATTAGCGGACATTGTTTCCCCTCCAGTGCAACACCTCGCAACTCCACTCCACTCCCGGACTCCACCCCAGGCCTTTATCCATTTCCTTCGTTCTCTGCCCCACCCCCTGCCTTCCCACACTACATCGTCTCCGGGTTTATGATGTTTCGTCCCTACCACTATCACGCTGCCCCACCTGATCCGCCTCCTCGCAGCTTCCACTCTCCTTACGGTGCCTCTACCTCCTCCCCCAGCTACAGGCACTTCCTGGCGGTCTCGAGACGCAGGAGGTGCCACCCCTCCCCCACTTCCAGCCCCGCCCTCGCTCCCTCCACCCCGGCCCCGGCAGCGCCCGCCCCCGCCCACGGCCACCGCCGCAGTCGCGCGATAGGCCGCACAGTGAAGGATGGGATGAAAAACGCGCTTGCACAACTGTATAAGAATAATGCGTACAAGGGTAGCGGGTCGTAGATATTTAAATAGATCTAATTTAAATTATTTTTGTAAAAATCTTCAAATATCAAATGGTGGTGTGACCCTTAGGTATAATTATTTTTATTATAATTAATTCTTGCTTCTTTTACCGACTGTTCCTAATTAATAAATATGTTTTATGTAATTCTAAACTATTTTTTCAATATGCTGTTAATTTAAATGTCATAAGTTCACGCAGCTGCATTTCATATTGAAATATAGCTTTTTAAATGGACGATTTTTTTCGCAAAACAGTGGCTTGGCCCTCTGCGGCACAAAAAATACTTTTTCAAGTAAAACGAATTTTTTATTACAATATCATGCATATTAATTTTATTGCACTTAATGCGTTGGATTTTTCAGCTTAAAAAGATCGTGACCCAAACGTAATTCAAAACTTCAAGTTGGTAGAAAAACTAATGAAAAGTAAAACTCATGTTCTGGCATTCGTGCATATTCTTCAAATGCGCGCGTTTCACCTCAGTTCAGCCTACTGCGCGTCGCCTGCTGGGCTAATGACAGTCGAAACGCGATTGGAACGAGCCCATCTCCGTTCGCGGAACGAAAGCAGCTGATTGGAATTTCGAACGCAACACGTCAAGAGAACTTCTGCTCACTGCGGTGTTGAAAGTGTTTTCTGTCCCGGCTCGTTAAATGTTCCATCCAGAGCAATGAGCCTGATGGATCACGTGCTCGTCAACGCTCGTTGTGAGACGCAGCTTCCGGCCGGGAACGCATAATTCGCTCCGCTATTCCTGCCTCTCCGCTCCCGACGGCAGCGCTTCTGTGTCCAAAGTTTACATGGGTAGGCTACACATAATGTGTGGGCTGCTTGGTGCATTTATGTATGCATATGTGTGCATATATACATACGATAAATCGCGCAGGTACTTAAGTAGCCTTCGTGACAAACTGGCAATAAGCGGAAACGAGGGCGATTGACTTATTACATAATTACTGCCCACCAGGAACATTAAATCAATGTCAATGGCATAATTCCAAAGCAGCCCAATTACACGTGGCCCTGCACAGATGTGGAGCCACGATGTCTCCAGTTGCCAACTTTCCACTTCGGTTAACTCGTTTGAAAACATGCGCGTTGTAGGGAATAACAAACCTAAATAACGTGGGTCCATTTGCCCGAGAATATTTTTGAAACAACACTGTGACTATTTGTGTTGGCTCTTGTTCTTCTGTGACTAACAATCACGCGTTTCCACTTCTTCATGTCGTTTGACACTTCTGGCGCTGTGCCGCAAGAATTTACGGGGACGAATAGTTTTCAGAAAATTCGCAACCCACAGATGAAACATGAAACGCGCGAGTAGCGATAGGTAGTCGTATCCGTGGAACCAGTTAACCGGCGTTTAGAATGCATCCGAAAATTGCCAATGTCTACCTTCGATCGACGTACTAAAAAGCACGTTCAGGACAAAGTCTTTTCCATTTAGGCATTGCGAGAATTCAAGTCGTGTTACCTGACGGGAAGTTTTAATTCGAGAAAGTCCAGAACATGAATAAATGTATGGAAAGTCAATTGAAAATTACATTTTATCAAATATATTATAAATCCTCAAATAACTAAATATTAAAGATATATTAGGAATTTTATTAACATCGGAACATTATACAGGTAACTCTTTCTTTGATTGAGAAATTTAAAAAAAAAAGGGAAAAGTCCACAAAAAATACGTTATGTGTTTTATAAATAACGTGTTCAAACACGTACTATATGAAATCTATTTATTTAAAACACTTAAAGACAAACAAAATCCTTTAGAAAGTGTCATGAGCTTTTCACGCAACCAACTTTTCTGATCCAAATAATTTGGTCGTCATGCGATATTTCGATTTTATAACTATTTTAATGCGTTTCTATTCCTATTTCTGAAATCATTGGAATTGCCAATTAAAAAGTAATGCAAAAAATGTGCTAGAATATATTTCATTTCATTATGATCAATGTATGTGAAAGTTTAATCGAGGAAATACGACTGAGGCACTAATGAAAACCTTTGCACTAATACTAAGGTATGTTTTCCAAGCTCTTCATTGACTGAATCCTCCTTATTCAAATATGAACATAACTTCATAAACTGAAAGCATATCTTCACTCATAAATTATTTGCTACAAGATAATTTCGACGTTGATGAATAATTCCAAATTGTAATCAGAAAATCGAATAGATAACCTTAATATTCCAAATTAATGTCACAGAATATTCTGAAGTGAATTATTTCGACTTTCATTCAAGATCAACCAAAAGAAGATCCAGCCATCATCAGCCTAAATGAGTTTTAACATTCAGAACTTAACGCCTGATGATCGTTGTGCCCGCTATAATTTCTTATTTTAAGAGAATCTCAAATGAGTATTTAGTCGTTTCGGTTGTACTGAAACACTAGAGTCACATTGGTGGAGTCTGGTCGTACACGAATATCCCTTTAGTGCCGTTATTTACATCACACAACTCCCACGTCTGTGCGAATTGTGCTGGGGCCACACACCAACACGCTCTCGCTTCCGCGCCCACTGCACTGAGCAACATTTACTAAACATCCAAGAGTTTACAAACATGAGCACATTACGATGTAAATAAACACGAGATGTAATTACAGGTCTTAACACAGTAGTCCTTGAAATATCAGATTCATTACTCTCTCAGGCCGCACAATCAACATCTGTTCTTTAAAACAGTCATTTCCAGAAGCTATCGAGCAAGAGAGCGAGACGTTTCAGACGCTGGTGCGCATTTTCAGTGGTAAAGCAAACGTTTAACGCGAAGCGCTCATCTAATGTCGCAGTAACACAACTGAGGTGGGGATAAATCAACTACTGATTATATTTCGATCAAGTTAATGAAGAGATACAATCTATTTTGTTTCTTAATAATTTATTAAGGAAGCGCACTGGCTCAATATAGACCCATATTCTTCATGCATTGATTTCATACGTCAAGTTAAAACGAGCATCGACCATTAATGCAATAAAATTGTACGTTAAATATATGTTAAAGGTGTTAGTTTGAAAGATTAAGCAAAATATATTTATAACTTTTATATTATCTAATTTCTACGTGAGACAGGCACAAGAGGATAACTTAAAGCAAAGTTTTATTACGCAACTTGAACAGAGAATAATTACATTGTCTTCAACAGACTCAATCTCGGGAGAAAACAGAAAAGAAGTATTTATTTGTTTCTTCACAAGACACATGGATCATAATGGAAATCCTTAAAAAATAAATGTAGTGTTATACTTCTTAATATTATATACTTGTTAATATACATACATTTGAAAAATTATGTATAAAATATGTACACAGAATTGTAACGCTTAATCAGGCAGTAACATTTCCTGACGTTGGCTTTTACAATGTACACATTCATCGCTGGACAATGTTTGTGAAGTTTCGTTGACGCCGCCTTCGCCAGTCTGCTGCTTTGGCCACCCCTACCAGGCGCTCGTGCCAGTATCTTGAGTATGTAACGATTATCCACCACGCGTGACGCGTGTTGAAAGTGGCTCCCGTCGTAAATCTGACAAACTCCATTCCCAGCGGAGTGATTTTCCAGGACATTTTAATATTCTGGCCATTCCGCGTCTCGAGAGGAACTCGGTCGTTATTCATCATTATCACCATTACCTCTAAACACCGCCGGCCCGCCCCCGACCGGGAGACATTCGGCCGTCAAGAAGGCGACGACGATAGCTCAAGAGCCAAAGCTCTTCTCGTGATTAGAACTAACGGCGGCGTGACGGGTTCAACAGTGCCTGGCCTCTCAGTACGTTTTCAATAAAACACTCCTCCCTAGATTAGTATGCAAGTTCATCTTTCCGAGCAATTAATTTCATAATTCATCTGCTACATTTACTCCTGGAAAGATTATTTGTTTATTGGGAGATGAAGTGATAACATATTCAAACGAAAAGAGCTTTGCCAAGAATCGTAATGCTTTTGGTTTAGCAGAAGAAGAGACAGTGCGCTATTAGCTTCGAGCGTGAACTAAAATATGATGATATATTGCGACATTTAGGACCAACCAGTTTGCTATCAAAACAGCACCGAAGTATTTTTGGCAAAACAGTCACAGAGTGTCTTAGCTATTTGTACCGGAACAGCAATACTTCAAGTCAAATGTTCATTTTAAAGAAATAAATTAATCTTCAAAAATATTTTCATTTTTATATTCACTATGATGATCTGAAGTCATCACGACCCGACGCGTTACATAATTGAAATTAATTCCTTCGAATTGCAATCGAGCTACTTTTACCTTGACTACTAGTATACACACGTAGTTTATGTGTGTGCAGACATTTATGCAATGCTCAAATCCTCGATGTAGAGATTTTGACGAAATTACAATATAATGCTACCATATAAATCAATTCAAAATGTTCTCAAAAATGGGTCTAAATTAGTCTTGAAACTTTTAGCTCAATTTGATAAAATAGCAGTTTTAAATAAAGAATCATTTTCATTCAAACCTCTAAAATTCGAAATTGGGAAAAATCTTCAACATTGCTAGAGATTTATTTCTTGATGCAACCTATTTTCCAATAATTTCATAAGCATTTTTTTCTGAATTATGTTCTGGTTGCTTTCGAGTAATTTGGGGTAATATCGTGACTACCTTCCATCTTAGTAGACACAACCCACGCGGAGTTGGGGCCGTATGGGGGGGGGGATTTGGAACCGTGTGAGCTGTCAGTAGATCGGGGCAGGGTAATGCACAGAGCGCTGACGTTCAAATCCCAGTTCGGGCAAACATCTTTTGCGAGTTGAGAACTCTCCCGGAGCCATAGGTTGTGGCAGTGAGGTATTTGCGCAGAGATGAAACGCTAGGGGGCTCCTGACTTTTTCTCCTTTGGAAGTCCAGTCGACCAACACAGTGAAGGACATACTGTCGATCCTGTTGGTGGGGGGCGGCACAATCACCGCACTACACAACCTCAACGCTGAGCGCGGAAACCTACGAAATAGAGTTCAAATGTACGAAACTTTTTCAAGGGTTGCAGTATTATGTTGTTATGAAAATTTTGAATTAATGCTAAAAAGTAAACGAGCGTACTAGGAATATTTATTAATGTATCAACTACTATAGTTTTTAAAAATGATGTCTAGTATTTTCTTTATTTGATTAGTAAGCGCATGTGGCTTCTATCTGATCGTGTTCAAAAGCCTGGATTCCATCTTGCCCAAGACCGTGAATTTTCAGAGGCACTGAGAAAGTTCACAGAAATTGCGTAAGCGTAGGCTCATGTAAATGAATTCGCGCTAATTCTGGGGAAACATTGAATCTCCGACAATTTAATGCCCTAATATAAAGCAACATTTTGTAAGAAAGGTAACATTTCGAAAAAAGGAGAAAGTCTAAAATCAGTGAAGCAATATTGAAACACGTAGATTTTTAAAGGCAATAATGCAAGGCTGTTTAGCGCATTTTAAAGGCAAAATAATGCTAATATAAATTCCTATACCCCCAGAAAAATGAGAAATAAAGAAAGTTCTTAATCACTCATTCCCATTAGCGGAAGAAGAAAACAGAACTGAAATATTATTTGCCATATTTATAAAATTTTGCCTAATTTAACTGTCAATTATAATTCCTGGCATTTCTTGAATTTAATCTACAATACACGTTGTAGTATCTTAAATGGGAGTAATTCTAATTTAGAAGACATCGTATAGGCATGTAAAATAAGTGTTACTGATTTTCAGAAGGTCTCATCTAATAATCCCTTTTTCTTATAATCTTATTTAAATAAATTATGTTTTATGGAAAAACCACTGCCAACCTTACGATTTATTGTTTTTATTATTAACTTATTAGAATTATAATTTCATAGTCTAATAGACTTTGCAGCCCATAATTTGATAGTTAAATACGGTGGTTGAGTTGAATAAAACTATTTGAACGAATAATTTGATGGTTAAAGTGTTCTCTGACGTGTGAACACACAGTTGTGTTTCACACTTCATTCTCTGCTCATCCACGTCAGCCCCTAACGCCGGGCGCAACCGCCAGTCTGTGGCTCCGAGGAGACACGGAAACGTCGGCTGAGGGCGGCGGCGGCGGCGCGCGCAGCCCCGAAATCCTCTAGAAAGAGAGCGCCGAACAGCCGCTAAATGGATCTGGTGACGTAAATGCCATAAAGTCTGTTTTGAATTTAACGCGGCGGGCCCGGTGCAAACGGCGGGGGCTATAAATACGCGGCGGTGGTGGTAGTAGTGGTGTGGGTGGTGAGGGGGCGCGCAGGAGTCGCGGCGGCGGTGGGGGCGGAGGCAGTAGGCGTGGTGGCGAGGGTAGCGGCGGGGGCGTCGGTGGTGGCAGTCGGGGCGGCGAGAGCGGTAGGTGTAGAGGCGGGTTGGCGGTGACGGGGTCGGGGGCCGCTGTGGGGGCGGTGGCCGGGGCAGCTGTCGCCAGGTGACCGCACGCGCGCTCCGTTGCAGCAGAAGCAGCGCAGGAGGGGCGAGCAGAGCCGAGCAGCCGTCAGCCGCGCGGTGGACGCACTTCCAAACACGAAGGTCACAAGACACTCGCAGTTCTAAAAGAATATTATTTATTTTCATTTGCGTCCTATTCAACAGGTATATCTTCGGCACTAATACATTTTATTATCTGTTGTCTATACACTTGGACAATCTTTCACAATTGTTCAATGTTCAATGTGTACATTTGTTCAAAGACAATGTTCAATATGTACGAAAACGTAAAATGAGTTTGAAATGTAAGTCAGGATTAGGAAATCAAAAGCGGATTCAATATTTACTTTTGTACGTCGACACATGAAGGCACTGCATGCTTGTAATACACGCTAAGACCAGAGGATGAGAATTTATGTTAAATGAACGGAACAAACAATATGAAATGACCTGTTGCTTCATCATATTTTTTACGAGAAGAAACATTTTTAACATGTCACACAAAAGTCTATTAAATGATATGCTGGATAACACTGAATGACCAAAAAATATGTTAATTAACGTTTTTTCCGTCACGAAAATTTACTCTTTAATTTCAAATTACAAGTTTTGCAAACACGAGTGACAAACTTGCTATAGTACTAATGCACCAATGAATATCAATTAAAAGATATTTATTGATCATTCATTGACTGATTACAGCACCAATATTGAATTGAGTTTTTAATAATAATAATTATCATTATACTTAATATAATGATTATTATTATTAATATAAAATTAATTATCATTATAATTAATGTAATTATTATTATTAATATAAAATTAATTGTCATTATTATTAAGGCCAGCTGTTCTGCCTTATCTTTTATGTGACGTGTTGCATATTTGTAGGTTACAAATTATAAATGGCATATTACATATGTGCTTTCCTCAACGGCCACTATATTTGGATTTGTCCCACTGTTTGCCAGTTTATCTCGGCGGAGGTGACGCATGTGAAAGACCTCACAGATGCAGAGGACGAGAAGGAATCGCGTTCTTGTGACAGTTACAAATAACACACTCTCTCTTTGGATCTGATCATTTCAAGACGTTTGGAAGCATTTATTTGAATTATAAGAATTACGACGGCGACTCTACCACAGGCTCCAACTGTACTGTGTCATGCATCCATTTAGTAAATGCATTAATTATCTTCATTGCCTTTTCAAACTACGATGAAACTATTTATTTTTAACATTAAACTGCCGACGACAGCGAAAACGCGTGGGAGTTTATCTCATAAACATCAAACGACGAACATTCGAAACACATTGAATACGTGTGTAGCGTATGGAAAACATTATTCTCAAGCCAAGATACACACGCTGGCAAACAGCGAACCCCTCTTTCGGCCAACGCGACTGTCGCTCTGTCTGGCGCGACCGGGCCGCACTGGGGGACAGCTGGAGGTCCGCGTTCCCCGAAATATCGGCGGAATTGAAAGCGCGACCGCCCAGGCGCAGCGACGCGCGCCACCACGCGCCCACGCGGACGACGCTGGCGGGAGACGTCGGGCGAACGCACGCAAAGGGAATATGCTTTAGTTTAAAGAAAGGCAATATGTTAATAATCATTAAAGGATTCACAAAAAGCGCGATACTAGGAGATATTGCAAGCTGGTGGATTGACTGATTAATTAGTGGTTCAGCTGCTTCAACTGCAGAAGGCATTATTTCCGTAAGCGTAGTGCATGTTTGTATCGCGGGATGTGGCCGTGATCTTCCCCGCTGAATGGCGAGCTCCGGCGCCGACCTACACGGCGTGCGGGGATTTTTTCCGACCAGGTATCTCCCCCGGCGTGGTTCCGCCCCACCCGCGGCAAGCGCTGAGTGCGCGAGTGGTCTCCCGACAAATGGTAGTGCGGTGCATGTGAGTGTGTGTGTGTGCGCGCGCGTGTGTATAAGGGAGGAGGATAGGACAACGAAGAGGAAGCTCAGATCGCGCGCAGGCCGTGGCCCGTTTGTTAGGGTACTGCTCCGGCATTCGCTTGATGTTCATCGGAGGAAACACGGAAAACTACCGATCAGAGCAGCCGGTCGCTAGATTTCTCCTGCAAATAGCGGCTGAAATCTATCCATCTAAGTTGCTACAGACGAAAATCCTGCCATCGTCGATACTCGAACCGCGCAGTGACATTAGTCGATACCCTGATCAACCAGCTGGAATTCAGTAAAATCTGCATTTAGGAGTCAAATTTGTTTATAGATCACTGAGAAATAATCAAAGGCCACAATTTTGAGATTTTCAAGTTGACGATATTCAAGTTGATGATTATTTCAAAGCAATCATCTTCCCATTCGATACTGTGAGACTCCATTTTTTAGACTATGGCAGAATAACACCTGAATAAAAAAAGTCTTGGCCCTCCATTCATTTGCATGCAGTCGCCAAGATGGCTCTCCATACCGCATGATTGTGGCTTATGATTATCCGTCACCGAACCCTTCATTTAATTTGATACTATATAAGCTCCGTGGTGGTAGCAGATATCTTGTGGTAATCCATGGTATTGTAAAGGAAATAATCTCCACAAAGTTTTAATAATTTTATTAACAATTTTCCATAGTTAACTTTCGGGAATCAATTTTCCCATCCTCAGTGGATCTCTAGCAAAATGGAGAAATGAAACAAACATAAGTTGAACACAAAACGGGGGGGGGGTACAGTGAATATAGTGGAAAAATAAATAATATCATATAAATACAAAAAGAAAAGAAAATAACTTACTGTTCAAGCAACGTGGATCTCACATGAACGTTCACAAATGGTCAAAAATATAAAACATGGTGGTAACAGCTAGATGGCAGCCATCTTTTCGAATGGGAGAAGAGGAAGCCTAACAATGAAGGGAAAGGGAGTGGGGGAAGAAGAGAAGAAAGGGTAGTCATAAAAGGACTACTCAAAAGAATGATTAGGGGATAGTTAATAAAATATTTAGAATGGGACTGCTTTTAATCAAGGAATGTTCAATTTACAATACTATATAAGCTGTTAAGTAAAACCATATTCGCTAGTATTAAAGCATGCAAATCAGTAAAAAGTAAAATAATATTTGCCAAATTCATCGGTTAGAATTTTTTAAATTTCTAACCGACTGTTTCATTATTTATAACATATAAAATGCATTTTCATCAGATGAATTATTCATTTTAAAAATCTTTAAACACCTACGCCCCAGATTCTTCGATTTCCCTGCTTCGCGGCACACTGTTCCGCCTGGCGAAGATGTGGCACATGAATGTTCAGCCAGTCCTGTCTGTTTTATAAGCATTAGCGAACATTGCGACTCATCTTTGGAATCAATAAATCTTGGTGCTGAACTGCATAAATAATAGGAAATGTGAATGTCATATTTTTATCCCAGAATTATGGATGTGTTTACATTGTTCGCCGCATTCAACCATGTTGTAGAAACGTAATCAAGCCAAAATGTTTCAGAAATTTTACAGAGAAAAGAAAATTGATATTGTGGTGAGTTTTTGTTGGCATTTACAATGAAATAATTATGAGTCATAGTTGCTAACAATATTGTTTACAACAATAATGTTGGCAATGACTCATATAATTATTTCAGAGAAAAGAAAAACTATTGTCAGGAAATCCTAAATAGCACTACACATTATAAACACACATAACATTTAACATGAAAAAACACATTTTACATATTTATACTTTTTAAATGGATATTTTCCACAGCACAGTAAAGGAATCTAGCGACACATCTTTTACGAACTCAGGATTACGCTGACCACCGGCGGCAGCCGCTTTTCTTCCTTTGGGGAAGGGAACCCCACCGCACCCAATCCTTCCCCCACTCCGCCGCACCCATACCCACCTCATCCCACACATCGCCTCTTCCCCTCCCCGCCGATCCACCTCCCGCCCCCCGCCCCGCCTCTCCGCACCGCCAGCCCTTGCCCCGACGGTCCAGTTCCATGTTCCCTCGTCAAGCCTCTCCGCTCCCCTCCACACCTCGCTCCACCCCGCCCCGCCTCCCGCGGTTCCCCGCTCCGCAGCCCGGCTCCACTCCGCTCCTGTCCGGAAGGACCCTCGCGCTGCAAACCGCTGCAAGCCCCCGCCCCCCGCCCCCCGCCCCCCGCCCCCCGCCCCCCGCGTCACTGCTATTCACGGAGGAGAATGGGACTCGTTAGCGATCGATCGGAAGACATCACGACATTTTGGTGGCCCTCGGGCTCTCTCAAAATAACCATTTCAAAAACAGTTGACACTCTCAGCTTTTGAAAACAAGGAGAGTCAAACGGCAAGGAATTGACAAAGGCATCAAATTTGATGACACTAGAGCGTTTCTATTCGTACTAGGAATGAAAAACGAAAGTTAAAAAAAAAATATTTCTCGTTCGACTTAGGGGGGGTGAGGGGTTTCCGCTGGGGGTTTTCGAGGGGTTTCCGCTGACTTTTTAGGGATTGGGGCATTCTTTGACAAATTGAGGTTATAGACTCTGGCTTATTTAATTCATTCGTTTTCTTCTAGATGCTACTGAAATTTAATCTTGATTTTTTATGGGATAAACTGTTAGGATTGGTCTGTTGAGCAATTGGAAAAGAAACTGGAAAGATTCCACGGAGGTACTGGAATATATTATTAGTTTAAGAAGATTTAAGCATATCTTTGGGAAATTTAGATTTGATTCGAATTGGGATATTTGTTGTTCGGCCTACTTGGAATTTCAGAGCGAAAACGAAAGTAAGAGCCGTTACTATTTTTGTACTGCGTACCTATCTTCATCGATTTACTTACTATAATGTATGTAGCATTCGAAGGATAAATAAATTCATTTTCACTTTGAAATAATATTTAGAGAAACGTTATTTGTCTTCGTAAGTGTACGATTTTACTTCAAAAGATCATCTGCTTAAATATTTTTAATTCGTTAATGAGAGACAGTCCCGATTCACAG
Organism: Gryllus longicercus; assembly: GCA_038098605.1. Classification (NCBI taxonomy): domain Eukaryota; kingdom Metazoa; phylum Arthropoda; class Insecta; order Orthoptera; family Gryllidae; genus Gryllus; species Gryllus longicercus. The sequence goes on along the minus strand of JAZDUA010000208.1, from coordinate 1,040,462 downwards.
AGTCGTCCTTTTCCTGCCAACGTGTAACATATAATATGTGGATTGGATTATTGAACGTTGTGGGACTCCTAACTTCGTATTTCTTTTTCGTTTATTAAGTAAAGCGCGATTAGCAGTCAACAGTGGAAATTTCGCATATGTCGACATTGCCAAGGTCGAATAAACCACGGATAATTGCCGATCAGAGCAGCCTTCTCCTGGAATTCTCCTCGTGGCGGAGACTGAATTTGACCTAGCAGCCTTCGAAAATCCTGCCATGGTTGGGACTCGAACCCCAGGGCATCCCGGTCAGAGGCACCACAGCGACATCAGCTCATACCGCAACCACTTTTACCAGTGTAGTATAAATACTCATTAGTCTCATTATAACAGAGACTTAATGAACACAACAGTAATAGCAGTTTATGCGCAGCTACTTACAATATATACGTATTCTCTGAGAACAGAGAATAATACATTAATGAACAGGGACTAATACAACTGCAAATCTGCCAATGGCACTCTAATACGTTGACAGAAACGCCAAGTCCATTGAAGTCATTCCGAAAATTCGCTCTCTAGCATAGAGAGGTTCCCCCATCGAGAAAATCTCTTTAATGCTGCGCTGAAAAAGGGCTCCCTCCCACTCTCACCTTCCCTTTCAACGGCACCGTGTACAGAGCGTCCGCCCCGCCCTCCCCCGCCGGCCTTATTGACGTCCGCGCGGCGCGGCGCGGCGCGGCGCCCGGCGCTTCCTTGTAGGGCGTGGCGCCGCTGCTGATGGCGCCAAGGAAAACACGCGTGCGGCGGCGGCGGCGGGCACGGCGGCGGCGGACGCACAATCAGAGTCAGTCAGAGCCAGCGGCAAACGCAAACGCGGAGGCGGAGAAGGATGAGAACGACAGTAAGGAGGACGACGCGGAGGCAGAATCAGGGTCTGAGGCAAAGGCAAATGCAAAGGCGGAGGTAGAGGAAGAGGTAGAGGTGGAGGTAGAGACGGAGGCGAAGGTAGAGGCAGAGGCGGTAGAGGATGAGGTCCAGAGTAAGGAGGAGGAGGAGGAGGAGGAAGAGGAGACGGAGGCGTAGAGGGAGGCCCAGGCAGAATCAGAGTCTGCCAGAGACAAAGGTGAAGTTGGAGGCAAAGGTGGAGGCGGAGGTGGAGATAGAGGCGAAGGAGGGGGCTAAGATGAGGACGAAGGCGGAGGCGGAAGAGGACAAGGAGGGATATGAAGAAGAATAAGGAGGAGTCGGAGGCGAAGGAAGAATTGGAGGCAAAGGCAAAGTCGGAGTCGTACGCGTGAGCGAAGCCACAGTTGGAAGCGCAGGCGAAGGCGAAGACAGATACGGAAGAAAATGAGATCGAGGAGAAGGAGAAAGAGGAGGTGGAGACGGAGGCGGAGGCAGAGGCGGAGGCGGAGATGCAGGTCGACGAGGCCGAGGCCAGGGAGGGGGAGGCGGGGCTTGGGGCGTAGACTGAACCAGAGGCGGAGGCGTCGGTTGCTGCGGTGGCGGCGGCGTCCGTCGACACAATGGTCGTCGCGTGGCGCGGCGCCCTGGTGGGCGGGGCGCGTACGCTGGGGCGTCGCCGGTGCGGTGCGGCGTCGCGACGCCGGAAGCGCGGGCGCGCGTCCAAGGGACGGGGCCGCGCTGAAAAGGGCAGAGGTCACCGGCGCCCTTCGCGCGGATGCGTGGGAGCAGTCACGTCTAGCGGTGGCGACTGTCATCAAAACATCGATGCATCCATTGTTTTATACATCACCGAAATGAAAAAAACATCGACGTTTTTAAAAATGATAAAAGAGATGGAAATTTTCTATCCTGGGTCAATTTTGAATTAGAGAACTTACAAGAAATACCGGCATATTTTATTGTTTTTGCACGTATAAATGTTATGTTAATAACAATGTTTATCGAATGTGAAGAAGAAAATCAAAAATGGAGGAAATCGCGTTTTGCAATTGTTCCGTTTATTCACATTCTGTTATAAATCATCGATGTAAAACGTCAAGTATCAAATATAAACGTCCAGTATTAGTTTAACGTATATCGTATGTAAAGCACTCTGCCACCTTAATTTTCTAATCAATATTCTATACAGAGAAGGTTCAAAATGCGATTTAACGACATTACCACGTTCAAAATCATCGATGAATATAACTTTTTTAAAACATCGATGTTTCTGGAAAAATATATCGATCAGTAAAAAACATAAAAACCAAACGGGAGATATTGATGTTTTAAAAACATCGGTTTTTTGACATCCCTATTTCAGTCTCGACGCGCCTTCGCCAGGGGGAAAAAGTGGAATGACAGTGAGTGGAAGAAACAGATAAAATTGGTTTAGATCACCAAAATATATTCTTCATCTAAAGAAAGAAAACATAATATTTGACGTGTCTTAGACACTGGTCCTTTAAAGCTGCAGACGTCTTTTTGTCAACAGTTGATAATATTTGCTAGGATTACGGTAAACCTGGTGTTTGCGAAATTATTTATGCTCCAATTGTACAGACTCTTTCGTGTGCACTCATAATGAAACCCTTGATTAATTTGATTGATGCTCAGAAAGTACGCCAAAATGCACAATCTTCGCCTGAAATGACTAGTTTTAAAATGTATTAAATGTTTAACTTCGAAAGAAATTTAAGAACAAAATTGAAGAATTTGTGAATTCTATTGACTTATCTACATAATAATATGCAAAATAATTTACTGGGTATTTGGAACTCAACGACGTCGAAAAAAGCGTACATGGTAAAAACGGAGTGGTTTTCAAAACTATGATTAAGCTCTGGTCATCAGCGCCTACACACTGTACAGCTTGATCGCAGTGGTGTATATCTTCAAAATGAGGCAAAAATTTGGGATTTAGGCAAGATAATACGGCCAAAAACCCATATCTGCTTATTACTGTAGAAAATGATTTAGACCCAACCGATAACACAAAGAAAATAATATTTTGAGAAACCACTGGAAAACTAGTGAATCTAATGAAATAAAAATTCAATTCATTCAATTCCTATTTTCTTTCAAAATTTTATTGCAGACAAAGGATAAGCAATCGTATATTGGTTCATGTTTGTATAATTTGTTTTCCTTTTTTTTAGATAGAGGACATTTCAGGACATTTCTTTGAACCGACGTACGGCTCCATATATTAAACTCTGCGTGATGTACTACTTCAGAACACTGTTTTTTACTTTAAAAATATATTGAAGTAATTTTCTTCTTTTTTCCAATCTACTATGATTATTTGCACTTTTAACCGCATTACCCCACACTCATGAGGAACGGAGTGTGTATTCCTGCCACTGTATAAGACCTCCATTATGAACTTGTGTTCTTGTCCATTAATATTAATGCGTTCATTTCCCTATATATTGGGTTTACGTATCGTAGATCAGTTTTCATTTTGATCTTCCATCCGAAGCAATGAGAAATTTGGATGAGCAGTTTGATGGGGGATATTTTTATTAGAAGTTTCCCACAAATACGAATGTCACTAAGAATGATCATCACTGAATAATGTTCAGGGGCCGAATGGATGAATACACAAGCACTTATTATACGATCGAAAATAAATATTTTGAGATTATAATTGAACATTTCGCATTTGCCTTCAATAGTCAATCAGGAGAAAGATACAATAATAATGTCATGATTAATGCTCATTGCCGCAATTTCCTCTCATTCTGCTTTGCAAACAGCTGACGAGGGAAGAGTAAGTCTACGTCAGTGCATTGTTACTCAGCAAGTATAATCAGTACAAGTTGCATAACACACATATACGTTTTTCTTATATACTATGTTGCCATTACTAATGACACATAGTTTTTTATTAGAACGTTAGTGCACTGAAGCCATCATATATGACTACAAAAATCTATCGTATTATTTTCTCAAAACTTCAGTCGAATCGAATGATAAACAAATATTTTCTTCGTTTACTTTAAAATCTAAGCAACAAGTTTGGAAGAGAGTAAGAAATATTTCAAATGAGATATTTTTTAGTTTCGTCTATGCAGACCTAATAGAAGCCAAACCGGCAACGTATTAAGTTACCATGAGTGAAGAGCTTAAACAAGGTTGAGCACAAGTTCGGACGTTCAATCGCTCTTGCGGTCAGAACCGCACTTGCTATTGTAGATGGGGCAAACCAAGCTTTTGAGATCAGCAAACTAGAGTTCCGAGGTTCTCAGAAAAGAAAACTATTTTGCGTAAGCCTAAACCTTACCCACAAAATAAAGGTATTTCATGTGAACGTGAAATTTTAAGTCGTTAGTTCAATATTTTTTAAAAATAAGGTCATCATCATCACTATCATCGATATGCATTTACTCAACTTCCTTTTCATTTAAACATTGCATACATTTTCACACGCACCATTGTATAATTTCTTCAATCCCAAGAACCAGCTGAAAAATCTTTCTTGGCAACCTCTCTCTTCCTTCATTCCTTTCATCCCCACACATCCGTTATTCGCAATAAAACGCTACTAACAGACTATCAAGTATCCTACCTCCCTGCAGACAACTCATACTCTATCATCTTTTAATTATTCCCCATCCCTTTCTGATTACTGCACCGCTCTTTTATTTTTACTACTTTTTCTTTTTTTCGTGAAAAATTAAAATCAACAAGGTCTAAAAGTTACGTAGAAGTCTTCATTGCACAAATTATGAAATTATCAGAGAGTGGAATGCAATTTTTTACCAATTTTTTACCGTGTCATTTAGAAGAGCATATGGGATAGGACATTTTTTAACATAATGGGTTTTATGTCCGATAATCCGTTATAACAGCTCATTTGTTGCTTCAATACTTCATTCAATTTGAAATACAATAGCAGTAAAATTGGTTAATCGAAGGAAAATATAGCATGTTTTGTTTTTAAATGATAAGTTATTATTTTGTAATTATGAAACGTTCAGTATATTCCTAGTATTTACAGTCTGAGATATTCACAAAACGTCACCAGACAATCAAGACTTTTCAGGAATTAAAAAAAAATACAAACAAACATAACTACTGCACTGAATTTCATATCAACTGATTATTACAGTTTCCTCATAAGATTTAATAATTATAAATAAATAGCCCTTTTCCTGGTTACTAACGTCGAAAACTGGGAGATTTTCTTATTACAACAAGCGTCCATTAGACAAGAAAAGTAACTAATTATGTCTAAAGGGTAAACAGGAGGTAGTAAAATTTTTGTTTCTTTATAAAAGATTCGAAATTAATTTTTAGACAAACTGACTATGTAAAAATTAATTTAGACACTTTTATCAAGAAACGTATGCAATCATTAAGAAATATAAAAAAATGTATAATTTACATTCCTGCCAAGCGCTCCCCACTCCCCGTCTGTCCACCCCGTTTACCCCTCTCCCCCACCGCGTTTCCGTCCACCCCGTCCAATTCCTCCCCCCGTTACCGTCCATCCCGCTCAAACCCTGCGCGTTTCCGACCATTCTGTGCATCCTCCCCGTGCAAACCTTCAGCCTCTTCAACCCGTCCACCCCGCCTAGTCTCTGCACGTTTTCTGTCAGCCCATCCCTCTTTACTCCGTCCCGCCCCGCATTGACCCACTGCCCGTACCACTTCAAGGCAAACCCTACACACACAAGAGCAGGGGTCACAGTAAACCGACTTAACGAGTACTGTAAACTTTTGTACAAGTGTAAGGGGAATATTTAGAATCGCAAACCACTTGTTTTTCTGGGTCGCCAACTCGTGTCCATTTAAATTTAAATTGCACCATGAGTCAGAGTAATGCTGAAATACTTTTACATGGAGTTTTAGTACATACATTAAGATTGGTGACCCATCTTCTGCCTTCCAACCATCTCCACGAAATAAAACCGTTTTTATGATATTTGTATTCACGCCTAGGGTAAAATCATCAGTAGTGGTCTCGGGTAAAAATATTTTCGAAATTTCTCAAAATTCTTGATTACTGTACTAAATCGGTTATGGACAATTGACGTACATTTTTTCTGAGTAGATCCCACAGGAAATAGGAAGCATTTTTAAATTGTTCTATTTTTATTCCTTTACTTCAAGTGACACCCACACAAAAATCGTAACATTTTGGTAGTGAACAGATACTCATTTCAAAAATGACTATTTAATAGTCTGCTCCCTGAACGTGTCTCAGATCAAAAATTCCAAAATAGTACACATATGTCATTCCACGATACATTTCAAGTAGTATCCACAACCGTCGAGGTTCGTGGCGTGGGGGGGCTCCGTCTCAGGGGGAAGGGTTTTCCCCCCTGCTGCCCTCCTTCATACGATAAAGACGTCTTGGATTCGGCGGACGCGAAAGGGCTCTAACTTTTTGTAGTGAACTGGTGGCATTCGGTTTTCAAAACAATTCATATTTCTTATTTTGCTAAAGATATTTTATTTTTCTTCCTTTATAGTTTTAAACCCGCAACTTTGCCTCGCTTGTCTATCCCAAGTTCAACTTCTCTTTAGTGTAAAACTTGAAACATTTAAATGAGTTCACTGAATCAATTTTCGAAAAAAGACAAAAAGCATTGTATTATTAAAAACTACTACTAAGACTACTGTCGTTACTAATATGAGACCGTTCTGCAAGACCAAACCGTGTGGAAATTGTTTGAATTCACATCCGTAGATAAAATATTGAAAAATGATTCATTACTTGTTACTTATTACTCCACACTCTTACTAATTATTGTGAATTGTATGTACATATACTGAATACCTCCGAGCGGGCGCCAACGTACGGTCTTATGGCCAAATGGTTTTATTACAAGAAATCCACATTAAAGATTAGGAGAACGAATGCACTTTTTCACCCATTCATCACGACTGTGGAAATTCAATGTGAAACTGTTAAGTCAAGACAATTAGTAAAATAATAATACTGCTGTTCTAAAAGAGTATTTTTATATGTTAATGAAAAGAATGGTTTTCATTTAATTCGGAACTGATAACTATTATCATGATTTTTAAATAAAATAAATTTGTAAATAATCATGATGTTTTTTGTTAGAGTCTTTTTGTTCATATGCAGATTATACAGTTTGATACACAGAAGAAATTTGAATACTGTACAAAAATACTCGATCATTCAAACTTGTTTAATCTAAAAGAAATGTACATGCACGCAAAATTAAAAGTATATATTAGAAAGGAATATCCAACATTTGATCGTGACTTCTCAGCAATTCCTCTCCTTTTTGAGGCCAATAGCAAATCACTGAGCAACGGTCGGTCCTCCTCAGTTACGGATAATTCCGAGCTGTATGTTTCGTAGTCTTACCCGATAACCGGTTATTTCATTGGTGCGTGCGGCCCGCGCTGGCGCCGCGCGCGGGCGTGGGCGGGCGTCGGCGGGCGACGGCGGGCGAGTGGGCCGGCTGTCGCGCGGATGGAGATTTATAGGCTCTCGGTGGGCGACTCCCGCGGCGCGAGGCGTCGCAACGGCTGCTGCCAAATTTCTTAACGAGAGGCAGGGCCGGGCCGGGCCGCGCCGCGCAGCGCCGCGTCGCGTCGCCCTCCTCAACGGCGGCCCTGACCCCGCCCGCCGCCGCCCCCGCCGCCTCGCCAGCGCGCGCCCGGGCCCGCGGCGGTGGCCATGGCAACGCGATGCGATGCGCGCTAATTAAAGGCAATTAATATTTTTCGCGGCGCCAGCGGCCGGCTCCTCCTCACCGCTGCTCGCGCCTCCGCCCCGCCCCGCCCCGCCCTGCCCCGCCCCGCCCCGCCCCGCCCCGCCCCGCCCCGCCCCGCCCCGCCCCGCCCCTCCTCGTGCTCGACTCCCTCGGGCGAGCGCTCGAGCACCGACGAATCGCTCACGCGCGGGCGAGTTGCGCGCAGAGCTAATTCCATGCGTTCGGAGATCGGTCTGCGCGTAAGCTGCGGAGATTCGTGCAACTCACTGGCTTTGATCTAAATGCCAAGTGTTCGGACAAGCAAAGGGAAAGATGGATGGAGCTCGCGGCTAAGTACATCATAACAGATCACTGAATTGGAACAAGTTGGATATGTTTCAACACTTTTCATCTTTTAACGCTACGCTTTAATTAACACGTGTCAATACAAGTTTTCCGCGTTTATAGAAACTAGATCCAAGTTATCAGAATAGTGGAATGAATTTTTTCGCAAGCTTTATGGTTCCCTAAATTAGGGCAGTGATTTCTCGAAAAAGAACTCGCTCAAGTTGTATACTCGATTCAATTAATTACCATTGGTGGGAATTTGATACGCATGTATTTGCATGTGCCATCGCATTTATTGTAAATTCACTGTTGCGTGCTGTTGTTACTTCATTGGACATTTTTCGCTTCATTTCTCATAATTACAAAACACACGTAAAATATTCCGCCGGAAATTTCAGGCTCCCCAGAATTTCCCTTTCTCTGCCGTTCTTTTAAACATTTTGTTGCCCAGTCGGTATATGATTTTAGATCTCTAGTGATTTTTTAAATTTACACAGTTTTTAAGGACTGCATAAATTTATTTCTAAAAAGTGTCTAAACTATCCAAAAATTACTCAGGGTTAGAAATGATGTTTGGGATATTATTCTCGTTAAAATGTCGTTATGACGAATTTAAGGCAAAAAATACTCTGAAAATATACATTTTAAAAAATAACCCTTGCCCTAGACCCCCAACTGCTTTTGTAACTCGGAGTTTTTTTATCGAAAACTAATCAAAAAATTATTTTCTATCATAGGCTCACGCTTTATCTTGCAAGTAGTTCGTATTTACGACAACCATCAACGATACGACCAAATACTTCCTCGTCTGAAAGCTTCCATATGCGCGCTCTTTAAACCGACCAAGACTGCAAACCCGGTCAGAATACATTATCCCTTATTTAAATCCGCGCCCAGAGTCGGCGGAGCGGTTATTAGCGTGGGTATCTTTTGAAGAAAAAAGACCCTCGGCCTGCCACCGCCACCGCCGCGACCTGAGCGCTGGCGCCGGGGGCGCCTCGGGGCCGCGGCCATGACGTCCACGCCCGTGACGTCACGCTGACGCAGGCGGCCGCGGCACCCGTAACGTCTTCCTCGCCAGCGCGGCGTGAGTACGGCAGGCGGGCGGGCGCGTGCGTTCGCAGGCCTCCGAATTGGTCGGAGCCCCGCGGCGCGGCGTGCGACTGTGACGTCAGCGCGGCAGCGTCTGGGCGGTAAGACGCCGCGCGGCTGGCGGAGACAGGCGAGCGCGCCTCAGCCCCGCTCGCCCCGCTCCGCCCCGCTCCACCCCGCCCCGCCCCGCTCCGCCCCGCTCCACCCCGCCCCGCCCCGCCCCGCCCGCGCCAAGTTTCCATATTTCGCTAATGAAGTCCGCGGATCTGGGGAGCTCCAATTATACGAGAAGCGGCTGGAATTACAACCCGGCGGGAGGCTCGCTTGGGATCGGCATCGGTGGAGTGGGTGGGCGGGGCGGGCGCCGACGCGCACTGTGCGCAACAAGTGGAGGGGGCGGCGGGCGCCGCGGGGGCGGAGGCGGGCCGCGAGGGATCGATCGTCAGGTGCCTGCTCGGAGCGTCCCCGAGCAGAGCGGCAGAAGTCGTCGCCACCTGCGCCGGCGACTCATCGCCCGGCGCGCCCCACCCGATTTCGTTCCTCGACGGCTATTCTGTACAACGCAGGCCCACTGACAAGGCAAAATCAGGAATTCGAACATACTCTCTAATTCCTTTAATTGATTCATTGTTACTGATTCCGGGCGCGTCAACTGCTAAGATCATTAGGCCCGTAAGTGTAGTGCATGTTTTTGTCTTCACGAGATGGCAGTGATCTCCTCCAGCTTGATGGCAATATGCGACGTCGACGTATATCGGCTTGCGGGGTCCTCCAACCAGGTACCTCCCACAGCGGGACACCGCCCCAGCCGCGACAAGCTCTAAGCTCCCGACCGGCCTCCCGGCGACTGTGGTACTGTAGTGCAAGTTAGTGCAAGTGTGAGTATAAGGCATGTAAGGCGAAGAAAAGAGCAAGCGCGGTCCTTTGCCCGTTATTAGGGCACTGCCACGTCGGGGCCAGAATCTAGGCCTTCACGGTCAGAGACACTGCAGTGACATCAGTTGATTCCCTGAGCCACCTCTCCGGGTTCCTTTCCTTCAATTCCTCATTACATGTCTTGAAGTAAAACCTGGTAGTCTTGGGTTGATGCGGAAAAGCGCGTAGCGACAATATTAAACAAAACTCTCCTGATTAATGTTTATCTGGCACTTGAGTTCTGCTTTTCTCTACTGTCTAGTATCTTCTGAAGGAATTGCATTTTTTCCTACGTAAGTTCGTTGTAGTTCCACAAAGTACCAGACTTTTCTAGTACTTCTCTCTAATCATTCACAAATTCCATGTTCTTTGGCAATCGGTCACCGCTCTACAGAAGCCCTACTTCTGGCGTTTGAGACCTCCAAGGAGTTTACTTGGTCACTTCTCCTCATCTTCAAAGCCACCAGGACCGACTTACAATTCACGTGCCTGACTGCGTCACCCTCGGCAACTTTGGCCTTCACTCCCGTTGCAAACTACACCGACGTCCACTGTTGAATGGCCCGAGCAGCCCTCAGGTGGAGTTGCTTCTGATCTGCTCCCCACGACCTTTCATCAAGAATATCTCGAAGTAAAAACAGTCTATTGGAGTATCATCAAGAATATCTCGAAATAAAAACAGTCTATTGGAGTAATATCCAAGTTATGTCTTTGCAAACGCGTCCTCTCGGCCTTTCCACTGTAATTCAATCCCAGCGCAGGTCGTTTCTATAATGAACGATTCAATTTCCCAAGCGATGAAGAGATGAACACTCCCATGCGTCGTTCTTCATATTTATTCAACATTTTTACGATCGTATTATGTGATAACTATGATACTTGTTCATATGCGAATGCTAAGTCAACACCAATTTCTAAGAATAGAAAACTGTGAAACCAGATGTCGTAGTAATCATTCGTGATATATAATAAAGTACAATTGCGCGTGTTTTGAATGTAATAGTAATGAGCAGCAATTAAATTTTGATGGAGTTCGTTAACATACCTGAAGCAATTCTCCAACTCAGAAGCAGTCTGGTAACTCAATGGACGAAGAAGCGGCATAGGCCTACAGGTGATCCAAGTGCTACAGGTCAGTCTCAGAACTTCCGAACTCACTCCAACCACAACTCTCAACACTGTCCTACACCAGGTCACCCCGCCTACACTCCCCACAGTGAACTCGGCAAGTGCGCGCATCGGCTGCCTTCCATCGGCCCCGCCCCCGCCCCCGTCCCCGCCCCCGCCCCGCCGACTGAGCCCCCGCGGACCGCCGCGTCGCTCAATCGCCGACGCCGCAAGGTCTAAAATTAGTCGCTACGACTCAACCGTTTCCAGAATACGCGTAGCGCGAATCGGACGAGATGGGACGCGCGGCGGCGGCGACACCTCGCGGGAGAGCGCTGATGCGGCGGGCGCGGGTCAGCGTTCCGCGAACGGCCTCGAGTGCGTGGGCGGCGGCGGAAGCGGCAGGTGGCGGGACGCGGGAGCGCGCACGCACGCCGTCAATGGACGCGGAACCGGCTTCACGCGCAAGGCCCCGCGGCGGCACTGCTGCGCAGTTATCAGACGCGCTGCACGCGTATAAGCCACGTTCCCTGACATCTATTACATACATTTTATAATTAATATTGGAATGGCAAATTCTTTCATATGTTTTTAATAAACAAGAGAAAACTATATATACTACAAGAAAATTAACTTTATAGTCGACGATTCATTACAGTCCATTTTACTGAAAATATGAATTGAATTTTCTACTATGAATATCGTAGAAAACAATAACAAACATTCATAATTTGGGAACAATTTTTGTATTATACTCCAACTTTCCATGAAATATTCTTAAATGAACTAAATGCTTCATTTCTTATTGAATATTTCTAAAAAATGTTAGACTCTTTTAAGTGTGCGTTAAGCGCAGGTCTAAACTTACTGCTTATTCTGCTACTCTATATCTCTGATACCTAACAGATACAAGTGAGATGCAAGGAAATGGTATACTGACGTCAAGACTCGTATGAGATCCAGCACCTTCACCAGACGCACGGTATTTAGTAACTGTGTTTGAGAATGCTTTCTTGAAACAAGTTGGTCCTATTTATTGTGAAGTAATTTAATATGGATGTTATTTTATCGTGCCTGTCATGATGTAGCTTATTCTTCTTGTGTATTTACAGAATTAAAAACTAAACGAATGTTTTCGTTTGTATTGTCGGAAATTTAGATAAGATACATGTTATTCAAACAGCAAATTCGTACGGGTTTACTTTATTTAGAGCTCGGAAGTGCGTGCATATTTTGTACATCATAACAAAAATATTCTTCCTCTGCTTCTTTATTATTATTATTTTGTCTTTTGTTATGTAATGGAGTAGTTCTCACCACAAATTTCGCTTTCATATACTTAGGAATTTAATCAAATGCATGTCATTTCCATTACCATATCTTGTTTTATTGAGTTTTACAAGATATAAAGTCACGCCCAGATTCCCAAAATGTGTATTCCCCTACTTTTGGCAGTCGTAAATATTACTTGCAAGAAGAAAGGATACAACACCTAGTTTACTGAAGAACGGTGGGTATTCAATCCCATCTCAGCAACAAAAGTAAAATTTTCCTTTCCTCATGATTTAGTGATGTGGTGATGACGGAGAATGCTTCAATAAAAAATGATAGGTCGTTATTGTGATGATGATGCTGCCGTTTATAAGAATATTTCAAACTATGAAGTAACAAACCTCTTGTTAACAGATCCGTAAAAAAGCTTTTTAAAAAAACGTATAGTGTTTAGTTACTTTAAATGAATAAGAACCTCATCCCTCGCTAGTAGTTACAGCTCATAAACTAGGATATAACTGCGGTGAAATCACTGCAGAGCTGCAGCTCGAAGAGGAAGGCCCCGTGCCAGCCACACGTGTGGCCCCCAGCGCGTGTTGACGACCGCACAGCCACTGCTGGCGACAGCCACAGCAGCCACATCGATAAAAGCAGATAAATGCGACAACGTAACTAGTAATCTGCTGTTTACAATCACGTACAACAATTTCTTTCATTTCTACAAACCACATTTCCTCATATTAAGTTAAAATATTAACATATTTGCACGATTTAAGTACGGTAATTTGGCTTTCAATAAAAACAGCAAATTGATTTTATAATGTGTTTCTAGATGTTATGGAAAATGTTGTGACGGAAGAGAATATTATGTTTCAGTTTTCTCACTTCCGATGAAGAGCATAGACAGAAGTATGAGATTTAATGGAAATAACGCAATTTCCTGCCTTCCGTTACCTCTCCGCCCACGCAAGCACCGTGGCGATCCCAGCACCAAAAGCTGGTAACGACAGCTGTGAGAGAGCAGACAACGGCGTTGGGCAGCGCAGGGCAGTTCCAGAAACGAAGGCTGCCGTGATGGCGCGCTTTGCGCGAACTCAGCGATATTCGCCGGAATCAGAACATGCAAACTTCGTTAATTCGCTGAATGTGAATAAGTGGGAGCCTTGCAGCTTTGTAGCTAAAATGATCCACACGTCGGTCGACTACAAGCGGATCGGGTGTTAGCTAAGAAAATTAGTACAAGATGGTATTTCTGAAATTACATTTAATTCAAATGGGAGTTACGTTCAGGTTCTTAAAAAATACTCTCAATGTTTAAATAACTCGCTTATTTAAAGGAAAAATTATGAGCACAATAAGGATTTAAGATACGTCCTCATAATCTCCAGATGTTTTAATTCTAATGAGCATGAAACATTTTTATCTAACATTTGCATCAGGCAATTGATCTGAACACTTGAATGTAAGGAGTTGTCATCAAAAATCATTTTTGTAATATTCCAAGTCTTGTAATCTTCAATCGACCCATCTCGAAACGGCTGTGCTAAATAAAGAAGTGCGATTGTTTGGAAGCAGAAATTCGCTGAGAAGGTTTCAATGTGGTCATTGATAACCTTGAAGCGGCTGTGATGGTTTCTGACTCTTTTTCCGAAATTAAGAAAAAATACGAAAGTAAATTAAAATAAATATAATATAGCAATAAAATAGCGCGATATTTTAGTAACATGATTTTAGTATCATAACTTAAAAAGGTCCTCAACCCTTTACCGACAAATTAAGAGACCTAATTTGTGTATTTATTTAGACGTAGAGCATTTATTACCTCGACATTATATCCCTAGAGAATAAGTGTAATATTTCAGTTTCACTTCATGAATTTTCCAAGTTTATATATTGTTCTTAGCTATTGTAGGCATTGTGCATCCGGACGTAATTCAGACAAGATGATTAACATTCAATAACAGTAATATATATGTTTATTTAAACAAGAAAGATTGTGAATATTACCAGTGGTGGAGTGAATCTTCCGGTTAACGTCACTCAGAGAACTAGCCTAGCGATAGAGGCAGTAGAAACAACGAAGGGGAGGCCTAGTTCTCTGCTTGACTCACCATGCAGCATCGCACGCGCTAAGCTCTCCCCGTTTCCCTTCAGCAACGAGAAATCCTCTGGAGCGCAGACGCAGTTTACGCAGCGCACAGGGAATCGGCACAGCCGGGGGATTGCAGCGACGCACGTCCGCCACCAGGTGACCGCGGCGGCGGTGGCAGTGGTGTGCAGCTCTCGCGACAGCAGTAATTAACGGGGACGGCGCGCCGCGCCCCGGCGCTCGCTTCGTGGCTGGCCGTGGGCAGGCTGGCGGGCTGGGTCAGAACGGGTGAGGCGGTATGGGGCAGAGCGGGGTTAGGCCGGGCGGGGCGGGGCGGGTAGGTGGGGCGGGGCGGGGCGGGACGGGACGGGATGGGGCGGAGCGGAGAGGGTGGATCGGGGAGGGTGAGGCGGGGCGGGGGAGGACAGCCCGGCCGGTGCGCTGCCAGTCGGCGGCGTGTTATGTCACGTTAGTCGCCTGTTTGCTTTAACCCCCGTCTCTCGACCCCCGCGCCCTCCCGACCGCGCATCTTGCCCCGCCCCGCCCCGCCCCGCCCCGCCCCGCCCCGCCCCTCCCCGCCCCGCCCCGCCCCGCCCCGCCCCGCCCCGCCTGCACTCGCTGCTCCGCGCCGCGCCGCGCGGCGGCGACACCCGCAGAGGAGGCCGGCGTTCATATAAGCTGAGCCGCCGGCCGGACTTAACTAGCGCCCTCTTGCAGCCATAATAACATTCTACAAACACCAACAATAACAACTGTAAACACTGGTGCGGACTGGGAACATGCACTGCAGAACGTCTATATTTTGTCTGCATGCTCACATATTTAGAAAGTCGGGCTTGGTATTGTGCTTTTCTTTTTCATTATGACATTATTTTACAAATGCAACTACGATGTTCAATATAGTAATACGCTTTTTCTAGGTTCGGCAGTTATTAATTTGTAAACGTATCTTAGTTCTTACACAGAAATATTCAGGTGTCCGGGAAGGAAACGTCAAAACTTCGAAAATACGCTCTTAAGACAATATAAAGCATATTTTGTCCAATAAATTACTACGATATGCCAAATGGATAAGACGCTATAAGCAGTCAAAAGTTGGTTTGAAAAATGCTCTCTAGGGAAAAGAATTGCCCTGCAGAAGCATATAAACACTCCAGAAACATGTAAATTTTTTATTATTCACAAAATAAATGAATATATTTGTTCAGAAAGAAAAATTAACACAGAAATAAAAAAGGACCCAATATATTCATTTCTTTTTGTAAATAATAAACAACATACATGTGTTTGGAGTGTTTCTATGTTTCTACAATGCAAATTGAAAGAAAGTACTGCAAAGCAAATTGAAAGATTGCCTAGAAAGCGTTTTTTTTTAAACAACTTTTCAGAGCTTACAGTGGCTCAACCATTCGGATTATTCCAGAAGTTTATTAGACAAAATATGCTTAAAATTGTCATGAGAGCTTATTTTCGACATTTCAATCTCGGACACCTGTAGTATAGTTACGAGGTAAATCAGAATATTAATCATAATACCAATAAAATTAAATACGCTCTACATAAAGACGAAAAGTATGTAACCCGCAATACTGGGCAAAGCAGTGTGTGTCGGGAGAGGTCATGGGGGAGGGGGGGGGGGGCAGAGCGAGGCGGAACAAAGCTTGTTGGAGCTGGGCGCGAATGGAAATAAAATCATTTCCATTTTACATCGTAGATATAGCTCACTATTTTTTCTGAGTCATTTATGATCATTTGCGCCCAACGTCGAGTTCTCCATGCTACTGAACTATAAAAGACATATTCTTTCCCTCAAGCCAAGGGTACACTTAGCTGCCCAGGGTAACTGCATTATAGTGTTGAGTAGAGCAATGATATGTCTAGGGGGAATGGAGAAAAGTAACAAAAAATAAATACGCGGCAAAATGCTTCACATTATGATAAGTAATTTACAATTATCAATAAAATAGGAATATTCATTACCATATTCACGTACAGTGTTGAATCCGCAGGTCCTCAAACGACTACGGTGACTAACGTCGTTTCAAATGCAGCACATTGCCTTCGACTACCATTCCCGATTCTCCACGAGCCGAGAATGCACATCATCGTAACCACCGGCGCAAATTTTATTCTACGCATCGCCGTATCATAGCCGCTCTATGGTCGGATTTGCGTGGGTCGTAACCAGCGAAGCCAATGCCGCTGGGAACATTAATGTTAGCCATCCCTTGCAGTCGCGGGTTTTCGCAGACTGTAACCGCCGCAGGAAATGCAATCGAGCGCCGCCGCAGCGCTGCAATCGCTTTCTTCTGGGGATTTGTATGCGTCGTAGCCGCAGCAGCAACACGGCGTTGTGCGCGCTCCGTGCGTGAGCGAAGGGAATCGTTCGCGAAGGGCGAGGTCGCGGCTGCCGAGAGGTTCGACTCGCGCACGCGAACGAGGCTCTCCGCCGAAACGGATCTTTCCCTCCGTTGAATCCCGTGTTTTTCACATCGTCAAGCCGCGACTTTCGTAGGCGGAAGAAAGGCACCATAAATGAAGGATTGTAGGTATTCAGGCGTGTTTACCGAACACTATTTTGTGTTGTTTTTTCTTCAGGAACAAAACCACTAATTTGGAGCAAACGTTGCATCATTCCAAATCCCAACTCAAACCTAACATTTCTGACCGGGAGGTCTTAGGGTTTGAGTCCTGATAGTGGCGGAATTTCGAACTAACTACATAGATAGATGGGTCGAATTCGGCCTCTTTCTGAAAGAGAATTCCTGCGGTCAGTTGCTCTTATCGTCATTTTTTTTTCGAGGTTTCTCTGATCAATACGGTAATGCCGGAGTAGTACCCTAACAAACGGGCCACGGACAGCACGCGATGTTTCCTTCCTATTCCTTCACATACCCTCACCTCTTTTACATTTACATGCATTACAGTACGACATACGTCAGGAGCTTAAGGCTCGTCTCGGCTGAGGGGGTGTCCCGCTTGGGGATGTACCTGAAGGGGGGAAACCTCCGCAAACCGACGAGTCGGTCGGCGCCGCAACTCACCATCCAGCGGGAAAGGAATCTCAGCCACCTCCCGGAACAAGACATTTACTATGCTAAGGGGACTAATGATCACAGCAGTTGACGTGCACGGAAACATCAACCAATCAACTGCAGAACTCCAAGATGAAGAGAAACGCAGCGTAAGGGCTTTTGAGTAATTGAATTGTAATACAACGAAAGCAAGCTACGCGCATTCCCGAGGCATTCGATGTCAGGTGGAGATGTAGGTCGTAGAGCGTAGCTCCCGGATACTGCATTCCAGGTGTTTGGTGTCTTGTGTGAGTAGTGACACATACTGAAGGCAGGGACGTAGAGATAAATGTTTAATTGCTTCCCGAAAGAAGGGTGAGGGAACAACGGAGGGAGTAGAATTCTCAACTGTTCTGGCAGAAAAATGGAAAAATGACCTGATAGCCTCAGCCACGTAATGCTATATATAAATACTTTTGGAAATGGTACTTAAGGAAGCTATTGTAGAGCTGAAACTCACACTTTTAGGAAATATTAAAAAGACTCTTATCCGCAATTTTCTTCTTACCTCAGTAAGTAAGTTCATATTGAATGGAGAACTTCACAAATGATATGAAAAGTAAAACCTTTCGTTTGAGTCATGTTGGATTCAAGTTGACGTATTACATTTTAGGATTCATGATGATGATATGCAAACATGACTGCTAATCAACTAATCTAAAGTACTAAGTTGTTTTTCTCTCACATTTTTTTTATTTTTTCCTACGAGGGAAACTAGAACAGTTTTGTGATTGAAACTAGAACAGCCATTTTCGTTGTTACTCTCATTTACAACAGTAAGCACTCAACTGGCCTGACCTGCATTTACAGATTCAAGCCGAATGTTTCAACTGATGTAAAGATACGATGCCTTCCGATGAATTGTATATTAGTTTGGTGTAATTTCCAAGGATGCTGCACCCTCTTGTTTTGCACGGCGTTTCATAAAACGATGTGAGATAATCACGCAAACTCTATCGTGGGAAGTCTTGCATAGCGTTTTATTCCAAATTCTACCACAAATGGAAGTAACATCGAACTTCAACAGTACAGAGTGTTGCTAACGTTAAATTCCCATAATGTCGCATCCTCTTGATTTGCATTTGTTCATTTACAGCTGTCTATCAGCACAGTGTAACATCATGAGGATATATAATTAACTTTGTCGCCATCGTTAGAAACAAATTTGTCCTGATCGTGTGACTCGTACACGATACATGTGACATCGTTATACACTATAATTTGTGTGGTCTTTAATTTTCTGATACAACTAACGTAACGTTGGAGTTTGAGCAAGCGCAGAGGCCCAAACGAAGTGCTTCACGCTGAGAAAAATCTTTTCATTTACGTCATGAGCGATGGCAGCACCGGTCAAATGTGGGCGTCGCAGAAGTCATGACATGACGCAGCGGCGGCCTGAGCGGCTTCGCATCACAACATATCGGCTTCCCGCGACATGGACCGGAAGTAGTAGCTGGCGAGAGGAAGTGGATCCGACCGATGAATTGACATTATGCGCGCGCCTGTCGGCGGAGGGGGGGGGGCATTGACGGCTTCGGTTGCGTTGGAAATCGCTGCCCCGGCGGAAACAGCGCGCGACCCCAGCGCTCAGCAGAAAACGCAGCACGCGCGGGGTGACGTGCGGGTGGAAGGCGTGGTCAGTGTTGAGGAATAGGAGACGCTGGCCAGGGGGACCCTCCCCCCCCCAAAAAAAATTCAAAAGTACACCGAGTAGTTTTATTCTCAATTCATTTTCACTGAGATGGAATAGGACGTATTAAATAATCTAAATGTATCTATCGGTAGGCTTCGGGGCAATTGTATGATGCCCTCCCTGCCGATATGGGGGGGGTCTTAAGCTCTCCTCAGAGACAGAATATGTTATTAAGAAAGATCATAAAACAAACGGTTGAATAAAGTTATAATAATATAAGATTTACTGGATCTACACATCATAGCCGAGCTGGTAGTTAGATTTACTGCAGAACATTTGCCGTCGCAGAATAATCTTTATTACAATCAACAATACAAATTCGTAGTATGTGAAGTAGGTTTACATAAGTAAGTATTGCTTTTATTGATATAAGTATGACTCTACGTTTGCTTATTTAATGGTTTTGAAAGTTTATTATCGGTGTATATTATTGAAATCATGAATAGCTGCGACAAAAGTAGACCTTGTTCGTCTTATTAACTTCAATAAACCAATTAAAAATTGTCGCTTTAACTAAAATTGCGTGGAAGAAAACTTTTAATTACTTCCTGTGATGTCACCCGAAGTTTTACTTGCCACATACGGATGAGGATGGTAATGTAGAGATCGACAGTGCTGGTGTACGAATGTTTAAGATGGATTAAATGTACATGCGTGGTATTGGAAACGTATATTGCATGACCATAACGAAAAAAAGCCGTATGAATTGCTCATAGTTTGCGATGCAGATAGTATGATGTCTATGAATTTTAAGTTGTCTTACATTTGTGGTGGATTACGCTTTATATCTATTATTCATATGCTTTTTTAAGTATTAACAAATGTATTTTTCCTTTCTTTAGCTAAACTATTTGCAAAGTTAGTACTTTTAAAAACAACTTTTAGCAGCAGACGAAGAGTTCGTTTTGTTTTATTAATTTTTACTAATGATTTAATAATTGTCTTTCAATAGTTAGACATTTTTATGTTAAGTCAATGAAAATATGGAATACTGATATTGAAAACCCGTAACGGAAGTGTATTCAATAGTTTTAGTAGTCTTTTCAAGTCCCAAACATGCAGGAACACGAATTGTTCCCTATTTTTTTGTTTGCGCAGAAGAAATATGTATTCAAGTACATTCGTGTGTTGTTATTAATGAAGAAATGCATTAGGCCAGTACTGTAATCCGATACAGCTGAACCAAAGTACCGTATTAATTTGATTCAACTGTCAGATTTTCAACTAGTAAATTTTACACTTAGCCACATTTTATATAAATGACCTTATATTTTTTGCAGGAACCACTTCTCAATGAGGTATGTACTGTGGAAAGATATACATTTTCTTTATGTTTATTCACTTTTTAAATTTTTAATGCTATTCGGTTACACAGTGCTGGAAGAGACCTAATGCTTCTAACTGCGCCCCTTTTCTCTTTGCTGCGGTTTCAGACCTTCTCTGACCTCACGAAAGTTTTTTTAAAGCGCAGTTAATATCTCGAACTGTAAGTTCATAAGTTAATAGCCAGAACTGTACTAAAAGCGCCCCATCTCACCCGTTTGAAGTTTCACAGCAGCGTAATCCTTGGGTCGGTATTGTCATCACGAATTTTACGGAACCACGGTTCAGAAAAGCGCCATTCATGTTAGCAGCAGAGGATGTGTGGGTAGCATTTCTTTTTTAGTGTGTATCATCCATTTACGTTGTACTATAAAGAAATTTCACCTGTAATGTTTACTAAATTAAAAGAGATTACAGAGAAAAGTCAAGAATAAAATCTGAATAAAAAATGCAATGCCCCAAATTATTACTACTTATTTCGTTCATTATAAACTGTAGAAAAATAGGAAATATTTTGCAACCCTGAATTTGAATGTGAAAGTTAATTATGATGAATATTGGGATGCATCGAGTCAAGTTAATCACCAAATGTCTCTTGTCTAACGCAGGATCTATCATTGAACATTTTGAATTACAGTTTCGAAATACATTACTTGTTACAGGAATATTAAGTAATACAATACTTCAGCTTCCGGGTAAATGACCATCATCTCGATCAGATTTTTGTCTTTCCCCTGATTTTTCTTCTCGACATAAATGTAGCTTCGCCGTGCGCACGTTTTCTTAAGCTTTCCTTTTGCGTGAAGTGGTACAAGTAGAGCATGGGGTCTGTTTCTATTTTGTTCACAAAGCCAAAAATAAAATGTGCATTTGGTTTCCCATGCAAATAGGTTTCTTACAACTCGGGAGCGAAAATGTCTAGTTTTTTATATGTTGTTAATTTCGCGATTTTTATTTTTTTATTTTTAATTTTTAAATTGTTATTAATCTTTCAACTATTTGTAGTTAGAATGTGACGTGTGACGTGATGTTAAAATGAAAATGTGAAGAGATTCCAGAGCTCAAGGAAAAGTGCGGAGGTGGTATTTCTCCCCCTACGTCATATTCTTTGTTTAAATAAATCAAATAAGGGCTTTCTCAGTGGGAGAAGATTGACTAAAGCCACGTTACAACTGTTCGTGCTGAGTTAAATACTAAAGTATAGTACAATATAGTACTAAGCTGCGTAGGCAACAATGATTCAATAAATCGAATTGTTATAGAATACTAGTACTTTAATACATTGTTCGTATAATACGAAGGAATTGAATGCTTGAAAAACAATAGGTAGGAAAACTTCCTCCATAAAATCTTCTTCCTCCGCGCTGCTTATGTGCTGAGAAGTCGGGCGCTCCGAAGTCACCTGGAAGCCAACAACGACGCGCTCGGCCCCGGGGGGGAGCCGGGCCCGAATCCAATATCGCGGAGAGCTAAAACCGCTCCCTGGAAGCGAAGCGATCCTCAACTCATCGCGTTTTCGCCTGCCGTCGCCCCCGTCAATACCGCACGCGCGTCATCGGCTCAGGAGAAAGACAGTTTCCGGACGCGGGGCGCTTCCCAGAACATCGATCGAGCGGCGACGGCTCTGCGATGGAGATGGCGGCGGAAGTGGGGGGGGGGGGGTAGCGGGCACAACGGTCCGATGGGATGTGCGCGCACAAAAGATGGAAAGACCGACGATGACATTTCGGCCGATGATCGTGGAGACGGTGGTGATGTTGGCGGGGACACGGCTTGCCACTCTTCGATTTTTGAGTTTCATTTTCCGGCTCTTGTTTGAAAATAATATCTTCACTTTTCTCTAAGATACCTAGGAGTACTTCACGTGAATTTTATTATTTCAATGAGTCAGGAGAAAAAGTCCTTCTTTTTGAAAAGCTAAAGAGTATACCATTTTTTTCGCGAGTGCAAAACGGTCAAATATTCTGGCAAACAAGTACAGGAATATTTCTTTTTTGATGAATTTCAATAGCTAATTAACTGAAGAACGAACGTTTGTCAAAACGAAAAATACATAAATTGGTCGAGTACAAGAAATGTGACATAATTATCACGAAAATGATCAAGTTACAAGATGTTAACGGCTTAAACTTGAGAGGAGTCGTCCCTTCTCACTCAAGACAAAGTGATTTATTTCATAAACCGGTTTTCTCCTGATCGATATTTACGACCTTTCTCTAGGGAAAATACACTATATACTAAACACATTTATTCACATTACTGAAAAAATAAAGACATTTGGGAATTATAATTTTTCTTGTGCATGAAATAATATGCGCTACAATTTCTCAATGTCTTATAAATAATGCTACGTGCGAATTTTCAAATTCGGCCTTTGAATTTGTCATCAATTATTGCTTCGGTCATCAAGCACATATATCGAGAAAGCAAAAATATCGTAAATGTTAGGCAATTCGAAAACGAATAAATAAAATTTCACTTGACTTTTGCATTTCCTTCCAATGTTATATAAGTACATAATTGTAATTTATTTACTTTTTATTAATTTATTTATTTACTTTATAATTTTTTTTAATTTGAAGCTTGCGTAATTCATTGGTAGGTTGCTGACTTGAAGCTTTGACTCCCGACATCGATTGAGATTTGTATCTTGCGATTTCCATTCAGTGCGGCTCTGGGGGCATCTGAGCGTCCTGTCCAAGTGAGTACCAGAATCGTTCGTGGGGGTGAAGGCGGCCGGAGCGTTGTGTTCGCCACACAGCCTACGGCGACGAATAGGTGGAGCACCTACCTTCACCTCTCCCCGCTCTCTGTGCAAATGTACGAGCACATCTTTACCTTCATTTTTTATATTTATATATGTTACAAATTATTGCTTATATTTACATATTACAAATACATATTTGCTGAACAGAACTAAACATATTTATTTCAAATTGTTCAAAAAAATTGCACTTCGTTCGTATGGAAGGCTCTGAAAATTTATTAGTCCTTTCATCTTAACAGTAAAATCAACAGAAGTATCTTTAACTTGAAGAAATATCAGTTAATTAATTAATGCTTACTGGCAAGTTAACTACTATGATAATTAGTCCCGTTAGTGTAGTAAATGTTTCATTCTGGGAGCTGTGACGATGTTTCTCCCATGCTGGATGGTGAAATTGGTCGCCAACCTAAGAGAGGGGGAATATCCCTCTTCAAGTACCTCCTCTAATGGAACAAGCCCGATGTTCCTGATACGTATGATAGGGTAGGGTGTGTAAGTGTAAGTGTATGAGTGTAAGGGAACACTGAGCGAGAAAGAAGAAAAAGGGAAGATCGCACGCAGGCCCGTTTATTAGGAAACTTACTATACTGACACTCGCATGGTATTAATCGGAAAAACCATAGAAAACTACCGATTAGAGCCGACAGCCGCTAGAATTCTCCTTCAGACAGCATCTGAATTCGTCCTAGCTATATATCCATCGCCGACAACGTCAAACTCAAGTTCTAGGATCTTGCACTGTTGATCTTGCACTGCCGCAGAGACAAGACTAATGCTGCCTCTTGAGATAACTAAGTCGATTCTCAATACGTGCCATTAGATGATGATAAAGATGGAATTGGCGTTTTTTCACCAACAGTCAACGACTACCGCCTTGATGACACCTCTGTTGTCACTGTTCCAGAATAAATGTAAACTTATTTTGTTGCTAACATCAAAGATAACTGTACATCATGTACCTCGCAGTTTCTTAAAGAAATATACGATGTGCATCAATGAACAAGAGTAATTTTAAATCAGATTATTTCCACGATTTTCATAGGTGCTTCTTTAGGGTTTTAATTTGTGGATAAGCTGCATGTAGTTTTAAAAAAGCAGATTTTAAAAGTAGTGCGATTAAACAGTCTTCTTTGTTCGCCAAGCCGTAAATGAAATTTGAAACAAGCCTAGTCGCATCTCGCAGCTTTTATTGCACCTAACCTTCCCAGAGCATCTCGCGCATTATCGCGATCCTCGACTTACAGGTACTCGTCCTAAAATGTGACATTTTTCTTCGGAATACAATTATTATTTTATGTAATATAAGATGCTATTTGTGTGGATCTTTGATGACATCATGGAGGATTTTGAGTAAACGCATACTTTTGATATTTAGAAAGCATCTTCTTGTGATGAAAACTTACAAAAATTTCTTTGAAACTATCGTGAAGTATTGAAACTTAGAGAGGTGTATATTTAGTTGATCGTAAAAATGTATAGATTATTATTTGTGGGAAAATACTGTTTGCGTTTTTTTTATTTTCTTAAATACTTGTTAACTAGTTTTGAAGATAATTTTACTTGACTCGCGTTCTCTGTTCTAAACAGGGTCTAATTGTTCTCTGTTTGCTCATTGGGCGTTCATTGCATGCTCATATTGACCTGCGTTGAGTACTTCAATAATCCAGCGGGAGAGGCACTGACGTGGCGTGGAGTGGTCGGAGGAGCAATATCAAGCACAAATGCAATAGCAGAGCAGTCTCGAATGCTGAATATAGGGTCATCAAAATGAACAAACCGACGCTCCGTTCTAACATAAACAAAACGGTGGGACGTCCATTTCGATCTCATGGATTGAGAATAACAAAATTGTACTTCATTAAGTGTTTTGAGATATTATGTGCATCTCCTAAATAGTGTATTAATACATTCTCTCAATTTCTTCGTCTGGCAATATTTACAATTTAAAGGACGAATTCAGGCCCTACGGTTTTGCGTTACTTCATATCGTTACGAACGTAAACATAACAACTCAATAAAATAATAAAACTTTAATTGGTCGAATGGTTACAAAGTACATTTTGAAATTGCTTTTAAAATATATTGAAATTAATGTAACTACGATTCATCTACAAGGAAAAATATAAAATAATGTGATTGGTATTATCACAATAATTTCAAAGGAAAGTTACGTATAAATTTGTGCTTTAAAGGCTAAAATCACATCGTTACGCAGTTACACACGATTGAGAGATATCAACGAAAATGAGACCAGCACCATTCTCTTAAGTGTCTCTCCACTATCTGACAACAAAATTTAATAAAAAAATATGGAACGTTTTTTTTTAATTTTGAAAATGTCTTAGGAGATTTATGTAAAGTATCCCCAAAAATTAAAATATCGGCTTCAAATTCACGGCGCCGCGACATCAGCCAGATCGATGGGGAAATATATTTTTTTGAGAAAATCAGTGGAACGGTTTAGGCGCTAACGTTGACAGACGCACAGACAGACGGATGGACGGAGAGACAGACTTTTGCCGTCAATCGATTTTCCGATTTCAAGAACCTACAATATATAAATTCTGACTACACAACATGTTAGGCGACGTTTTCTAGATAGTATATGAACAAAACTGTTTCGATACCAGTGCCGTACAGTAAAAATATGAATGATTATGTTAGTGTCTTCTCCTTTACTATTTCTTCTTAGTATGCAACATCTTAGTAACAAAATTCCATAAAGAATGTACTACAAAAATTACTCTACGTCCCCTAATCTTTTCGTCATTAAACAAGAAAACGTTCTGACAAGCCTCTCTGATTTTTATCCTTTTTTGAGACTAAATCTTACTCTGTGGGTATAAAGGACAATTTTTTGCAATTGTCTTTTAGTTTTATAATAAAAAATATGTCACAGTATAACGTCAGTGAACACAGGAATGTTTCATTGAAAATTTGTGTGATAAAAATGTGAGTTTAAAAATTAGATTTCTTTTATTTTCTATAATGGATGAAAAATTAGAATAGTGCACAAACTCTCCAGAAATGCACATTTCCATTGATATTCAAGAAACATTTTTAATAATATTAAACATTATTAAAATTAATATTTTGCACAGGGAAGGATAAGATGGATAATTTTCTATTAAAATTTTAATTTCTATCATATTGAATTTTCGTTACTGAAAGATCCGAATACACCGACCACTTTCAACGAAACAAAACTGTAAGCATGTTATAGAAACTTGTTTCTTTGATAATTTTTTAACAATAAATAACTCATTTTCCCTTTTATATAATTTGCTGTTAATGGTCATGAAATATATTTCCTGTCCATTTACTATAGAAAACATATCTTATTATCAGAAAACATTTCTTTAAGTATTTTTCAAGGGAAACAAATTACCTGGTACATTAATCCATAACATTTAAAACTTGGATGGTCTTTCTTTCTAAGGCAAGAAAATTAGAGGTAAAAAAGTAACATCAAGAACTGCATTACAAAGTGAAATGAGAAAATTTGTGCAGTGCCCTCCTGCGTAAGACTTTTCACGATCTCAAGATATCTTTAGAGGCGTAATAAGCCATTTCTTTTCTTATTTAGTCTTCTCAGAACTTTAATATTTTTCTCTCATACTACGACCTAATTGAATTAAACCTTTGATTTTTTTATATGCATAGTTAAGTTTTTTAACTTCCATCTTCTTCACATTCTCTTTAAAACGTAGGTTTTCGTTAATTTTTGTTCTTAGTGACTAGAGATCTTCTCAAGTTGAGATACTATCTCTAATACTTCATAGAAGAAATAGTATCATAAGTCGTGTATAGTTCTACTACATGGAAGAACGTGGTTATTAAAAACCATGCTACTCTCCCTTTCTCTCTAAATATTCCTCTCCTCTTTGCCTGGATGTAAGCAAAATATCAACGTGCACTCACGTTTTGGTTAATTTGGCCCACTTAATGGAAATGAATGGGGTAATTTTCGAAAGAGCGTCTGCGGCCGACTGGGATTTTGAGATCTGAGCATCAGAATCAACCTAGGTTCAAAAGAGGCTCAACAGATTTATTCAAGAATCTTTGGCCAAGCGGCTATGAAGGCTTAAAGTGCCTCCAACGACCGGCAATTGGTCTAAAATGTTAAGGTGTTATTGAAAACTGAACGATAAAAATATTATTTTCGCGGTAGATAAATTGCACACTATTACATTTAATTACTGGTCAGAAGTGAAATACAAGTAAAATAGGAATGATATACTATGATTTCACTCGGCTAATACCACATGTATGTAATGTGATTGTTTTAGACTCATTTTTCTTAAATAGTACCAGAAGTTAAATTTAGATGAGTAATTTTAATTACTTGCGTTGAAGATATTATGTAGTTTTCACACATTCAATCGAATGCCTTTCCTTAAACTAAAGTAATTAGTACAAACTTGAAATATACCAAGTCATCCATTGAAGAAACCAGGTTTATTTTTAGTTTCTACATTTTGCAATGTATCTAATCTCTCTGAAAAAAAATATTTATAATAAGAAAGGAAGTTGTGTTGTTATTGTATTAAGCTAAACTCTAGGTTTAATCAAGTTCAGAACAAAATACTGCTCTTCGCTTCCCGCTTAGGCCGCTTGGAGAATTGTTGGCCTGGCGTTTATTGAACTCGTTGAAAGCTCTTCTTTGTATAAATAAAAATTTATAAATTTATAATACATACTTATAACTGTTTTTTCAATAAAATGATATATTTATTTCTGAAAACTAAATAAATTCAAAATAAAGATTCAACTATACATTTATTCCCTTCATTAGCGACGGGACTAGACTCTGAAGATCTAACTTCATTTAATTATACAATCACTTTGTGCCAACCGGCATACAAACTTTTAAGTAACATTTTCCACTTAAAGTTGTTTTATGCAAGATCATTTCGTATTAATTCACTCATATCTCTGCGACTTCCACTATTAACATTTCTAACTACTTGTGTCGTGTAAATTTCCTTCCCCTGAATATTAAGTTTATTGGATTGTGTGTTTCAAGTGACACCACAGAAACTCTCAAATTCAGAAGTGAGCGTTTTACATCAATTCGTAATTTAATTTATTTCAGTCTCAGAAACAGGTTATTGGGCAAAAAAACATAAAATACAACATGAATAGGTAGTGTAATGTAAACGTATTGAATTCTTGGATAATATTTTGCAGATAGTGTATTTAATGGTCGGAAATGTTCGTAATAAAAGCTCTTTAACACTTTCTTCAGCAACCCTGAATTATTCGGTTAACTACCCTAAGTCATTCATCACCCAAACAATATTACCTCAGTACGCTGGCTTCTAATTTAAATGCTACGATTGTTTATAGAATATTGTGAGTAACTCTTGAATCAATGACATCACCTCAAATCTAGTTTTCATCCCTCATATCAAACGTATGTTGGGTAAAATATAAAGTGTGGCAATAAATATCCATGTCGGTGCTTTACACAAATGAAGAACTGAGAATCGAAGCGATGATGTGGTAATAAGGTATCAGGGGCGGACATGTGTAGCACGATTGGTAGGAATGGAAACGGGACAACCTCAGTGTTGACAGCTCTGCTCCCGATCCCCAAATATTAATCAGATAATTACTCAATCCACAAGTCCAGCGTTGATAAGCGAAACAAAAATTGAGTCTTAAGCATTTTGACTAAAATACGTAAATGACGCTGTTATCAAAGAAAACATCTGACAAAGAATGACGACCCTTCGAACTGAAGATGAACAACTCAGTAAGAAATCTGCGCTCGTGTTCAGAACCCGATTGCCCTCTATCCTCTCTCTTGACCGCTCTGCGATCGCCGCTTCGGGGAAATATACAGACGCACGGGCCATCGCGTGACAATCCTGAACGAGCACGCGGCATACCGTGAGCGTTCAACCGCCGGCGACGTCACGACCTCAGCCGTGCGCCACTGTTGGGCGGAAACACAAAAACAGCTCGCGCCAGGAGAGCGAGTGTGCTACGGCAGCGCCTGGGGTCGCAACGCACTGGCTTAAACGCTAATGAGATTAAATGTGCATTAAAATGATTTTCATTCAAACCCAAAAGTACTATTGCAAAAAGATTCTTAAAACATTTTTTACCACGAAAATAAAAGTTAGAAAATTAATATTGGTATTGTGGTGAGTTTTCGTTAGCATATTCAATCAAGGTAGTGGTTTTGTGGCTTCCATACAGCAGAAAGATGGTGATGATGGCTAAGCCATCGAAAGTTGCTATTATAATAATATTGCTGGCAATGACGACTCGAATAATTATTTCATTAGAAAATAAAAACAAACAACTCCGAAAACAATATATTTAAGAGTTAAGCTTTCGTGTGCAAGTCATTCGTAAAAAAGGTTTTTTCCCAGAGCCTAAATAATTTAAAGTAGCAATTGAAAGTGTAATGGTGACAATTGAGTGAAATCGTCTCAACGTAATATATTATTTTAAAAAATACAACATTGTTCACTAACAAGCATCTTCATTTCAAATTCAGCGAGTACTTTATTAACTTCATAAAATACACGACCCACAAAAACATGATGAATCAATTAGTGTTCTCAAATCACTTCATATGAGTTTTGAATGTGGATATTTAAATCAATGTAGTGTCTCATCTTCCAGAGGAGAAATTGAAAGAGGCGTCAAGTCAAGGTTGTCTATTTTCCTTACCAATGTTCAATTTTCTTTGCTTCTTAAATAATTGTTATTTAAACTATTTTCCCAATTCTACAGTCTTTCAAATTACGGTAATTAAATATGTTATTGGGTTTCATTATCTAAATTGAGAGTGAGAGTAATTAAATTTGAACTTCAGTAGAATGCGATGACTAGAAAAAAATCATTTTTAAATCTCATTCTCAGAAATAAAGAATATTATCATTACAATATTTTATTAAATGTTATGTTACCTACTTTCATTTCATACCACATTTAATTAACAATGATGAAAGAATATATCAGGAAAGTGGAGAGTATAAGTTTAGATCAATAGGATTTTAAGTTTTATATCCAATTATTTCAATAAATTGACATGTGTCTACAACACTTTTGTTATATATACTTATTCATACAGGTACATTTAGAAAAACATTATCTTATATTAAAGAGTTTAAATACAATAATACAACGTCAATACGAGGTGTGTTTTAAATACGCGACTCTTCAACCACCAGATGGAAATACGGAAACTCATAGATATTTTTTCATGTTAAGGAAAGGTGTCGCTAAAGTATCAGAAAGAGCACGAGTGGAAGGGAGATAAAAAAGCCTTAACCCACTAGAAGACAAAATACCGTCTGCTTCTCTTGTGCTGTGAAGTTGAATGAGATAAACAGAAAAGCGACTGGGTGGGTAAGCTCAGATAGAACACGAAATGAAATATGAAACTCGAGTAATAAATGTGTGTTGCATTGTTGTGTGTGTTTCTTTTAGGGGGGAAACTGATACGTGGGGGAAGAGTTTTCCATTCAAGGAACCAAAAAGCTCTGGACGAGTGAGCAGAGAGATGAAACTTTACGATTCTACGTCATAATTTGTTTCAAACTGTAAAAAATATTCAAATTTTAAAATTCATACAAAAAATTATACAGATAAATGGTATTAAATGTGTTAGACGTTCCTATAGGGATTAACCTTTTTAATACGATTTTGCAATTGTAAAATTTACAATACGTAATTTTCTTAAGTACTAATATTGTCAGGAAAAAAATTATGTATTAATGCAAAGCCATCAAAGACTGAATTAGTCGAAATAAAATTAATAAAATGAAAAAAAAAACATATCCTGGAAAGGAGATTCAAATTTGCGCTTCTTATTACATAATCGAATTTTACATTCAGGCGTTTACCATTCAAAGTAGGCTCTGACATTTTTATTAGAAGAAAAAATCATCGAAATTTAGCGTATGGAACGAGTGCATACGAATCAAGGGACGTTTTCCGAGATTCAACACGTCACTTGCACAAGTAAATTCCTTGTTCTAGAATTTAATGTGAACAATTTTGCAGAGACATGGACTACCCAGAAACTTTGTTCTGGAGTGATGAAAGTGAAAGCTCTAGGGGAGGAACTTGATTATAAATCTTAACTTCATGAGTCTGTCTTCACGAGATTCATCATTATCGATGAGTATCAATACAGCACACAATACACAATACACATTGGCTCATATAAGAGTCAACATTAAACTAATGACTGAATCGTTATACTTTCAAATTACAGGAGTAATAGGTGTTAAAACACACCTATCTCCCTGTTAAAAGGAATTTCCCTGAAGACAGAATTCATTGTAATGTCGTGCGCGACACTACCACAAACGAATGCAAAAAATAATTAAGGAGAGTGGTAACCGTAAAGTAAGGTGTATTCCACCTAATCAAAGACAAACATTTACGCACCCGAGTTTTAAGCCTACGTTATATTCCGAAAACTAATTTGCCCGTCGAAGCGAACAGCGCGGGGCGCATCGGTTCCCCTCTTGCGCGAGGAGGCCTTATTAAGGCAGGGAATGTGAACAGCGGATTATCTTGCGAGCGGGTGGGCGGGAATTACAGAGTACGACCAAGAGCGGGTGTTGGCAAGTTATTAATTTAGGAATTGTCTCTGCAGCGGCGGTGGCAGCGGCGGCGGCGGAGGGGCGGCGGGCGGGTCGTCGCGCGTGGCGCCGCGCAGCGCCGCGGCGGCCGCCGCGGCAACGAAAGCTGAGGGGCGCCCGCCGTCTCCATCGGGAATATTACGCCACCAACTCGAGGAGTCCTGTTTGCGCCGCGGCGGCACTATCGCTGTTTGCAAAGGCGCGAACAACGACGAGCGCGTTCTGCAGCGGCCGCGCGCTCTTGCGGCGCGGGATCGATCGCTTTGCAGGACGAAATTTCGCAGCGCACATATTAATTATGCATAATTGCAAGCTGCAGGGGACTAGACGAAGCGGTCGCCAATATGGCTGTGCGCACTGCTACAATGCGGGTCGTTTTCTGGGAAATGTATTTCGTGCAAATGTTTTACTGTGAGATTTCGGAGTTATGTCTTCACTACGCTTTCTGATGAAATAATGGGAGTCGAAATCCTCCTGAAAGTTTCTTCTGATAATTTTAGAATTTCTTGCGAGACACTATTATTACCAACAATTTGGAGAATGTTTTATTATAACGATAGAAATACAGGTAAATTTTTCGACGCGATCAACGGAAGGGATAAACAAACTCATTCACGTAGAAGCAATTGATTATACAAAACAATGGTCCTTCGAAGGACACAATGGGTTACTCTGCGATTCAATACAATGTACTGAACCATTTGCCCCTCCTCCGCTCGTACAATAACACCACTCGGTTTCCCTCTAATTGAATAGTGAACGTGACATCCTTTAATTTGGTTTTATAGGCTTGTGAACGTTCATAATGAAGGTTTTTTCTCCACATTCTCGTTTGTGGAACGTGAAAGTCAATGAGTATTTGTTTAGGTGTACACAACTAATAATCAATACACTTCTTTGAAAACGGGAAACGGATGCATGATATAACCGAAAAAGAACAAATTATGTGGAAGTATATATTCATAACCCCACTTTCAAGTTCTTCACTAACGTCCAAGCATTTAATCGCTCCAGAGATTTAAAAAAATAGAAGTTGCTCCGTTCTGAAATACTTATCTTTCGGAAATCTATGGCCAATCCACTAAACATAAAAGAGGGTTTTTTGTATCTTAAACGTCGTTCTTTTTGAAAACAAACTAATTACTTTATTTTCAATTTGCATGTCAAGTGTCTAGTTAACAGAAATCTTTATTAACCTTTCTGGTATACTTTGCATTACATTGTCGATGACATAATTTTGTTGATACACTTTATTAAACGAGAACTTCACAAATTTTGTTTATTTGCTCCCTCAATAATGATGACGAAAGCCGGTCAGACGGCCTAAATCATTAGGGTAGTAGTGCCGTGGCGGTAACGGATCGGAAAGCCGCGGGTTTGAGTCTCGCCTCGGGCATGGAGTATTCGTGTAAGTCCATATGTGTGTGCCGTCCCTTCACCCCTCACCAACATCATCATCTCATCGTCCTCAGGGCTAACAACCTTGGGGGATAAAATCGGTATTCAGCTAAAATGCTACCCCCTATCAGAAAGGTACTTGCACCTGCCGAAAGAGGATGCACGCGTGGTCCAAGTTGGCCTATACGCGGAAAAAAACGGTGGTGAAAATTATGAAATAGAGCAGATTGATGACTTGACTGACAAGCAGGCTATGACCACTTAATAAGATCGTTCATTAATATACTCGTATTGTAAACATCATAATTAATGCTTAATGACATACACAAATAAGTAGTACTCAATAGAGAGCACCACACATTTTTTTTAAATTGCTTGACAGGACTAATGAAACATAAGAATACACCCAGAGAAAAGATGGCATCATACGAGATTATTCCGGATCATTTATCGTCCGGATCTCTCATTAATATAACTTTTTCGATGCTTTAAAGGGAAAAATTAAAGTAAGATTGATTAGGTACCATCCCATCAATTTCAGTAAACATACTAGAATCACACATTTAAAACTAATGTTATATTAATATTTTAATGTAGTGTTCCTTACTTATTCATAAACTCGGAATATTCAGTAGAAGATATTGATATATTCTCTCTACGTTGTAAGAAATCTCCTTGTACGCATTGAATTTTTAAGGAGAATTATTGTGTAAAAGATTGTATTTCACATCGTAGATCAAGGAACGTTTCAACCTCTTTGCAACGTTATTTTTTAAACAAATGTGATGTTAATTTCGTTCTCTGACTTATCCAGTAAATGACAAATGTTACCAAGCTGCATGTTCGCAAGGCGAAAGACTTTGCGAATCCTTCTTAATCTGCCTTAACTGCTGGAGAGGCTGCATTGCGCGCCAGCTGCGTGCGTCGCAGATGATGAGTCTTCAAAGCTTCCCATCGTCAGTTCGTCATCTTCGTCGGCCCAACGGCCGGCGCCCGTCAATCGCCGTCGGAGGGACAGGCCTTGATTGACGACGAAGCGACAGCGGCAGCGCAGCGAGGCGGGGCGATGGCGCGCAGCTCAACTTTGCAAATCGGGATTAACATACGGGATTTTTAAAATTTAGTGCAGCATGGTTGCCCATTCTGACGTCTTTACTTTCTACCGTAAATTGTACAATAGGCTAACAAAAGTGCATGAATTTGTATTTCTCAGTCAAGGGACCCACGAAGTTTCATTGGATTGTCATTCCAGTACTTCATATATCATTCAATATGTTTAGAAGAATTGCTACATAAATGTACAAACTCGATACATTTAGAAGTTAAAGCAATTGTGTTATGCGTTTTTGTCACGCAAGATGGAGTTTTTAAAGAAAAGAAATGTGTCAATTTATTTCGAATTTCGCTGCACCGTGCCAAGTGCGTATAAATTCAAATGATTTTAATTATCGTAATTTCGAAGTAAGGAATGAATCAGAGTATCGTCTATTCTACTTTGTGAAGTACAATGACAACTTGTAAATATTCAAGGTAACACACTTCTCAAAATGAAATCATGAGTAGATGAATAAGAAATTTTAGCCTATAATGCTGAAATAGGAATTTTGGTGTAGTTCCTCCTAACAGCAGCTGAATTCGGCTTCGTTATACACCTCGAATCAAAACTCCCTCCTCCCCATTGGGAGTGAAATCTTCAAACCTCCAGATCCACAATGCCGCAGAGAACTGAGGCCACTGAGCTGTTCGAAAGAGCTTGAGATAGAGTTTTCAAGTCCATTATTCAGAAACCTCTGCTAACACTCTCTTCGTCGTCCTCGTCTCTCAGACCTCCATCAAAATGACGTATTAACGCTAAGAAGGGATGTTATTTAAATTTTAAAGGACTTCCCGCAACCTGCTTGGCGCAAAACTTCGGTAGAATATACTAAAAACTCTTAGTTTAAAAAAAATCGATTTTTGCTCATATTTCCCCATCACACCTTTTAAATTTCCCCAATTCTAGACCTGTGCCATAATTGCAAGCGGTGGACTATTTGCAGCTTCGAAGGCGGCGCGCTCTCCTCGCGTGGTGGCGGCGGGGGGAGGGGGGGAGGGGGGAGGGGGCGTCGCGGGGGCGTCGCGTGCGGCGGCGCGCCGCGTTCCCAGGCGACGTCGTCTCGGCGACGCCGCGGCGCGGCGCGCGCAATCCAGGCGTTACGCAACGCGCCCTAATGACATAACGCCCGCCTGGAACAACAGCCGGCCCCGCGTGTAATTACGAGTAATTCCGTGAACTCACTCCTACTTTAGGCATTAGCGCAGATTCCTGTGCAAAGAAGCGCGCCGAGTCTCGCTTAATTGCCCGAGCGAGGGCTGCTGCGACGACGAAGGCTGGACGGCGATGTGGTGGTCGAATGGACGGGGGGGGGGGCGTGGAAGGACGAGCGGACGCAGATGAAGGCAGATCCTTGATTGCAGGGAGACAGTCTAAAGGGGGCAATACAGTAGGGCAACCAAAGGGGAAATTAGCCAGGTAGGAGTCGCCAAAATATTCTTCTACTACATAATGTTAGAAATATACAAGCTTTGAGCTCAGAAGAGTCCCTAACGAAGAAAGATGGGGTTAGAACAGGAAGGAGGATATAGAGATAGATACATCACAATTTTCACTTATTAGCGGAAATTCAAATATATGCTTGTTATCAGTATTTATACTATAATAATTATTATAGATGAAATAAAAATTTAATAACTAACTATAGATCAGAGCAGCTGAAATTATAAATCAAAACTAATCGTTAAAATGTTTCGTAATATTGTTTTACCTGAATTGAAACGTGAATGGATTCTCAGATAATATCTCCATAATTAGCAAAAACGGACACGGATAATTGATGCTATTTTTATTTAAATGTTTACTCTGTCTCTCACAGCATTTTATTCCTTCCGCGTGCGATTACTTTCGTTTTTTCCGCATACGAGTGAACTTTAGGTCTTCTCTCGTTATAAGGAAACTTTTGATAATGAAGTGCCGCTCGAAAGTGCTCTGAGGATATTGAAGACGAGGAACGCTACTACGGCACAGAAGCGAAGATATTGAAATCGGGGAAAATTGCGAACAAAAATCTAATGTTCTCATATTTCATTTCAAGTTAATGGAACAAAACAATAAAATGTATGTAGAAGTAATGAAAAATAATACATGGAATGATAAGGAAAGTAAACTCATAAAATGCACCAAACAAGTGATAAATCTTAGAATTAATCTCGGTAATCTATCACAATGCAACTCAAGACATTGCAATTATAATGTAAGGCAACTGAAGATTCACAAAATCACCATTGCTTGTGGAATCAGATAATTCGAAAATACTTTCTAGTTTCTCGTCAACTGCTTACGTCGGATCCTCATATCGAAAACCTTAATATACTCTGTTCCAATGTGCAACAAATTACTTTCTGTGGAATGTTCTGTATTTCTTAATACATATTTTTTGGGTTTTTTATATTTCCATTAGCTGGCGGCAAAACTAGCCTTCCGTTTCTGAACAACGCTACCATCTAAGCAAGGAGGCGAAACACATTCACCAAAATTGATATTGCTCGATCGATCTGCCTGATATCACGGCCATTGAATTTGAAATGGGTTTCTGGGGGTACATTACACTAATCCTCAACAAATTGTCGAAATGTTGTGAAAAAGGACTTCAATTTCTTTGTTTAACACTGTTTTTCTCAAATAACGCTTAAAACATGGTGCATGTCTAATTTTCGTTCAATTCTCTATATATTCGAAAATTGCAAAAGTTTAAACTATTTCAGAATCTTCCTACCAACTACAATATTAAAGAAAGATTTTTTTTTCAAATTAAATTTTTCTACAATTAGTTCTTTAATAAATGTCACGGAATTTATTTGTAAAATTTCACCCGTTCTGCGCAATTTTCTCCAAAATCCCGCCAAATTGTTTCTTTAAACATTGATTCGTAACGGGGTATCCTTAATGGG
The DNA here is from genome assembly GCA_038098605.1 of Gryllus longicercus. Taxonomy (NCBI): domain Eukaryota; kingdom Metazoa; phylum Arthropoda; class Insecta; order Orthoptera; family Gryllidae; genus Gryllus; species Gryllus longicercus. The sequence goes on along the minus strand of JAZDUA010000208.1, from coordinate 1,003,178 downwards.
CGCTGCAGCTTCATGGGGGCCCCCTGTCCAATAGCAAATGGGAGAGAGAGCGTTGAAGCAGCCAAGAGGGGTGCCGAGGCGTTCCTACTATATCCTCACCGAAATACTTTCAAAACTTTTACTTACTTACTTACTTACTTACTTACTTACAATATTTAAAAAAATATTTATGAAATATAGTCAACAAATATCACTCGCGGACCATATCGATACCAAATCGATACCTAACAACTGCAGCGGTCGAAGCGATTTTGGGTGAGAGGGTGAAGGAAAGCATGATGTTAATAAATAATATGATAGCAATGCAAGTATAATAATAATAATAATAATAATAATAATAATAATAATATATTTTACAGCCCTGTCCAAACCGGGCATAGAACAAATTCGTACTCTTGGGAAGTGTATTGTGCTTGTATGTTTTATTTTAATTCCTTTTTATGATTTTTAATAGATAAATAAACAACCAAATTAGGCTCAGCTAATAAGCAATAATAATTTGATATTTCATCTAAAAGAAACTGTTTTGGACTACGGGGAGTTTCTTCTAAAGAGAGCGGTGGTCCGGAAAATATTGGTAACCTTTAAACTTTTCGTATGGATAGTGCTGATGCTCAGAATAACATGACATCAACGTTACTTTGATGTATCCTTTGAGTTTTCAAAAGGAGACAAAGATGTTTTTTAAATATCTCTCCCGTCGAAAGTACTTACTACATTACTATTTCAAACTTACTACATTACTACTTCAAATAATTTTGATGCATTATTTGAAGTGTCAGTATAAGTGATTCAACTTATTTCTAATGAAGATTCTTGAAAACTTGAAAGTTTTCTGTAAAATTTTGCTTAAAATTGGGCATTTTCAGAAACGCTCAAACGATATTTTCTCAAAAATGTCTCTAAAACTACATGACAATTAAAATTGTCATATAGGATCACCCTTTTTTTTCTCTATAATATATTTATGTTCGTATTGCAATTCTACGATTAAGAAACCGAAAAATTGATAAAATGAAAAACAAAATGTATTTTAGATGCCGATACATAGCAGCTGGGAAAGTACTAATAGAGCAAAACCGAAAAGCTAGCCCTGATTAAAGATATTAGGAAAGTAACTAACACGAGAAACTCTGGGCCATTTTCTAGTATCACTTGTTTTCTTTCTTTTGCAAACTTGACATAATACACGTATTATTAGTGTGCATATCTCTGATGTCATGTGGTTCAGTTTCAAGTTATTTTAAGAGCTTATGTATTTTATGGAAAGCATCAATCATTTCAGTTGTTCATGTAGATCCAAGTTTTGTTACAACGTTGTTCTATAAATCTACTTTTATTGTATGTCCCAGTAATTATGGTTCGTAGTCTTAATAGTTTCTGACGTAGTATGAACGAGCTTCATTAACGTCTGTAAATCCTTCTAATGATAGTCTTTTATAATTGAAGTACTTGGGATTAGACATTGTAAATCACTCAACAAGCAAAATTGAGATAATATTTATCTTTTTGGTTTTTCCTGTAGGTTTTGCCATGCCACTGGCAAAGAAGAGTAATACAATACAGCAATATATGAATTATTTTTAATGCCAAAAAACAACGTTTCTTTTTCTAAACATGTGATTTGCAGAATTCTTAGACTTTGAATTCTCTCCTGTAAAAGTTCCTTGAGTTAGTTTACCATAATCTAATTCCTCAATTATCTCAAGTTTGCCACTCAAATGACAATCTTTTCCCTTTAAATATATTCAATTATCTAGTAACATAAATCTGCGGTATAATCAATAACAAATATATAGAATTACGACTTCTAAATATAACAATTCTATAAGCGATTGTTAAATTTTTTTATTTGATTATGAGATTTTAAGTAACGATGTAGATAAAGAAATATTTTCCTAAACAAATTTAATCTAATTATTTCTTAGATAAAATAATTTACCGTATTAATCGTAAATAAAATATTTATGATTGACAAACGATGATTGAGAACTTCTAATGGGGTTGAGAATGGACCGGATATTTTCTTTAAAGATATTGCAATTACAAACGATGAGATGAATAGAGGTTGTATTCAGACCAACCAATAACGAAAATATTTTGTAATCAATTTGTGGTCTAAGGAAAAATGTGAGCAATAAAACTCTAAAAGAAAACACTAAACAAAGTGTTCCGTCGTGAAAATTTTCTCTTCCAGGTTTTGAAGATTAAAGAATTGATCTCCCCTAACGTTCCGTGATTGAGAAATTTCCAGGAGATTGGAGAGGTCGGGCGACGTCGATTAAGTGAGGGTGGGGGTGGGGGTGGGGGTGGGGGTGGGGGCGGCGGCGAGCGGCGAGCAGCCAACGAGACAGGCGCCTCCCGCCCCCACGCACGGGGCAATCTGTCAAGCGATGTCCGATAATAAGGCGGCCGGCAGGGAGGGCGGAGGGCGGAGGGCGGAGGGCGGAGGGCGGAGGGCAGAGGCAGGGCGAGGAGCTCGCTGCTCTGTGAACGCGTGCGGGGTGGGATTAACCTGAGAGCTAAAAAGGCTACAACGGAAGCCTCGATTTTTTCTCCTTTGTTTTTTTTACTTTGTTGGTGTTTGCTCACATTATACGCGTCACACCTCCGTGGACTGCGGAGCAGGCTAATGGATACATTTAAAGTAACTTTGTGACACAAAAACAATATGACATTTTTTTCTAAAATTTGTTTGTCGTGGCGTAGAATATGATGCTGGGAATGAAGTTAGGAATAAAAAAAATACAATTCAAAATTCCATAGATAAAATTTCAGGGGAAAATAAAAGACTTTCTCACTGCTGGGCGCACGATGTTAGAAATATAATTTTAAAGCAATGGACAAGTACTCTGGGTGCGTTAAAATATAATGAGTATTTCATCCAGTGTGTTCCCGTTTTTCTCACCACGTGTCCATTTTCCCCTCCTGTGCTTCCGCGGGGCGTGGAAGGGCGGGCGTGGGCGACCGGGGACCGAAGCAGAGTGCTAACGACGCCGAGGGAGGGCGGGCGGGGGAGGTCACGTCCCGGGGGCGGGGGCGGGAGCGGTCGGCGCGCCAGCCATTCTCACGCGGCCGCGCCTCCCTTTTGTTAGCATCACAAAGCGCCCTCTAAAAATAGGCGCATGCAAATTCGAGGGGCGGCAGGGGCGCGTGTAGACACACACGCGGGGCGGGGCGGGGCGGGGCGGGGACCTGAGACGCGACGGAGAGGCGCGGGGATGGGCAGGGCGATGGAGGCAGCGAGGCGAGAAGGGAGACAGGGCGGAGAAAGGGCGACCGAGGCTGCTAGAGGCAAGGAAAAGGCTGGCGACTCGGCCGACGAGGCAGGCTTGCGCCGTGAGGTATTCGGGAAATTGGAAGGAGAAACTGACCGCAGATGCCGGGATAGCTCATCTTTATGTATTTGTGAGAAACCTGTAACATATATGCGCTTCAAATTTGAGACCAATTTCAATGAGTGATTTCCTTACTCTAACAAAGTTGATAAACAATACTACCTAGGGAATGTACATAGATTGCTTTTTATACTTCATAAAACCTAAGTTGTCTATAAACTTGAGTCATCCCCGAGACTACTACTTCGAGAACTATAAAGGAGAGACCTCCCGGAACAAACATGACCCACAGTTCAGGCATAAAGAGGGGTAGAAAATTATCATCTTCTGCAAATGAGCCCGTAAAGAGTTACGTGAGTGTTCTTGGCTATCCGGGCGACGCCGCGTCGCTGGCTGTGATCAGGGCTCATCTCCAGACCAGCGGCCAGACCTTTCGCAGGGATAGTCTGCAGAACAGCTGGCGGACCCTGGCTGACTTGCCAGACCAACCCTGAGGAAGACCACGGCAAAATGGTCTACACGTGGGCATGACAGCCTGCGACGCGGCGTCATCTGGACAGCCAAAAGCACTCACAAGACTCTTGCCGCGGAAGCCTGCGACTCATATGTGAGTTATTTCATATAACGACAATGTTCAAGTAAAACTTGTCTCTGGGAGATAGGCAACATAATAGGTAGTGGTTTTCAGCACGTACACGAAAGCTCCTTCACACCATCAGATTGTGACCTGCGAAACACTAGTGTCTAAAGAGTTGCCTAAGAATCAGGGGCAAATGCCAAATGTGTATTCAGAAAACCCGAGTTCTTGAGTAAAGAAGATAGTATGTGAGCCCTAATAAAATCTACAGGTATGTATATGTGTATATTGTAATTGATTGTACTCTATTGTGTGGATGAATAGATATATAAGTAAGTCTTATAGCCTGTGGCCTTCGAATTTCACAATATCTGTTCCTGCATTTGCCCGAATTTGTGAGGTCTTAAAATGAGACACAACACACTTGCAGTGACCTGCGCGTGACTTCCAATTTTGAAAATATATTAACTCGAACAACTACAAAAGATACATAATATTGCAAATAAAAATAAACATTCAAATTACGGGCTCACGTGAGCTACCTCCTATGATTTATAGGCCCCGTTGCGTCGAGCACCGGAAAATTTAAAGAATGTTTTTCAAAATATCAGAACTTCTAGTACGACCTGATAGACCGGGAAATATTATTTTTGGAAAAAATCCTACAAATTGTTTAACCGCTAATTTTGTTAACAGAGGGACAGACAGATAAACGGATAGGCAGCGACAGATAGAAGGACGTTTTGAAAAAATATAACCCTTTTCCGGTTTTAGGGACCTCAGAATGCAAAATTCCGTTGAAATCTCGTAATAGTTTTCTGCAGCATTGCATAACTTTTTCTGTACTGCGTATATTACTCCGTATATACGTATAAATTCGTAAATATAAAATTTATCCAGAATGTTAAGCTACCTCTAATATATCTCTTCATAAAATCCATTTATTTTCTAGTTGGTGTGAATTAGCATACGAAATATAACTATGTTCTAATAACAAAATGTAATATAATAATAAACTCAATAATAAATTTATCAATTAAAAGGAGTTAGGAGGAGAATTAAAGTTACTTATCACCCCACCGAAATAAATTGAAATACTGTATGAAACAGTTTCCCGCGTCACTTGGACTTTGCCTGTAAAGTTACATATTCCTTTTTTTGTGCCCATAATTTTCGCGTTCACACTAGGCACCAAGAACTTGAAACATTATTAAGGAACTTTGTAGATAAAATGAAGCGAGTCGGGCACAGTAGTGAAGAGAGAAAAAGAAATCAACAAAGTGGATAACAAGGCCACTGTGAAAGTGGCGAATTACGGCTGCGAGGCAAAACAAAGTCTCGGAGCCCGAAAGCATCTGAGAGTATTGCAGAGGAGAGCGAGGGCGCCAATTGGAGGCAGACCATCAAGGCAGCTGAGTCTGTTTGTCTTCTCTGCGCATGCCCAGCGCGTTGGACGCCTTATATATGATTGTTTTAAAAAATTGAAATGTTCTTTTATATTTTTGTCTAAGAAGTTAATTGAATAATAGTGGTTTTCGTTTTAATATGATACTCAGAGTGTTGTGTGTTAATGCTCAGAGAGTGTCGTGTGAGTGTTGGAGATGTAGGATGTTGCACACAGAGTGTCTATCATTCAAAAAATCTGATATACGATTTGAAATACATAATAATTTGTTGTTCTGTCAGAATCGAAATATAAGCGAAATATTGTTACTCCCACTTTCTTACATACGTATATAACATAAATTTGATTTTAATTTTACCAAAATTTAAATTTGAACATTTAAGGAAACCTGAATAATTTTATTGATAACATTTGTTAGAGGGATGCATCATTTTTTGTGCATTATTACGTTGCCTGTTCGTAAAATTTTTGGGGTATTATAGAGATTGATCAAAAAATAGTTATCAAAATATAAATGAGCTTTAAAATAGAACAAAGCAAAGAAAATTTTAATATCTCTTATGAGCCAAACAAAAAAAAACTAGGAGTTTCACTTGCCATACTAATCGGAGAACAGGCTTGACCAACGCGCGAATTGGAAATTCTCTTTCTTTTGGGGCCTTGAAACTCTCAAAGAGCATCTTCACTTAAGCAACACAATCTGAATGACTCCTAAGAGTACTCTCAGGCAGTTTTTCATGTCTAGTTTCTTTGATTGGAACATTTCAAAATGTGGAAATCATAAACAACGCATCTATTGTTTGATTGATTGTGTTACTGGTAAGAAGAAATTAATAAAATATTTCTAGCAGATGTAATCCAAGAGGGTAAGACCCCCGGCATGGGCCACGTCCATTCGCACCTTGGGCTTGACTAACAACGTTTGGAACCTACTCATTGCACTTAATGTACATCTGTATACATCCAGATAAATAGTAATAGTTTCTTTGCAAAAAGGGAGGCGATGTTCCAAACAAAATTAATGAAATCATAAAATGATGGGTTACAACGAAGGTTCAAGCACACCTGGGCAAAAACAAAACCTAAAAAAAATTAACATTTGAAAAGTCTCAGCATTAATTTTAAATGTAACACATAACGTTTCAACTGTACTGGGTCTTCTTCAGGCAGAGTACACGTGAAAAACGTCCTTACATGGGCAGGTGGTGCTGAGAAATGATGATGTTTTTGAAAATATTATGATGAACTAACTTTGTCTTTGAATATAGCATTTTCTTCACATACATGGTTTATTACAACACATCTCTGAAACTCCCATCAAATAAAACCCGGAACTTTGAAGTGAACGTGCCGAATGTAATACTGCGAAGAGGGAAGTTCGCTGGCCTCTTGCGAGGGAGTGACTGTTGGAGGAGGGCGGGGCGGGGACGGGGCGGGGCGGGGCGGGGCGGGGCGGGGCGGGGCGGGGCGGGGCGGGGCGCTGCCCTCGACTCGGCGCTCGCCTCGCGGGCGGCCCCTGCGCGCTCTCGCGGGGGCAAACATCGCGTTCTCGCTTTGTGTGGGAGGTCGGACAGTCCACGTGTGGTGAATCCAGAGACAACGCAGAATTTCCTGCGGTAATGTAAAATTCAAAGTTTGCACTTCGACGTTCCGAATAGGTTTGATTGATTAGTAATTTCCGGGCCCGTCAACTGCTAAGGTTATTAGGCCTATAAATGTAGAAGAGTCCTTTATCACGAGAGGTGGCAATTATCTTGCCCCACTGGACGGGAGTTCCAGCACCAACCTACCGTCGGCTAGCGGGGTTTTCCCCAACCAGGTATCTCCCAGCAGCGGGTCATCCGCTCAGGCGGGACATGCTCTCACGTAAGCTCTTGACAGATCTCCCGACATGTGTGGTAGTGTAGGGTATGTAAGTGCAAGTGTGTGTAAATAAGAGGGAGGACAGGACAAGGAATTGGTAGGAAAAATTGCGTGCGGTCCGTTGCCCGTTTGTTAGGGTACTGCTCCGGCATTCGACTGGTGTTGATCGGAGAAACCACAGGAAACTATCGATCAGAGAATCCGGCTGCTAGAGTTCTCATCCAGGCAGCGACATAACTCGACCCAGGTGAATGGCTAGCGTTGAAACTCCTGCCACCGTCGGGACTCGAACCCCAGGACCTCTCGGTCAGAGGCAGTGACATCAGTTGATGCCCTGAGCCACCTCTCGCGGTGCTGGAGATGTGTTTTAACATGCAATATATTACACATTCTTTTTTCGTTCGTATTTTGTAGTTATTAAGTCAAATTCTTCATGAAACCTTAAGTATGATACAATTATGTGAAAACGTCAATAATTCAATGAATTCAATTATACGTTTATTTCTAAATATTAAATATGAAGGGTTCCAGTGTATTGTTATCATAAAAAACTAGTGGTGCTACAACAACACTTAATTTCGGGCATTATTTGTAACTTTTGCAAAATATATCCGTTTTAAATTCTCATCTCTTAAATTCTCAGAACATGACGATTCGGCAATATCAATTTTGGAAAAAATCGTCTGAAAGGCTTGAGCGGTAGTGTTGTCCACTCAGCCGTGTTAGTGTAAACCATTGTTTCGATCCCAAGGGCTCACAAAACGTGAATTCTGACTACACGAAGTAGTAGATAATGCAATTTGCTATGCATAGGAAAAAATGTTCCTACTTTTTCGATATCAGGGCCTCACAAAAAAACTAGTTTTTCTGCCGAAAAACTGCCATTTCCCATTGCAGTGTTACAATGCTTTATCTTTACTACGCAAGTACGTAGTGTGAGGAGAAAGTAAAATTTGAATGCGATTTCTTTTCCCATACGCGGCCCAACGAACAGCACGAGGCTGCTCTCAATTAAGCACATGAGAGCGACAGCTCTCGAAGGGTTCTCAAATCCCTAAGCGGTTCATTTTATTGCCTATAAAGCAGGCGTAATGTTTACAGCGCGCGTCAATTAACTTCACGGGATATATTTCTGCCACTTGTTCTCACGCTTGCTATAGAGTATAACGACGCCGTCCCGCCCCCCTGCGTTGTCACGACAATAGCAGCGCAAAATTCAGATTAACTCATCATTGTCCGATTTCATATTGCTGCATATCGATCCCTCGTTGCCGTGGTGATCACGGGTGCAGGGGCTTTTTGATACGATCTAGTAGCACCTATCGGCAACATTTATCGCCCAATTGTTATGTTGCTCAATTGCACTTCAAGAGCCTTCCAAAACGCCAAATCATTTGTATATAGTTATTTTTTCTGTAAAATGTAGTAAAACCCTTAGACGTTAGAGGAAGATTCGAATCATTTTATTAAGTATGAAACATACGTGACGATCAGACTGCGCGACAGTGGCCAGTCGACTTAGACCGACGTGAGATCACGTGAGATCAGGATCACGTGGACGAGAGATCATTCACTCGCCCTTTCCTGGGCACTCGGCGCGCCTCCTTGCGCGAGGGGTGGCGAGTATCCCAGCGCAGAATGCGGGAGGTTAAACAGAGCTGAAGAGTCTCCCCAATTACGTTTCGCTCTGAGGGCTCCCCCAGGCGCGCACGACGCTGTTCGCTGGCGCCGGCCTCGCCGCTTAGCGCCCGAATCCGCCCCGCCCCGCCCCACCCCGCCATCCCCGCCCCGCCCCGCCCCGCCCCGCCCCGCCCCGCCCCGCCCCGCCGCTTAATTGGCGTGTCACGGGGAGCGGCCGCGCGCGCCCGGCGGAGGGGGCGGGGCGCAGGCGGAGGCGGCGGCCCGGGCAGAGGGCCAGAAGGCGCCACAGGTGTTCGGGCACGTGGAAACCCCCCTCCGACTCGCGCGGGGCCCCTGCGGCAAGAGAATTCGACGTCGCCCTCGCTCGCGTTCCAGGTTTTTTCAACCCCCGCTCGCCTCCCATTACATTAGTGCATTACATTAGTCCAACGATGTGATGTCTGCGAGGAAGTTGAAAGATGAAACAGGTGGAATTAGTTAACTCTTATCATTGTATGATTTTTGTACAAGGTTTTATGTTATCATTAGGACGCAGATTTTGATGACCTAAAAGATTGCAAAAAATGATCAAAAAATGCTCCATAAATGTTTCCAAAATACCGTAAAACAAACAGCAAATTATGTAACAAATGTGATCAAAACCATTTCAGATGAACAACTCAAGCTGTTGGATATGATACTGATGTAATCGATGGTTCTTCCCGTTGCTCAAGTGAACTCAAGTTTGCAAACTTTTGGTTTGTACTGCTTCTTACCAGGAACTCCTGTCTTAAGATATAGGGAATTCGGCTGAACCGACAATGTTGCTGATACTACAGGCGCGGCACTACATGAACGAGGGATTACATACAACGGCTGGCATTACAATTTCTGATCGAAGAAATCGAATTCTGTGTAGAATATTTTTTGCATCTCGAACATACTTGAAGCAAATACCGTTAAAATGATATCAAATTGATTAAATCTGTGAAAAATGATTTAATAATGACAAAGAAGTGTAAAAAATGAAATGAAATAGAGAAATGCAAAAACGTCATATAAAAATGTGCCATTTTATTTTGTCGTAACATAAAATGTATACTACTATGCACATCTATACAACTAAAAGGCATTGTTCTTAAGTGAAAAGAAAACAAATGATATTTCATTCATTCCCCCTACGTACCATATACTATAGCAAAAATATGCCCAAAAGAGTCAAAGTCAAAAGTTATGCCGTATTGTTCTAATCAAAACAATTGTTCTTGCTCGGCAGCGGTCACGAGCAGACGTGTTCCGCAGCTCCGCTAGTTATCCGAAGGCTCGCGCTTATCGCAAGTCCGACCGCCCCGGCCGCTACTGGTGCCGGTCCGGGGTCAGAAAGACGTGCATTTACTTGTGAACAATCGTGAATCAAGAACGCTTTCAACTCGTTATCGTTCAAATTTACTTGTGAAACAGTGGTGACCGCTTTTATTTGTGAACAAAGGTGACTGCATTCTCTTGTGAACAGTGGTGTATCAAGAACTATACCGCCCATATATAATGATGTGAATAATGTTAACTGACCACGTCTCCTTTGGGAGACTAATCACACAATCAGCAGAAATACTAAATAATCAAGAAAACAGTGAAGCATTCGTTAACAACAGTACGAACGGATCGACTTTAGAATACAGTGACTTAACACAGAACCTTCAGCGACAGCATCAAGTGTTATTGCAAGAACATCAACAATTAAAACAACACTTACAGCAATTAGTACAACAGAACCAACATTTACAATTCCAAATATAGCAATATCTGCGTGAAAAAGAAATCCCAGCTACCGTGTTAGAAGCTACGGCAACTAACAGTCAAGCATTTACAACGCAGGAAACGGCTTCAACCCTGACCAGCTAATGGCAAACAATCCCGCTGCGTCGACAAAAAAGACGACAACTCTATAGGACCCCCTAGGACTAACAGTGAAAATGACGCCGTATCATCAAAAAGCAGGTATGAGCATCTCTCTTGTGATGAAAAGTTAGAAGTAACCTCGAAATCTGAGAATATCAATGATACGAAAACCAAGGGCAATATACATGTACAAGAACAAGACAAATATCGAACGCCGCCTATTTTCATACCAAGCGTTAGAGTTATATCTGATATGATCAAATAGATAAAATAAGTCATTAAAGATGAAGACTTCTCATATAAACTAATCAAAACCTATCAAGATGAAGCCAAAATAACTATGAACAATGTCAAAATCGTACCTCAAACACCGGATGTTTATCGAAAGCTTGTTAAACATCTGAATATGAAAAATATTGCTCATTATACATTTCAGTTAAAACGAGAAAGAGCCTTTTGGGTAGTGTTAAAAAATATGCACCCATCAGCAGACGAAATGGGACTTACAGAAGCTATAGAAGCACAAGGCCACAAGGTAAGCCAGATTCATAATATAAAACATAACTGAAGGTAACAATTCAAGTTTACCAACAAGTAATCAAAACATAGGAACAGGTAGACAGCTCTCATATGCACAAACGGCTCAACATTCGCAAATCAATAATGAAAATGTATCGTATGAAAATAATCTGATATCTATAATACAAGAATCATTTAAAAAATTCGAGTCCATTTTAGCAAGGCAAGATGAACAAATCTCCAGCTTAATTAATATCATGACTGCAATAATGAAGAAACTATGAGTAATTTACTACGAATTGGAATGTCAACGGAATACTTCAACATCGAAGAGAGTTAGATGTGTTTCTACATCAAGAAAATATTGACGTACTCCTAATGTCTGCAACGCATTTTACAGGAAGAAGCTATCTGCTTATACCTAACTACAACGTATATTGCACAAATCAATACTGACTGATAAAATATATATAATACAGCATACAAATCTGTATTGTCTTTTTTCCTCTCTGAATTGGACAATTAGTTCAAAAACAATTTTTAGAAAGAATCAAAATTGGATGGTTTCTTTACATGTCAATAATATATGTACAATTGTATTTGCCGAATGTTCTAGTAGAACTAATTGCAAGTAAAGCAGATGTTTAAAAAATCAAAACAATTATGGAACACTAGTATTGTAGAGAGTAAAGAATGCGAAATACCACAGTCTTGTCAGATTCAGACCACGTATTATTGCGTGAATGAAATAAATATCACCGAACGGTGATATTCATTAAACTTCGATACAATCGTGCGTTTCAAAATATTTGTGTTCAATGCAAATATTTTTGTGTACAAAAAAGCATGATGTTTTTGGAAATGAGAATCTCATGAGCAAAGGACAGGATTTATCGTAAAGGTAGTGCATGTAACTATTTACCTTCACAGAAATTGAAATCAGAATGTCACGTTTTCATCAATCCACAAATAAATTACTAGAAACTTGATATATACAAACACACAAAAATTACACCATTTGTTAACTGTGTCGTCCAATACAACGGAAAGTTTAAGAGAATGAGCGAGTAAGACAGTCTCTGTGCATCCATTCACTATGCGGTAGTTAATTTCGAGAGGGAAAGAAATCTAATTTCATCTAGTCTCCCCAACGCTTTACATATGTGACATCAGCTTTGTAGGCTGCATTCCAGTACCCCTACCATCACCAACGATAGTGCAATGTCCATCACTAACACCAACCTTGCTGTAACCGTAAGACGTCAATCATTAGCAATTAATATCAATGCATGGCGCATCCAACATATTTAAGTAATAGTGTAGGAAAAGTCATTACTAAAAATCTTCAGGGCAGGGGAAACCAATTTTTAAATAACCTGATAAAGAACAATGCTAGTAGAGTATCACTTTCTATTTTCAAGAACACTGTGCGTCATTTCAAGAAATGCATCGATGCTGAATTATCAAGTACCAGTCAGCGTACTGTGAGTAGTACGTTTGCTAAACGGAAGAAGTATGTTGTAGGAAAACATGTATGCTTTCCTGCAAACATACTACTGTATAGAGATGAAGAAACTGAATAAAAATTGAAAACCTTTTCCCTCATTCATATTGCAGTTGTTTAATACATATCGCTTTTCTGCTTTATTTTACCTCTCCCTTTATTTCACTTTTGCAGCCATTTCCTTCGGAGACGCTACCCTCATTTCCCTCTACGCTCCTCTTCGCGGTGCCTGTGACAGCACTGCAACTTCAGATAGCCACAGCACGTCATCCACAGGCTTTCGTACAAGCGACCCAAACATTCCCTGTTCTCGCTGTTTTCACAGTTCGCAGTAAACGATATTTTTCGGCATTTTCTATGTTTTCCCTTCTTTTCCAGGAACCGAGATTTCCTGCCGCCAGCGGGCGCCTGTCCGCACATCGCGGCCACCGCCCCCCCTCCTCCTCCTCCTCCTCCTCCCCCGCCGTCGCGGCACAGAGCGCCTCTGTCTCCTCCGGCCGACGCGCGCTTCCGCACCGGTCACGTGACGAGCAGTGGGCGCGCGCCAGGGAACCCGGCGGACGGGGAAAAGGGACGACGCTCGCCGATTGAAATGAGTTCGTGATTGACATACTCCGATTTAAGTAGAGGGACTTCTGACAGACCACCACAGCTGACGCGGTTATACAATCGGGAGCTACAATAACAAAGTTGTAACGAAGCTCCTGATTGGATAAGCGCTTCCACCTGATTGATTGATTGATTGATTAGTGATTTCAACTTCTAAGGTTATTAGTCCCGTAAGATTAGTATAGGCTTTTATCACGGGAGGTAGCGGTGATGTTCCCCCATTGGCTGGCGACATCCGGCGCCGGCCTACGTTGGCTTGCGGGGTTTTCCCAACCAGATATCTCCCGTTTCCAGCATGGCACCGCATCAGCTGGGACAATAGTGTAAATAAATGTGAGTAAAGAAGGGGTGAGGAAAGGATAAAGAAGAGGAAGGAAAGATCGTGTTCGGTTCGTGGCCCGTTTTTTAGGGTACTGCCCCGGCATTCGCCTGATGATCGGAGAAACTACGAAAACCTACCAATCAGAACAGCCAGCAGGTATACACTCCTCCAGAAAATGGCTGAATTACACCTAGCTATGTAGCTAGTGTTCAAAATCCTGCTACCATCGCAACTCGATCCCTAGGTCTCCCGGTCAGAGGCACTGCAAAGACATCAATTGGTCCCCTAAGCCACTTCAGCTGGTTTGACTTTTTCTAGTAGATCGTATCATCGATGTGTCCTGAACAACCGTATCCTCATTCTGTATTAGAGGTTTACAATTTCTCGACACACCGGTTGGAATCCAATAAATATTGACAGTTTTCTTGGCATTGAAATCTGATGGTAATCTCATAATCTTTGCTCTGAGCAACCTTTGCCGATGTGTCTAGCTGATGATCTGTAAAACGTAACTCTTTTCAAATCGAAGTATAGACACTCACATCGCTACATTAGCGAGTTTAGATGATGGACCAGCTGTGGTGGTTAAGTGGTGGCACAGTCGTTGTCTTGGCAGAGCCTCTTACCGGAAGGTGATGACCATGGAACACGAAGCCGTGCGAAATTATCTTTCCATCCCCTTCTCTTCCTATACCTCTCCCTTACACGCTGACTGGGACAATCTCTCATTGAGTATCTTCCTCTCATTAGTCGCTTATACTGACACGGAAGATGCCAACATCTCCCAGTAGACTGTAGAATGTTGATTAACAACAATAATAATAATAATAATAATAATAATAATAATAATAATAATAATAATAATAATAATAATAATAATAAATCGGTAATTTTCCGTGGTTTATCCAGTCAATACAGGCGATGTCTCTAAACAAATGGGTCACGAGCCTTACGAGATCTTCTTTTCATCCTTGTCACCGGCTCTCCAAAACGCACACATATAAACGCACATACATATAACCTTACAATTACCGACGAAAATGTTTCCGCCGCACATCACTTTCAACGGGTAAGAAACACTTCCATCTCTTGGAACATGCACTATACTTACAGGACTACGACCATAGTAGTTGACGCACCCGGAAACACTAAATAATCAATTAGCTCAGATGAGTCAACAGGGTACCCCACAGCTCGTCTCAATCACGAAAATAATGACGAAAATGGGCTTCTTCCACATGCCGAAGAGGGAGTGGATGCTCCATCCGACTCTACATAAAATGGATAATGAAGAAGGAAGACGGTCCATTATCCTGGGAAAACTTGTATTACGTGGACTTACTAGGGGTTTGAAAATTCAGGGAACTATATAGCCGGTTAGGCTGAATTGGACTGATCCAATTTGATACGCTATTGATATTTGATCAAAACAGACAATTCAACGCTCCAACAATGGATGCTCTTGGCGGTTTCCACGTCATTGTCCCAGCGTTCTGAAAGTGTAAAACAAATGCTTGAAGTGAATCTCATGCTCAACACAAACACATCATTGTCATCATCACTACTTACGGATTAGGTTGATCTATCTATATAATAATTTTTAGCATGTTCGCTCTTCATCATTTACAGAAGATAAAGATTAGCTAAGTCTCTGTTATAAAATGCACAGCATGCACTATACTTTTGCTTTTCCCAATGTTAAATGTGTGCAATATTAAGTTTTTGTAGCATAAGACCCGTATGTACATTCTGGATTTTGTTTCATACTTTTAACAGTAGGTTTCTCGTTTCTTCTTCCTGTTTACTTGGCATAATTCAAATATACTCATTTTATTAAACGTGGCTTTCACACGGCTTTCACAATATTACCTTTAAAATCACATTACTTATCGCAGTGAGTACATTTCATATTACTTACTTTCAACTAACACAATGCTAATATCAGATTTTAGTGATACTCTTGCAGAAATAATTGTATTTCAATATAATTGAGTGATTATGAAACCTGGTGTTATTAATCATTCGAAAGAAAGCAAAGAAGAAACGCCTGGAGTGAATACAACAGTTCGGATCTGTTCTTTTTACTCCTCTCTTATTGTAATGAAGAAACCCCTCCGTTGCCCGGAGCTACGTTTTCTGTAGCGCGTATGGCAATGAATATAGGTGAATAGATGACGTCAGAACTTCGGCGAATATTCGGTTCCGGCGCAGGCTTAAGTTGAACTGCAAATCCAGGCAGTTCGTTGTATCGGTAAGGAAGATACTGGCATTATCAGCGTCAGCTATTGACTGACAACAGATGCAGCATATGATTAAAGACCTCCACAAGTTAGGGTGTCAAAGTATATTAGTCAAAGCTTGATTTCAGTATAAATTAAAACAGTATGCAGTGTATTATTTCGTTCAATTTCGTACTAGCTACCCGTGTTGAAGAATTCGCAGTTTAATTCGTTTTAATAATTTATAATTTTTGCAGATCTCTTACTGCACTTCAGTTCAACTTCACACATCAAAATTCAATACACATCTATAGTGACAAGTGCCATTACAATCGAGCGTGCCGGTAATTGGGAGGCGGCCAGTTCGATGCTGACCAGGTCCTTGGCCAGGATTCCGGTCAAAAACTCACTCGTTCACTTCAACAGCGACGAGTTTGCGGTGAAGGCCGACATCGAATTCGTAGGTCGCTGCTCCGATAGAATTGCTGCTTTTCGCCATTTTTCTGATCTCGTTTAGGTAAATGCCATATACTTGTATTCCGTTCCTTCCTTACCCCTATCCCGCACTTGCTCACGCGACATAGGGAAACAACTTTTGCTATTGCTGCATCTCTCAGAGCTCCTAGGGCTGAAGGTTGGGAGCGAATTTTCCACTCTATCTGACAGACTGTACTTTGGCCTTTGATTTAAAACAGAATATTATCAAAAAATCACTGTTTTATCAATCAATACACACATTAACTTCTAAATATATCCTTAATAATAAAATAATTCTTAGAAATATAAAATACCTGACATTGATCGCACTAATTTACGTTCTTTTTCTAATATACTATCTAATTATGCGAGTTTGAGTATTGAGATAAATCAACAAGATGCTTATATACTTAGAGATTTACAATTTACCAGACCTTTTCTAAAGAATAATTGTGAGATAAAAATTATTCGAGTTGATAAAGAGGGCGCATATGCAGCTATTGATAAACAACAATTTATTCAAAAAGAAGAACCAATTATGAACAATATTCAAGACCTTTCAAAAACCTGGAAAGGAAATACATATCTAACCAAAAAATAATATAAGATTTATTCTACAACAGCTAATATTGCGTTAGTTTATAGCCTAATAAAAGTTCATAAACCTAACCTCCCGATGCGCCCTTTGGTATCCTCTATAGGTACTCCTGATTATGTTCTTTGTAAATTTTTAAATTCACTATTTAAAGCCTTTTTAGATAACAATTATAACTATTTCTTACACAATAGGTTTGAAATTGTCGTCAGTTGCGTGAAGTTACAATCGATTCCAATTCACGAATAATGTCGTTACACGTCGTCGCAATGTTTCCATCGTCCCTCATAATTTCATCCTTTCAGGTTTTGAATTTTTTTCATTATCATAATGAATTATCTAAGATCCCAGCACATGATGTAGTTATAATTTTTAGAAATATTTTAAATAATATGGAATTTCAATTTAATGAAAAAGTTTCCCATCAGTTAGGAGGTACACTGATCAGTAGCTCCATCAGCTCCCCTCTTTCCGAAATTTTGTGAGATACCTTGAATCACACGTATTAAGTTATCTGAAATTTATTTATTATGTACGTTATGTTGATGACACCTCCATAGTTCTACCTCAAAACCAAATTGATGGATTCTTACAAAAATGAAATTATTTCAATGATAAAATAAAATTTACTTTGGAAACTGAAACAAATTTTTCTTTAAACTTTGTAGATGAGACAGTTTTCAGAAAACATAGTGTTTGAGACATCTCGATACAACAAACCTGCTTTTTTGGTTATTATGTTGAATTATCTATCTAAACATCCTTGTTTTATAAAAAATCTGTTGTTTCAAATTTAGTTGACAGAACAATAAAATTGTCGTCTCCTAAGTTTTATACTTCTAATTTACGTAGAGTTTTAAAGATATTGAAATTCAATGACAACCCTTTAAAATTCATAGAAGAATGTTAACTAAAAGACTAAAATTGATTAAATATGGGAAACATTACAATAATACTACTACACAATTTCGAGGTGATGAATGTATGAATAATTTGTTTACCCTACATTCCCGAAATATATAATATTCTTAAAAAAGAACTTTTGACCAAATACAATTTTAAAATAGTAAATAGAGTGTTAAATAAGAACCATATAGTCAACCATTTGAAAGATATTAGAGGAAAATTAGATATTAATAACGTTGTTCATCAAATAATTTGTACAGATTGTAATAGATTATACATTGGTCAAAATGAACGCATGACTACGAGAATACAAAATAAACATAAAGGGCCTGAAATGTATCCAAAATTCTGTAACGCGACAGAATAACATCTTCTCATAATGTGAATCTACAAGAAAAAAATTTTTTATCGCGAAAATTTCTTGTACCCTACATTAATATTAGAAACTGTATATATCAAAACTTCTTGTTGACAACACAGATGGAATCAAATAAATTTACCAATTTATACGATAGATTATTGAGTTCTTTTTTCAACTTTAAGATATTTTCACCAAAATTAAGATATTTCTTTTCTTTTCTTTCTGTCTTCATTTTATTATATCCTTCTCAACCTCTATCAACATCCATTCATACAGTCATACGATACCATATTTTATCAAGTTTCGTTCATTCATTGTGCATCCATTCATGTCATTCGATGCATTCATTGTGCACGTTAGTTCATGTAATTCTTCTGATAAAATCTAACCATCTGTTAATTGTTTAAAATATTATATTAATTATTTGTTTTTGACATTAAGCCTGACGAAGGAATTTACTAAATTCCGAAATGTTGCTGTATTTATGTATCACATGTAATTTATGTATGATCTATTCAGTGTAATCTAAAGCAGTGGTTTTTTGTTAATATTCTGTCTTTAAATTAAAGACCAAAGTACAGGCACACTAATTTGAAGAAACATAGATAGTAAAATAATAATCTTAAAACTAGCTAGCTCCCTGCGTCAAATTCAACCGCTGTCTAGAGGAGGTTTCTTGTAACTGCTCTGATCGGTAGTTGTCCTTGGCTTCTCCGATCAATATCACGCGAACGTCTGAATATTGAGACCATAGGCCTAACAAACCACCACGGATAAACCATGGATCACAGACAAAGCACCATGGACTACGGAAAAAAACACCACAGACCACGGTCAAACCACCATGGACCACGGACAACCTGCGAAGTTTTCTTCCTCAGCCTCGTTTCCTCTCTTCCCCTTGGTCCCCCCCCCCCACACACACCAACACACTTACGTTCCCTTACGTCTGAAGACTAGTTAAGAGCTCAGAACCTGTACAGGCTAGGGCGCACCCCGTTATATGAGATACCTGGAGGGGAACACTCCGCAAGCAGTGATGTAGGTTGGCGCCAGGTCTCAAGTTCCATCGGAGGAGAAATAGCACCTCTTCTTGGGGTATAACAGGCACATAATGTATGGAACTAACGACCTGAGTAGTTGACGCGCCCGGAACCAATATTCGGTCACTTCAGTCGTGAATTTACGAGATATTAATTCGAAAACTTTCGAGCACCTTTGAACTTTTGCAGCTCTTGGTCAGGTGGGTTGAATTCCAAGGCATCGTCGCATTTCGCGACGCTCTTCGGTCCATGGTCAGCGGTGGCGGCGGGGGTGGGGGCGGGGGCGGGGGTGGGGGGAGGGAGGGGAAGGGCGGGGGCGCGCGGGCGGCCCATTACGGAACAGTCGCGGCGCTCCCAACTTCGCGAACATGCAGACAGAAACTGGACGGGAGGTCTTCTGAAAAAAAACCTTCCCCTTTGATCTTCACTATCAATACTTATCAGCTCCCGTAACAGAATCGGTAACACTTTTTGGCTCGGTAGTTGGTGAAACGTTTTGATAAATTCCTTTTGCTACTTCATCAAGTGTTTGTACATGATATTATTGAGCGATAAGTACATAAAGTATGTCTCTGGTGAAAAACAAACCAAAGGGGAAGATGCAGTTTATTATTTTTTTCTAATATTCCCATTGTTCTGTTAAAAGAATAAATCTACAAGTAAAGTGTTTAGACATGATATTTCTTGTAATAGATAAAAAAGACGAATTATAACAGCTCTAAATACAACACATACATCTCGCGTTAGGGATTGTCTTAAACACACATATGGTCACATATAACATTTTTTGTATAGTTAGAATCTGTCGATACTTGAACTCAAACATGTCCAATGCCCATGTATTTCATTCATTTATATTTTAAATGCTTATTTAAAACTTAAATGATTGGTCTGAACAAGGAAGTCAAGGTTTGCTTATTGTGGGATATCTTAGAAATTATTACGAAATCATGTGAACAGAAATATTGGAAAGTATTAATAAAATAATATATAAAGAATACTTCGGAATAAATATTAAAAACTTCTAGGGTCCGTAGAACTGTCGAAGTTTACATCTTTCTACCAAGGATCATATGATGGGAAAGTTTATAAGACAGAGCTACACCTGTGACATTTGCCTGTGGTCTCTTTCTGAGTCAAAGAGCTTTCCTGGACGAGTCAAAAACAAATACATGACGAGATAACTAGCAATAAGAGGCAAATACTACACGTGTGACTTTCTTGTATTAGATTTCCCACTACAAATTCATTAGCAAAAACGTATTATCTTTAATCCCGCTTCGACTGACCTAGAAGTTTGTAATATTTAATTCGATATATATTGTAGTCTTACAACAAAATGTATCCACTTTTCGTTACCAGGACCCGACAAAAAGTTTTCTGCCAAAAATGTGCCGACTCCCGCCGGACAATTACGTACTACTTATGTAGTAAGACAAGAAAGTATAACATATTACAATAGACATCTAGGAGCATTTAACCGTTCAAAATTGTTACATTAATTTTTATTTACAAGATTAGACATCAAATGTTTCAATCCATTTATTACTGACACAAAAATTTGAAAGAAGTAAATATTCAGTTGTCCACTTTACTCTTGAGAGTCGGGTTTGGAAGAATACAGATTCAAAATTTTACATTTCAGAGTCGTGAATATATGTTTAAGGAACAACAAGAATCTTTCTCCAATTCGTGATGTACAAGATATGTATCTATGAACAATCAACTTAACACTCAAAAGGATATAGTACGTAGTGGAAGGACTACACTAGACATTCAGACATTTGGTGCTCACACTTGAAAAATCACACGACTGCTTCCCGATCAAAGAAAAACACACACGACAACAACCACTCAAACGGCTGGGCACTCCGAGCGCGTCAAATTGAAGCTTTCCTCAAAATATTTGAACGCGAGACATCTCCACTTTACGGCGTTTAACGCGAATGTGGGGGAGAGTGCTGGGGATATTGACGTGTGTGTATTTTCTCTACTCGCCCTTGGCGGCGCCGTGAGTTGCGGCGACGGATTCGTCACGGCCTGTCGCTCCCCCCCCCCTCGCCACTCTTCCAATTCCTTGTTTTAAATATTTAGTTTCGATTTGATAAAAAATCCCGTCTTATTAAAAAATATCTTCTTCCCTCAGAGATCAGCTTCAAGCTGTCCCCGTCGTCCCACCTGGCATTACATCCACTCGGTGCACTCCGTATCTAGGGTCTTGGGAGGGGCCGTCCCCCACTTCCTCACCATTTCCCCTCTCTAGTTCCCCAGGCCGGGGCCCTACCTGTCGATAACCCGCTGAGGAATTCGCAGCCTTCCTCAGCTTATACGTGGTCGTCGTCTAGGCGCCGCTGTGCGCCGTACAGCCTTAGCGGAATGCTGGTTAAGGATAAGGAAGGGCAAGACTGCTGGAGCGATCTGGTGGAATGATTAAAGGCAGGGGAAACCCAGAGAGAGCCCACTTGGTCCCCTACAAATTTCACTTGGAACTGCCTGGGATCGAATCCGGGCCCCAGCGAAGGCGAGCAGTCTACCCACTACTCCACCGGCCTTTCCCGTGTCAATTCTTTTCCACTAATTAACTTATACCAGAATTGGATGTTCTAAGGTATCTGTACATATAACTCTAATTTTGTATTACTTTAAAGTGTTAACAGATTTGAATTCTGGAAAGCAAACTAGATTCGTATTTGAGAAGTAAGAAAAATCAATTTGATACTGTTTGTGTGACTGGAGTTAATGGGGATCTACATGGAGCTCTTTGCATTTTTGAGAGCCCGAATTGGACCAAGGTGCTTCGATGATTTTTCCTAAAATTTTCTTTTCAATAGTTTGCAATAATTAAAATTATTTGAAGCCGTATTGTCCATGGATATTTTATGTTAGTCTTAAGACTGATTTGAATGCCAGGAGTCAATATTCTGTCTTTAACATGGTTCTGAAATTAAGAATTGGTTGTGAAATATTTATATTTGCGTTGTTTGTTGTTGATTTAATCTTCCATTTTTTCATTCACTTATACCTTGATTCTCTTATTTCACTGTCCCTTGAGTTTAACGTTTCGTTATTTCATCGTACAATATTTTCTACCATCTCTCCTTCCATCGTCTAACTACATCGACATCTGCAGACAAAACTCTATTCACTGCCACAAATATACGAACTTTCAGGTCACGAATGTATCATGATCATTCAGTTCTTTCGCGAATAGATAAAAATGTTCGTATTTTTCTTTTTTCGAGTCGACGACAGCTAAATTCTGTTTTGCAGGTAAGTAGAGAGAGCCTAGGCTCTCTGGTTTCCTAGGGCCAGGTATCTCTGGATACAGCATTAGGGCAGGTAGGGCAGGAAAGTAGATGTTCCATCGTGTCTTCAGCACCGCAGGAGCACATCACTGAGTCATTCTGTGACAAGAACCCCCATTTTTGCATGTTGTATTTACATCCACCAACACCCGTACGCAGTCTGTTTAGGGGTCTCCATATGATCCACGGTTGTTCGGAACCCCGAGGCAGGATCTCTGAAGGTTTTATGAGGTGATCTGATAGGCGGCATTCGTCCATCCACAAGTCGAGCCTTTCCTGCTCAGCTGGTTTCTAGTGAGGTGCATTGGTCTGAAGGAAACTTTTGCGGGAACGGAGCCTTTGGTGGGCGGGAGATTGACCATGCAGAGGTGTGTCGTACACCTGCCGACTTCTTTCCGCTCTGCAGGAAATCTCCCGGCGGTTTTTTGGAGGGACGATGGCCGAAAGAACAGAAAGTTGTGGAATGAGTGTGGGCTTGAGACAGCTGGTCACATGGCGGAAGGATTGATACAAGGCGGTGTCAACCTTCTTGGCGTGAGCGGATTTATGCCAAACTGGGCAGGTGTATTCACCTGAAGAGTAGCAGAGGACCAGAGCGGATAGGTGGAGGACTCTCGGATCAGCTCCTCAGTTAGACCCAGATCTTTTGAGGATGTTGTTGCGGGTTTCAACTTTCATTTATGTGTTAGTACAGTGTCTCTTGTATGTAAGACTCCTGTCTAGAACGACTCCAAGATACCGGGGCTCCGGGTACTTGGAGTTTCCGACCAACTTACTTGGAGTTTCCTTGAAGCTTGCTTGTTGCGGAGGTGGAACGCGCATACTTCAGTTTTAGTGGGGTTCGGCTTGAGATCGTTTTCTTTATAGTAGCAAGACAGCTGGTTTAAATCTAGAGTAAAGTTTTTTTTCTACCATTGCAAAATTGTCTGACTGGGATGACAGAGCGAGATCGTCGGCGTAAATAAAGGAACGGCAGTTCCGGCTGATGGGCTGGTCATTGGTATATATGTTGATGAGTGTGAGGACCGAAACGCTGCCCTGGGGTAGGCCATTTTTAAAATTGCGCCTCCTGCTGTTCTTGTTATTCATGGAGACCATAAAGCGCCTGTTACTCAGGAGGGCTTCTGTAACACGGACAAAGTTGAAATTTGGGCTAGGTGGTATAACTTGGCAAGTAACTTGCGTACATTGATGGTGTCGTAGGCGGATGACAAATCGACAAATGCCACACCCGTTATGAAACCTTTTTGGATGCCTTTCTCTATGTGTTGGGTTAGGTTTAGGAGCTGTCCCACAGCTGTCCCCGGCCTAAATCCCGCCTGTTCTGCAATTAGTTTCTCTTTTATGATGGAGGTTAGTCTGGTCAATCGTATCCTTTCGAACAGTTTGTACGTGTGACATACCTTTTGGGTTATCCGCAGGTGTTCCGGGTTTTAGCAAGGCACTCACTTTAGAATTTCTCCAAAGTTTTGGAATTTGGTTTGTTTTGAGCAAAGAATTGAACATGTTTGTTAACCATATAACTGCTTTCTCACCAAGATGTTGAACTGTTGTGCAAAGATGTTGTCCATGCCAGCCGCCCTACCGTTTCGGAGGCTTTTTATGTTCAATTTGGTTTCATGAGTGCTGATTGGAGCCCTAATGGAGCTAGTCCCTGAGGCAGCGCTTCTTATTATTCTCTTTGTTATGTCTATGGCTATGTCTTATGTCTATGGTTGACTGACTCAGTAGTAATTGGTTTGCTGTTCAGTAGTAATTGGTTGGCAACTTGGTTTGGCGTGACGTTCGGGGAGACCTTGGGTTGTGTGGGGTCGCAGGAGAGTTTCCGAATATCTGACCAGGCTTCCTTGCTGTTGTGTGTAAGGTCGATATTCTCTACCATGTTGAACCACGTTTCTCTTCTGGCGGTAGAGAGAAATTCTAGGAAGTTTTCCCCTGCCGCTTTTGATTTATCAGAAAAACCATCTTCATGACGCAGACGGCTGTATACTTTATATAACTTGGTTCCCCCCTTTGTGCGTTCTGGCACGTAATTTTTACAGCATCCTCTAGGGATACTATGTCGAGAGCAATGTTCGTATGATAAAACGTTAATATCTGAAATTAATTTCAATATTATAATTTTTATAAATTAGATGCAATCTGTGCGTATTTGCAAACGATCGTATATTGCATTTTCATCATATAAACAGGCTCATATTTTTTTAACCAAATCCTCAATCCAAGGCCAAATTTATATATCTTCAAGACATTGTAGAAGAATGCAAAAACATACTTCGGAGAATTTACCATCGCGTTTTCTTTGTGGCTTGTTTCTAGTTTTACATGCTACTGAACTAAGCATGTTTTCCTTTTCATCGTTTACGTACATTTAAATTATGACATTGGTTTTCTTTAATGAATGTGTTTTAGTTTCAAATTTCTCAGCTATATTGTTTCATTACTTATATAATCTGAGGGGGTACTGCACTAATCTCATTCGCTCTTTGATACGGCTCTATATCTATTTCACGGAGTTTTTACGTTTTGTTGTATTCTCACTTTAAATGTTCACTTCGAATATTCCTTTAAATATCTAAACCAATTATACAGAGAGCCTCTAATAAATGTCACAAATTTCTAGGTTGTGTAGAGTTATCAAAGATGTTTACTCTGCCAATAAGTATTTGATAGAAAATTTCATGTAACAAAGTTACATGTGTAACATTTACCTACAACTGGTAAATAACTCGTCTTGTACAAGTGTTTGGCAAGTATACAAAATATATTTGACTACGTAAGAACATGTACTTGCAAAATAGCAGAGCAGGATTATTTGCCTAGCAATCAGAGGGAAAATTTACATGTATAATTTTGTTATGCAAGATTTCCCATCGTATGTTAATTCACAAAATGACGTCATCTACAAGCACCCAGCACACCCTAGAAGTTGGTAATATTTGTTCTTAGACACCCTGAATAAGAGTTTATTAATTTTACAATGTACAGTAAAAATATAACTGATGGCTAAGTATGTGGTATATTGTAGCGCAGTGTTTCCGAACTTACTCAAAGATTTACCGTTAAAAGTACCGACTTGAAAACGTAAATAGAGTCTCATGATTTTGAAAGGTACTTCATACGAAATTCTTATTGCATTTTGTTTTTATAATTTCAAGTAACTTTTTGTACCTGGAGAATTGAGTTAAACACTCCTTGAGATGGAACCGCCTAGCCGGGGAAACTATACCAGAACCGTGCTTAAGTGCAAACAAATTCCGTCGATGTTGTAATGTCACGTAGTAGGTTTAAGGCGCAAAATTAATGAAATATTAGTCCATCAACCCGAGTTCCACAGAAACAACATTATATACTTTATGGTAGTACTCATCTTTGGTCTGAATTTTATATGTATTAGATATCAGCTCACTCATTACCTCAGCAATTCTTGACAGCCATTTCGCTTCCTATGGTTTTCGTTGTTCTCACTTACGCTGCCCACGTCACCCTCAATAAAGTGACCAAAGAGTCTCGCAAATAGAATACACTTTATACATTCGTAAATTAAAAATGTATCAAATGAATGGCTCTAGTGAAACCCATAAGCATTGTAGTTTCATTACTACAATTATTATTTAAATTACTCCTGTATATTCTATTATTTAAAAATGAATTTGGTAAATATGTAAAGAGGATTGATGACTTTCCATTTATTAATTAAAAAAATCAAGCTAAGAAGTTGCTCAGTCTAATTCTGTGTGACGTGAGTGTTCCTTTTCGTGTGTGTGTGTGTGTGTGTGTGTGTGTGAACAGGTAAACTGTGCTTACCGAGTGTACATAACTCTTCTTAACTTTTAGGGGCAGAAAAGCGTCACATCCATTACCTTTTACTTGTATAATTTTCCAACTTCCTAGTCATAGGCCAAAATTAATTTTAATTTTCCCTTCTTTAATACACAACAGTGATATCTATTACAACATGGTTAATGTTCGTGACAGAAATGTGACAAAAGTGAACTTTGTTCAAAACAACATGTGGCCTGCTTGGTCGGTTCGAATTCCTATACTTTACTATGTTAAGTGAGGAAATTGCATGAAAGAAGAATTTACTAGCGCGTCTTCGGTTTGAAGCTCGCCAGCATTCACCTGGAAGGGTTGCGGAAGCCTCAAAAAGCTTCCGCGCAGTTGGCCTCACATGCTGCCCGCAGTCGATCAAACTGACAACTTTGTGGGAGGCGCAACGGCCGGGCGCCCAGCCCCGGATATATGGCTGCCGGAGGTCGAAACGAGTAAGCTACAGCAACCTACATTTCTAGTGATTTACGCCGTTTTTCTGTCAATCGTAAAAAATGACGAACGCGAGGACGCCGTTTTTGATTTATATCGCAATGAAAGGAAGTTTTCCATTGATGTACAATGTTTTATCGACGTTGCTAATAAATAGGACAATATCTGAATATCCATATCAAATTTTGAACATCAGAACCATGCTTTCTTCATAAATGAACAAATATCTACTCCATAAGTTTTGACAACAATTAATATTAATATATTTCATTATTATATGCCTATCATATGTGTAGTAGTATATTGCACTTACAAAATTGTTCAATACATTTCACAAATAATTGACCAATACGGGCTATTTTACTCGTATTCTCCCAGAATATTTTAAGTTATTATACGACGAAAATTTGACGAGACGACGAAATTCCTATCTTCCTGAGCTCCCGTTAAAGAGCCTAGAAGCCACCGCAGCCCAAGAGGCTCGAGCGCCAACTTAAAAAGAGGCGACCGTGGAACGCCGACCGCCGGTTTTACCGGACCGGCGCGGTGGCGGCGGCGGCGGCGGCGGCGGTTCTGGGCTGTGTAACGCCGCCAGCCAATAAAAGCTATTTTCACCCCGGCGGCGAAAGCTGCGAGCCGCGGCGGCGACGGCGGCGCCTCCAGCGCTGGAGGCAGGTGCGGCACGCGGTGGAGGCCGGCCTTCCCCGGAGGAGAAAAGTATCGATGCAGAGCGTCGATTCGCCGTGGAAGCACCACTGCTTTGATCTTCGCATAAAAATCAAATATTTTGTGAAATGTTATTCGAAAGGATAATACAGCTTAATTTGGAGTAGATGTACTTTGCAATCAAGGAATTTACTTCCGAGGCGGATTGTTTGTTTGTTATTGCTTTTTTTAATTTTATTTAACCAGATCAGTGGGATTACCAGTTTACAGGTGAGTGTTAGCAGGCAGATTGGTCAATGAACCTACACGGTCATGGAAACAGAGAGACAGAAAGAGTGGTGAATGAACGAATATTTGTTTGATTAGAAGAGTCCATTGTACCAGGATATACTGTGTAGTGAGGAGAAATGGAGAATAATAATGCGTCATTTATAAATCAGCCAATACGATCTACATAATCCTAAGCCTTAAGCAAATGTTTCAACATTTACCAAAACTTGAATAAATGTGTCAAGAGAATAAGAGGGAGATGAAACATAGAAGAATGAACAACATTAATAAATAGTAAAATGGGAGAAAAACAAAACGTTCGAGCAGAGGATTCAGAATGATAAAATTGAGTAGAATTTTAATGATAAAGTTCAATTGAATGGAAATAAGAAGCTGTGGCATTATGAATTTAAT
>JAZDUA010000208.1:897500-972500 GCA_038098605.1 Gryllus longicercus | reverse complement strand
AAACAAGAGGAAAGTTACTTTCTTATGAGATTTGGTAAAAATTAATCATATGGGGATATTTTCTCTTTATTTTATTAATCAATATTTAAGTTTGCACTGTTTTATTTTTTCGCGAATATATCGAAAACAGTGAGTAAATTGAACGAAGTGAATTCAACATTTCTGAAAGCCAATACAATTTTCTACAAATCACATTTCTTGTTAATACAAAAAGGGTAATTTGGTTTAAAGTTATTTTTTTCATTCTCATAGATTTTATAACTTTAGCTTAATGTTGTCAATAATACCTTCCTCAGGTTCCCTGTGAGATCCAAATCGTCAACAACGTGAATTTGTAATGTCAAAAACCCTGAAAGACATTGTTCGATCAGGCAGAAATAAATAAATAAAAAAGAGTAATTGAAGTGAAAATGTCGCTGGAAGTTTGCCAGAAGTGTGCAACAATGCATCTGTTATCAGGTGCCCCTAGCAATGATCGTAAGGGCGGGTCGTGTCAAGCGGAGCGGAGAGGTTTACGATGGAGAGGATAGAGCTGGGCGCGAATGACTTTGGGAGGGGGCGGGGCGGGCAGGACATGTCACAGCGGGTCACGTCAGACAAGGAACGATAAGGTGGGGATGCACCAAACATAGTATTCATTCCTTTTCCTGCCTAATAAATTATGATTAATAAATACCCTGTCAAAGTATCAAAGTACTTCAGATAGTCGGAGATAGACTACACATTGTACTCTCTAGTTGTTTCTTATTAGTGTAAAATTCTAGAAATTCAATTTATTACGACGTTTCTATATTGCTTACTGCACTTACAGGCAAGGATTAATTGTGTGCGACAGGGACTACACTTCTCCAACATATCGCACTAAGCAAGGGAACGATTCCCGGCGTTTCCCCGACAATTCGCACCTTGCGTCGACCTGTCCTTATCGCTTCGGGTGTTAGTATCTTCGGGCAGTCTCTCTGCAGCAGACTGATGTACGTGAGAAAGCCCTATGTGCATTCCGGGCGTGAGGCGTGGGTAAGCAAAGCGGCATCCACCTTCCTTGCGCCATGTGGCGTTGGCCTCCGTGGGCTCCGCGCTGTGCTGCACTACGGCCAACGCCCCGCCCCGCCCCGCCCCGCCCCTCCGGGCCCCGCCCCGCCCCGCCCCGCCCCAGCCCGTAAATCCCTCGGCCGCGCGTTATCGCGGCTCCCGGGCACCTGCTGTCGCGATAAGGCGCACGGGCCGACACAACGCGACGCCGCCACCCCCGCGAATTGTTCCGCCTCGCACACTAGTCCGGAAACAGAAGATGGGGCAAAATATAAATGAAAACACCAAGAATACGATCTCAAGAGAGTGAGTAAATATTTACTGTTTCCAGACATGTCGACCAATTATGTCGCAAGTCCCGTAAGAGTAGTACATGTTCTGTCGGAGATGGGGAGGTCCCCTCCTACGTAGGTAGTTAATTCCCGGTAATTTTCCCCGACTTAGGTAGTTAAGTTCAATTTATAATTTTTTCCGTATCCTTGTTCGTGTGAATAAACTCTGTACAGTTTTTAGCGTACTAGATTCAACGCTTACTACATTCACTGCACTTATTACATTTTAGTTAATTTGGCTTATTAATTTTGCCCATTCATTTTAGTTAGTTAGTTTTTCCAATCATTAATTTTTCTTTAAAATATGTAAACTAATAAAAGTAAACTCAACCATGTTCAAAAATATCCCACTTCCGCTGGCCAACCAGCAAGGAAAGCAGCCTTACATTAAAAATAATCTCAATATGGTCAAATAACGATATGTATTAAAACTTCCAGCGTCTGTTAAGGTGGGGGAAGGAGAATACGTGCAAAGCCTGGCTGCCTCCGACTCTCATCTTTGCCATGCTGCCGCTTGCAGCGCTCCATGTTGTTAGAGATTTATTAATAAACAATAATAATTTCCCCCAGTCCAATGAAGGTCTAAATAAGCTCCTGTCTGGTCTCAAAACATGTGTGATAGTGTCTAATTAAATCGTAATCCGCCGTTTTTCGGAGTTCCAAAAGGTTTTGTGAGGTTGGAATGTTTAATGTAAGCAATTAATCAGCGCAATTCGTGGAACGATGGTACAAAACAAAATATTCATAAATAGGAATGTCGAATTTTCTAAACATACTACTAAAAAGGATCTCTATATAAAGGAATGAAGAACTTTTGTATTGTACTTCTTTCTCTATTTCCCTTTTCGAAATGCTACAAATGACAAACTGATGTCTCTCAGCATGGAAACAAGCGTAGGAAACGTGCGTAGGATATAAAAGTTTGTGAAAACCGACATATATTCATGTTACTTTATTTGTATTTATACATTTTGTTTGTTTGAAATCACATGGTTCGAGTATCAAAGAAAGTTCTCGTATGAGCATAGTGCTCTCGGTGCCACTTGGAGCCCCTGTGTACTCCCATCCTTCTTTCGCTTTATCCAGTACTCGCGTACTCCCCACTCCATCCGCTTTATCATATCATTTCCCGCCATCCGCCACTGCTTTGCTTCCCGATTAATTCCTACCCTGTCGGCGAACCGCCTCTGTCTCTCATTGTCAGACCGAAGCTACCCTCCGTTTCCCTACACGACACACAAGCACTCCGATCGCGGTCTGCACATCATTCTGCAGCCTTCCGCTGCGTCCCTCCCCGTTCCGTTGGCAGCCCTTCCCGACAGCTGCGCCGCCGCTCTGAGCACTTCACTGCAGCATTGGCACAGGCGCGGAGATTGCGCTGACAGGGAGATTAGGGCCAGGATCTGCTGGCAGGAGAGTGAGCACCGATTATGATACTTTTGGTGCTTGCACACCGACTCAAACGTTCATGTTAGTATTCCTTTAACGCAGGTTCACATGATATCCATTCCTTCCCAAATAGCGAAATATCATCTGTATTATATATGTATTAATATATGCTTTTAACATGCAGTTTATATGTGCTTTTACGTGTAAGTTAATGCTATAAAAGTGAGAATCTTTGCGATATCTATGTTATTGCGACAAATTGGTCAGTTCTTAAAGAGTAGCGAACATACAAAAGTATCTGTTGAAAAAATATCATCTCAACGGATAGCCAGGATTTTTGATGGTAATACGCTAAATTAAAATTTCGTATTGTTCGTTTTAAATCTTGGTTGCTTTAACTTCTAAGCACAGATTCTTGACAATTGTGTTCGTAACCAAAAGACAAAAGATACATTGATCCAAGGACGTAATATTCAATAATATGAATATGAACTTGTTCGAGCAGTACGAAATCCTAAATAAATGAACAGTGATAAAATCCACAAAGACCACATGTGAAAAGGACTACAATCTCAATTAAAGAAGGCCGATTTTTATGCAACTTATTAAATACGAATACTGCCATTTTAATAAAGTTAACCATCTTAAATATGTGGACAACTTAATGAAAAGGTTTAGGTAAATTAGTACTATAATAATTTAATATTTTCCCCTTACATACAGGAGCAACAATATTACATTATTGACAACACAAAATGTTCAAATGACTGA
This sequence comes from Gryllus longicercus, assembly GCA_038098605.1. Classification (NCBI taxonomy): domain Eukaryota; kingdom Metazoa; phylum Arthropoda; class Insecta; order Orthoptera; family Gryllidae; genus Gryllus; species Gryllus longicercus. The sequence continues at coordinate 968,976 of JAZDUA010000208.1, read as the reverse complement.
GATTCTGTTGAAAAGCTCCCGTTTAAATTTCTCTTCGCAGCTCCGTGTTTCAGGCGTGTGATAAAATAGCACTTTAGCTTTATCGTGAACTCGTTTCACTGATCCTATTCGCTTCTTTCTGTTACCCCTATTCGTAAACATTTTAGTGCAGGACATTATTGTTCCACTTCCTCACAAAGTGATTAAAATACATTATGGTAGAAACGGATTTGTTAATGAATGCTCTCTTTCACACTAATGGTGCATTTCTTACCCTATGGAAATTACTGAAAGTCAACACATGCACATGGAGGCGAATGTGTGCAGCATATAATTAGGTAAATTAATAAAATACCATAGTCCAATACGGTGTCATTGCAGCATGTTATCGAAAGTAAGGAAACAGTGTATACACATCTGACTTATAAAGCTTTCCAGAAATTATGTTCTTATCAATACTTTAACACACACTAAGACTTTTTTCTGGCGAAGTTCTAAAGTACGAACCTTTAATCTAGTGTATTGATGTCAATTAATTTATTTTAATTTAGCTTTGCATTAACAAATTATATTAGTATCAAAGAACTATAGAAAGTGAAAACATAGATTCGTTATAATGCCTTTACGAATCATTTGAAATATGAATCTGTGAGAGATAAAACAAAAGAAAAGAGAGAAATTATTTACATCTCATGAAATGAAATATGGCGGCCAAGATTGTAGCAAGGCCCAGGTGACCGATATCGCATGCACGGCTTATATACATATCACAAGAATGTTCATTATGAAATTCTCAAATACAGGTTCTAGATGAAGGCATGTAAACAGTAAAATTGTACACGCGGCTCTCTGAATCCCGAAATCAAATACTGGATTTATCTAAGTTTTAAAGTACGAATATCTATTTATCTGAAGAAATAAATAGCATTTTTGCATTTGAAAATGGAGCATCCAGACAGCATAGGCACACTTATCATCCGCCTCATTCATCATAGGTTGCGATCATATCCGAAATACAAACACAATCCTGCCACATGAATAAATTTACTTGCTTCGGTTAAAGATGTAAAATGGAACATCTGTCATTAATCAAATAAATATATCTATCCACATATTTATATAATAATAACATTAGCTGTTTATCCATTTACAACTTAGTGTTAACCCAGTGAGTCCATGAACCAAATTAAATCAGTTTTCTGTTTCCTGGAGATGCCAAATATCCATATATCTAGCGCGAAGTCAAGGATTACACTCAAAAAACAAGTCGCGAGCATTCGGGGCCGTTTGAGAGACAGACAAGGCAACGTCTGAGAATTAAATGTTTGGAGAGGATAAAGGGAGTCGCGGCGTTTCAGCTGAGAGCTGTCAGCGACTAGAACAACCTCGCACCGCCCCGGCCCCCGCCCCCGCCCCCGCCCCGGCCCCTCCCGCTCCGCACCCGACACCTGTGGCTCCGGCTGCTCCCGCCCCGCGCGACTTGTTGCTGCCCCCGGCGGCGGCGGCGGCGACAGTCTCCCACTCGGCAAGTCCTAATTAAAAGCGGCGGCGGCGACAGGCCGTGTGCGTGCGCGCGAGCTGCCGTTCTGCTCCACCGCCGATCGATCAGGGCGCATAAAACCCTCCGGTGGCGGAGCCGCCGCCGCCGCTGCCTCGAGGGTGCCGGCCCGGGCATGATTGCTCGTTGACGTCACCGCAGTTAATTGGCGCGGCGAGGCGGGGCGGAGGGGGCGGGGCGGGGCCAGGAGGGGGAGGGGCTGCGTCGCCGCCTCCTTCGGGCAGCATCGCGACGCGTGCGGCGGCGGCGGCGTCCTCGCCGCCCCAAATCTCCGCGCGCGCGGCGCCCCAAGAGCAGTAAGCCTGCGTCTGCGGGGGCGGCCCCTGAAATAACCCGCAGCGCTCCGCCCGAAGCACGTGGGTCGCAGTCGCCGCCGCCGCCGGCGTCGCGGAGCGCCGCGTCCGCCGATACGTGCTTCCGGCGGCGATAAGCGCTCCGCGGGCGGCGCGCGCCGCAGCTGCCGGGGACAAGGCCCCTGCTCCCGCCCGCCCGACGCCCCAGCTCGCCGGCCTGCCAGGCGGCGTCAAGGCGAACCGGCTGGCGCCCGCTGGCCCAGTTACGTGCGCGCCGCCGCTGTGTGCGCGAGCAATTGGCGGGCGGGCGCCGGGCGGGCGGGCGGCGCGGGCGGCGCGGGCGGACGCCGCTGACGCCGCGGCCGCGTCGCTGGCTGTCGCCCGCGTCGCGCGGGGCTTCCTCTCCGAAACGCGAGGCCCCCGGCCTTTGACAGGCCGCTCGCGGCGCCGCACGGCCACTCACGTGGTTCCGGGGTCCTCGGCCGGGCGCGGGACGGAACGGGGCGAGGCGGGGCGGGGGGGAGAGGGGTCGCGGGGGGCGGCTGGCGCTTACCTCGACCCGAGGCGTGCGGCCGGGCGGGCGACGGCGGGCGGCCCGCGGGCGCTGGCGGCTGCGCGGGCGACGGAGCGGGCGCTCGCGATGTGGCGGCGGCGGTGGCGGCGAGCTGCGACGCCGCTGACCTCCGTACAAACACTGGCAGCGCCAGCCCGCCCCGCGCACGCGCAGCCCGCACGCGCACGCTCGCGCGCTCCGGCGGGTGCCCGGCGCACTGGCCGCCGCGCCGGCGCCGCGCGCGCGCCCTGCCGGCCGCCGGCCCCAAACCACTGGCGGTCGGACGGCGCTCGCCGCACGCGTCGCGAGGGCGAACATCTTGAAAGGGAACCTCTACATTCAATTCCCTACTAAAAGCAAAGAAAATCAAACAATTCCTCGCCTTCAAAATTGTTCCACCAATCGCTTTTTGATTCAGGGTTAACTAATAACGACAATTAAATCATCTGATAGCACTTTATATTTTTTTCGTAATAACCAGTGTAAGATTATACAATATAATTATACATTATAATTTCAAAGATCAATCGCAAGCTGAGACTGTGTTTAATTCAATAAAGGGAAGACATAATTTTGATTTTTTTATTGAATGGTACATTGATCATTGACGGGTGCGTCAACTGCTAGGATCATTAGTCTCGTAAGTGTAGTGCATGCTTTATCGTGGGAGGAGGCGGTCGTCTGCCCCCGCTGAAAGGTGAGATCCTGCGTCGACGTACACGCTGGGAAGCGGGGTTTTCCAAACCAGGTATCTCCCACCAACGGGGCACCACCCCAGCCGGGACAAGCTCCACCCCTAAGCTGTCGAGCGGTCTCCTGACATGTGTAGGAGTGTAAGGCATGTAAGTGTAAGTGCGTATAAGAGGTGAGGACAGAACAAGGGGAAGGACGATCTCGCGAGGTCCGTGGCCCGTTTGTTAGGGGACTGCTCCAACATTCGCCTGCTGTAGATCGGAGAAACCATAAGAAGCTACAGATCAGAGCAGCGGTCCGCAAGAATTCTCCTCCAGTCAGTGGCAGAATTCGACTCTCCAGCTAGTCTCGAAAACCCTGCCACTGCCGGGACCTGAAACCTGAGGCCTCCAGGTAAGAGGCCTGAGCTGCCTCAGCCGGTTTGGCTTTTCCGAGTTGAACGTATCAGGATGTACTTTGGGCAACCGTATTCTCATACACATTAGAGATTTATTTTTCCAGACCAATTTGTTGACAAACACGTATGAAGCCTTTACCATTGTTTTAACCCTGTAACCTGGTGGTAATATGAAAATATGTGCAGTGATGCAGTTATAACTGAAATGCTGTTCCAAGGTCAGTTCTTTAATAGAAAGATGGGATTAAAAAAATATTTTTAAATTAACAACAAAATTCTTTAAGAAAATTGGTTTGACAGTAGTAGTGAACATTCCTGATATCAAGTAGCAATAAAACTTTCAGTATTTTCTGTAAATATAATAGTAAATTACATTTAGTACTCTGCAGCTTGGTTCAAGAATCATCAAAGTCAAGCAGAAAAGCCAATGACATTTTCAGCTCTCTAACTAAGTCAATGAGTTATGTTTCGCTGAAACTTAAGATTCAACCCACCTCAAGAACAGTATAATCTCAAAAATTATTTTCAAAATTGTCTGCTAACCTTAATAAAATACTACATACTCAATGTTTATAACAATTACATAAATACCTTCTACAAAGGGTATAATCAGGTATAATCACGATTTTATAGAAAATGCAATCCATCAGATACGCATGTTGAAATATGTTGTTTTCTTTTCTTTGACTTTCTCTCTCTCGCAGCTTAACATGAATCGATTATCTAGAAATGCAACAAAAAATTCAATTCTAAAAATAATTTTTACATATGTAACTCTCAAATCTCATGTAAAACAACTACAGTATAACTACTGTAAGGCGAGGAACTGGATTCACATTGTATTAGATGACGCTAATAACAACTAAAATATTTGATATTAGTAATGAACAAAGTGTCCAGTGTGTTTCTTTGAATCACTTTTGGCATTTCAGTACTGATAAATCACTAGTGGATTGTGTCATTATGCTGACACTGAGAAGCAAATGAAAAAGTCGAAAAAGTCCCGAAAGTTTAAATTCCCCTTTGAATAGAAACACAATTCAAATAACTTTAATGTAGTTAGATTGTGCAATTTTCTTTATGTAGTCATTTCCATCAGGTAACTAGAATTTCTTTTACTACCTCAGGAATATGTTCACGTAATTTTGTTGTTGAACTTTTCACTAATGTCATGTAGATTTGAAATCGTAATAAAATATATATTAAAATACAAACTGCGTACCTTACTTATTAATTTATTTTTATTCGCAAATCTGCCTTAAAGCTTTACATACGAGTATGATGTTTTAGAGTTGCACAATACAAATGCGTATTATTACACAATTTTCTATTCGAGTATAACCCACAAGGCACTTTTAATGCTTGTACTATTTGTTGAAGTAAGGTATCATCTTATGGTCGGTGTTGGTGGGGTGGGGTTATAGAAAAGAGGGATCCATCGTGGAAAGTATTATGATGTTTTTCCTAACGGGAAATGTTTTCGTTCAAGCTATGTTCATGAAATGATTTTGAAGGAAGTGAAATTGAAATCGTGGGTGCCGTGTCATAAACGTTGTTTAATATTTGCATGAGTGAACACATTATTTCTTTCGCGATATATAATTTATTACGATATATTATACGATATACATACGATATACAATATAGGAGGAGGGATGGTATGTGAGGCTACTGGAGAACTTCTTTTTTTTAGGGGAGAGAAAATAAACCTTTATAGCGCACAGCAAGAGCTGTCTCGTATTACATCGAGATATTAAAGATCTATAGAAGAAAGTCCAGAGCCTTTGCTCTGTGATTTACTTCCAGATTTCTGGAAGTGTAGTTAATACATTTCTGTTTTACATCATTAGGTAACGGACACTGCAATTAGAAATGTTCTCAACAAATAACTGAAACATTACCCTCAGCTAATAAACTATCCCACATGCAGCCAACCGAAAATAATACTTGCTTTTTGTTATAGATGAAGAGTACCGATGGGATACCTTCACTGGAAATCATTGTCCTAACAATTCTACAACATCATATTTACTTATTATTTTGTAAAAAAAATAGATTGTAAATTTTTTGTTATAAATAAAAAAACTTAATGCACATGTACTCATAAAGACAATAATGTATACAAAATTCCGCTAATGTAAATATTAACAACGTAAGAGACAAGTAAATTAATTACATATTTATAATTTTTGGAAAAACAAAAGAATGGAGCAATATGACGTTTACGATATCATATATAGTACAATTAGCTCCATCCATTTCAAAAGTTAAAAGAACTTTTTTTAGCAATTTTCCAAAAAATCATGTTTTTGTAATTTATTAATATTGCAAATATTGCACGATATAGTGCGCGAAAACTACTACAATTTTGAAAAATGTACATGACATTAGTGAAAGAACTACATATGGCATACAAATTTTATTTGAAGGAAAAACATCCAGTTTCAATTTTGTAGTTGTAGGAAGAAATTAAATCCTTTTAAATGTTCGAGTTAACCCCGAAAATCGCCCATATGCCACTTTTATAAGTGTATTTTACTCTATTTTTGCAAGAAAGTTTTTTTAAATTTTGGAGATGTATACGCCATTTTACGAGAAAGTAACTAGTGGTGCTACAGAATGGCTCAGACGTTTTGTATTAGTTTTCTATTTTATTTAGTCTGGTCTAGATAATCGGACTTGGCTCATACGTTTGCATGCTGCAAATGGCTATAGCCGCCAAAAGTACATTTTTTTTCATTCTTCGCTTCCTAATACCGGGACCGAATAATTTCTTTAAGAATATTAAATAACCGTAAAACCTCGTCTTAAATGACAAATTTTATTGAAAAATTTGAAGCCCTTTTTAAAAAAATTTCGCGTTTCTCTAAACCCAAATTGGAAGTTTCTTTTTTAGAGAAAGCGTTTGAGTTTTCGGAAACCTTAATGTGAAGTCATTTGAAGCACTTTCATTCACAGATACCATAGTTTTTACAAATGTCTGGAAAGGTACGTATGAACGGTGTGAGAGTTATTTAAAAAAAATACATTTGTGTAATTTTGGAAAAAACAAAAGAATACTTTAAAATGAACTTTATGACATTTTAACAGTGCAATTAGCACTATCCGTTGGAAAAGTTTGAAGAAAATAGTTGGAGTCATTATTCAGACTGTAGGGGATGAGGAAAGGACAAGGAAGAGGAAGAAAATATTGCGCACGAACCTTAACCCTCTCGTACGACTTCCACATTCGCCTGGCTTTCTTCGAAGAAACCATGCATATCTACCAATCAGAGCGGCCGGTCGCTAGAATTCTCTTCTAGACTCCAATTCGACCTAACAATATATGTAGCTAGTGCCTGGAAAATCCTGTCACCATTGAATCCTATGGCCTCCCCATCAGGGCACAGCCGCGACACACGTTGATGTCCGCAGCTACCTAAGCCGAAGGATATGTCTATATAATAATTCCATCTGGATCTGTTAAGTTTTAACAAACACAACTGTAATAACAATAATAATAATAATAATAATAATAATAATAATAATAAATTACTTACCTTTCCTAGATCTTCCTTGTCCTAACCCCTTACCAGTGGCGGCCTCAGAGACAATTTTAAAGAGGACCACAAAATTCTGGAATGGAAAGTGGAGGGGCTGCAGAAAGAGACCATGGATAAATTTAATATTCGAGAAATCAGACTTTTTCGTGTTTTTTAAATTAGAATCACACAATACACACATTAAATATAACATTTTAATTGGAAACATAAAATATAAATTTATAGTTGACTTTAAGCCGATAAATAAATTTACAGAGATTTGAGACCAACACTTTATCATGGAACAGGTCTTGTGCACTACTGCACCCTGTAGGAGAACCGGAGGAAACGTGTTTAGAGACACAGTTCCAAAACCGGACAGTAGATAGCTCTGGATAACCTGCACGGAAGCTTTTGGCAAGTGTCACTGATCTCGGGCGTTGCAAATAGTACAAAATGCATGCCTTCATATCATACTGTGCGCGCCACTTTATATCAGTCTCAGAATTACACTCAATATTAAAACTACCGCTCCTCGAAGAGCACTTTAAAATATTAGCTACTGACTTCTTTTTCAAAATAAACGCGTCAAATAATGTCGTTGTTAAAAATTTAACTTTGAACGAGCCGGATCCCACGGTCACGTACAAGCACCCGAGAGATAGGCTACAGTAGGCGAAACGCCAATACTTGCATGAAAATTGCGGTAAAAAATGTCAAAAGCGCGCCGAACGGCTATTGTCTTTCCTGACCTTGTTCTTTTTTCTATTTTACAGATCAGCCATGGATGTCCGAAAGGATCTGAATGGCTTCATAACAGGGATGTGCAGTGACGTTGCACACCGCGGTCGCACAGAACTGCGCTGCAAAGCTAAGGGCGACCGATCTCGGGCTGTGTCCACAGATAGCCGCCATTTGCAAGTCCCTTGTTGCAATTTTCTTCGCAACTCCAAAGCATTGTACATATGGCAACGCCATGAGAGGCTACCCTGTAATAGTATACAGTTTACGAACGCCCTTAACCACAAAGGAAACACGGAACATGAATTGCTAGGCTTTTTCAATTATGAAATCGGAAAATACATGACAAACAACTACTTTAACATCAAATACTACACAAAAGGAAAGGAAAGATGGATGTGTATTATTTGGGAGGGCAGTGCCCCTTGAACCTCCCTGCCATAGTCGCCACTGCCCCTTACACATTACACCAACATGCATTACACTACCGCATACGCAGCGAGATCTGTCGGGAGCTTAGAACTTGCCCCGGCTGGGGCGGTGCCGCGCTGGTGGAAGATAAGTGGTTGGGACAACTCCGCTAGCCATTAGGTTAGCGCCGGATCTCGCCTTGCAGCGGGAGAACACTGACAGCTCCCGAGAAAACATGAACTGCACTTACGGGACTAATGGTCGTAGTAGTTGACACGCGGAATCACTAACAGTAAACCAATCAATCAAAATTAACAAAAAAAAATGGTTTTGACTTTTTGATTAAATTTTGTTATTGGATAGTGTGAAGAACGTTGAGTGTGAAAATGCTGATTTTTCGGAAATTAAAAAGTTCAATTTTTTTCGCAATCATCCTTCAAAACTAAAATATTGAAGATAGAAGTTTCTACTCTTAATGAAACCTGTTCCTCAAAGATAGATTTTGAATTAAGGTCATGTACAATTTGTCGAAAATTTGAATACTTTTCGCGTAATTTTGCGTGAAATATAAGCAATTTTTTAATTTTGTTTAAACATTTTTTTAAATGGCAAAATGTTTTTTGTTTTTAAATTTTGACCTGGGATGACGTATAGAGCGGTTAAGAGAATGGTACACATCGCATGTTCGTTGAATATTCTTATTTTTGAAAAATTCAAAAATTCAAAATTTTTTCGCCGTTTTCCTACAACTATAATTATGATGATTGTTAGCAGAGGCGACCAAATTAATTCAAATTTGGAGTCATGCTAAGTTAAGCTAAGCAATATGCGTATTGGGCGCATTGAAAGTTGGTGGTACGTTAGCAGCAAGCAATTATCATGTAGTTTTTTTGAACTAGAGACGCGGAGCGAAGAAGGAGGAAGCATGAATGACGTGAAATTCGTAAGGAGAACGTTTAGTTTCGCCCATAGAGAAGCAACCATGACAATCTCTTCAATACTTAATGATTCTTACGGCAAAGTAATAATATTTGTCAATTATATGTCCCTTTTTTCCAGAACTCTCTCGTCTGATGAGAACACCGAAGGCAATGCATAAAACATCTTGTTGCAGTTTCTGCTAATGCTCTCCCAATCGTCTAAGCAATATTTGCATCAACAATGATAAACATTTTTAATGAAATGATCTCATCAGAAACAGATTTTTAAATAAGGTCATTTCTAATTTTTCAAAAATTGAGGGTTTTTTTTGTTTTTTGTTGTTGTTGTTTTTTGTTTTTTGTTTTTTTAAGCTTGACATCAAACATAGTCCCAAGTTCGAATTTCCTACCCTTCATAAACTCAAAATGAATGGTGTTCCAGGCAGTTGGAGGCTACGTAAATTAGAAATTGTATATTTTCTCATATTTCTTTGTTCGTTTCTTACATTCGAGCTCTTTTTATACTTTTACAAATGAGTCTTTTAGAAATTATTTAAAATCTATTCGTTAATCCATATTTTTGTCCGTGTTGCGAGGAATGCTTTGGCATTCTCAATGTACTGATGTATTCTCTTTCAAGCAATCTGCAAACCTTAAGGGGATATGGTACCATGAAATGGGTCATTTTTTTTTGGCTGAATGAATAAATATTGCATTTTCTAAATACATCAACATATTTTATCTAGGAAGATGCAATGTCCTTTAATTCTTATTTAAATGTTAAAATTAATTTAATTTTTATTTAAATGTCCTAGTGTACAAGACCCACGCCCTCTTTTTTTAAAAGCATGGCTGTTTTTTCGTAATTTTGAACGAGTGTTGGGATGTTAATGAGTTATTGAAACGTACTCTTGTTCACATGTTTTCAGCATTGATCTTTTGTGAATGTGATGCAGGAATGTCCTAGTAGAGCAATGGCAATAGACAATTACAGAATTTTGTAAATGGTGTTTGCCGAAAACGTATTTCTTTTGTAATTAATGTACCTTTGCTTAGAAACTGTTATTCCCTATTTATGAAAATGTATATGATACACTAATTATATTATTGCCAATATATTGATGTTTTTATATAAACTTTCTCCAATAATAAAAAATGTAAAAAAATAATGTCTCTCCAAAAATGCTCAAAAAATTAGGGCAAATGTTAAAATAAAAAAATACTATATGTATTTTAATAAACTCAAAAAATGTAAAATTTATAACAATGACTGTATATTTAAGAATACAGATATTTACTACACAATACAGAATATATACTAATAAGAATATAATTTTCTAGTTAAGCATTTTCAAGAAAAGGTACATCAACCATAGCATATTTAACATGGGCGATATACTTGGAACCTTTCCCCTTAATTGAAATTCGCTCAATTAGGTTTTCTCTCATAAAAATACGATTTAAATGTAACATGAAAGGGAAAAATTGCTAGCCTTCAGTAAATGTCAGATTCGAATGCGAAAATAGCATCCCCCCCCCCCCTCCGAGACAGCAGCTGTAGTTCTGTGAATATTACGTCTCGTCCTTGGGATATATCTTAGTTGCATGAAACAGTTACCATTGTTGCCAACCTGAATGGGCGTGATAGCTAGAGTGTGTGCAGACTCAGCGCGTGTGCACATTTAGCTGATGGGTCGCGGTTCGAGCCTCGCCATGGATACGTTGTCTGTCATTCATGTGTGCGAGTTGTCGCGGAAGACCTTGATCACAGATCGAGGAGCCCCCTAGTGTTACAGATTTGTGAAGAGTTTCACAAAAAATGATGACTGAGATGTTTTAATTCGGAGAGAAATTGCGGTATAAATAATATTACGTTTATATTATTACTAAGGGTGAGAAAGTATGGGCTGTTTTAGCCCCACTAGTTTTCTTTAAATATTCTCCACGTATTGTAATATATTTTTATACATCAAAGAATGGTAAAAAATATGTTGCTAATCTCATTACCAACGTACTCTATGCATTTTTGAAAATAGCAAACAATTAACATTTCGTACCGACCAAATTGAAGGTAGGGATTTTCGTCTCAAACAAACTCAGTCCTAAAATATCAGATCATCAAAAAGATAAAGAATTTTTTTAAAAAAGAGTAGTTTTCACGTAATTTTTTATTAAAATTAATGCAAATTATAACTACAGGTGCTACAGCAGCACATACATTTTCGCATTATTGGAAATAGTTACGTAATATTGAAATATTGTAATTTGGACCACACAAAAAACTCAATTTTAACGTGAAATGAGTGGTGCTACAACTGCACATACTTTCTGGCATTATTTCTAACTTCTCCGCTATATTATACTACTTACATAAACATAAATTCAAGTAATATTTCTCGCGCCATCCCTGCACTTAATTATCTCTTTATTTTAGAAACTAAACGAAAGTAATGCACTCGTGGGTTTAGTTATGTATTTTAGGATTAGTATGAGTACATTATAATTAAAATTAAATTACTTATTTTTTATATCATTCATTCAATTTTTCTCATGGACCGTAGTTGGTGGGATACCTGTACATATTTCATTAATTTCAAGCAAAAATTACGCAAAGACTACTCTTTTTCAAAAAGAATTGTACGTGACATTTTTAAAGAGCTAATTTTGTACTACAGACTTTGTGAGAAACAAAAATCTCTATCTTCTATTTTGAAGTTTTATATGTGTTTTCAATTTTCGGAAATTCGGGGATGTCAACGAAAATTAAATCTGCACCATTCACTTAAACGTCCTTTGCACTATTGAACAAAGTTTAATCAAACAAATTTGAGCCATATTTTGAAAAGTTTGAAAATGTCTCAGGGGCTTCATGTAAAGAACTACCAAAAATTAAAATATCGGTTTTGATATCCAAAGGGCCACGACATTTGCTAGAACTATTGGGGAATATCGTTTTTGGTGAAAACCGGCTGAACGGTTTATGTTTTAGCATTGTGTACTGACGGACAGACAGACATATGTCTGTCAATCGATTTTTCTGTATCGAGGAGCCACAAAACGTGGATTCTGGCTACACCACGTGTTAGATTTTTGAAATATATTTAGTAACTAGATTTATCCTTTTTTCTGTACCAGGGCCCGGCAATAAGAGTTTTAGTGCACAAAATATTGCCGTTTTCCGTCGCACGATTACAATAGTTTCTCTTCTTAAGTAAGTGCGAGAAAGTAAAATTAAATAATAGAACATACTTTATTACAAAACTCAAAGTAATATCCAACTCTTTATCATTACCAGTACTCCACTTCAATTCTTCTATTATATAACATTTTTTGAAACGACAGTTTTAACATTTTAGGACAATAATATTGAATATCATGTTATATAAACTAACGAATTTTGTTTGTTCTGAAACCGTAATTAACTCTATCAAATAGGTACCCTGGAGAAAGGGATCCCGGCTTGATTATTTCGTGGTCCGTGGCTCGTGGTCCAGGTGGCGCCGCGCCGTTGGCTGAGAGGCCGACGTGTCCCGAGCCATGAACCCGAGCCGCGGAAGCCTACGTGAACATTTGACTATTTCATGTACCGTTTTGTTTGTCGTAAATGCTCGACATTTTCAGTACCTTTTCGATAATCTTCGATCTACAAAATCCTTAGTTCTATATTTTTGTTCCTAATCCAAAATAACCTCTTTAGTTTTATTCATAGGTACTTTTAAGTCATATTTTGTCACGTAATGATGAAACGTATTGTTCGATAAAACATTCGATCATCATAATGTACTGAACCCCAGACTGTGCCCAGGCCTGGAAATTCAGCTAGCTGGCAAAAGTTGGATTAGTCCAATCCCAAATAGATACATGCATATTGTATTGAACAGAGCGAATTCTATGCCCATATTTCTTGTTTTCGTTCGACTATCTTAGACTGGGTTTTACAGACACTTCGCGCGAGTAACTATTGCCTACTAATTCCACTGAGGTGCAAAAGGTATAAGCGATAAACGTTCGATGCAGTTTAATTCCAGAATAACAATGTTATTTTTCTCTATCTGACGATTACAAGAACTTCGGAAACTTCAGATTGGTTCGGTCACTCTTCACTACACACATACACGTTCACCTCGTGTCTGTCTGTCTCGGATTTGTGAGATCTTCAAGTCCTGTTATGGGAGCAGATGGCTGCACTTCCAACGAAATTCGTCCAAATGCGGCAGCGTGTTGACGAGTAAATTCAAGTTGGGCACACAGCACACAAGCTGAGCACATACCGTACTAATTGAGTGCGGTTGTTAAAAATGGTAATTATTGTACTTTGAAATGTAATATACTTCATAATAAAAGATATTTTTCAAAAGTACTATGCAATTTTTAATAACTTTATCACAAAACAACATTAAAAGTAATACCATTACCTTTATTAATATTACATTTTGAAGACCAGACACAAGACTATGCATGTATAAGGTTTACGTATTAATCTAGCGAGGAAAAACAAAAGTAAAAATCAATGAGAATAGCTGTCTTAAAACTCTTCAGGAAGTGCATTAATTTCGAAATAAAATTAACATTGAAAAAAATTTAAAATTCACACCAGAATCCCTAGAGTATTTTCTTACAGACAAGTTCTAAACCATGAAATAAGCAAGATGCAATAAAACCTGTTCGACGCCATAAACCGACGAGCGACAACTGGTGTACCCCAGAATCACTCGATAAGTAAGACTTAGCAATGGATTAAGTTTTGACTTCCTTTCGTAGAATGGGGAAGATATTTTCTTTATCTTTGTAAATTTGAAACGGGATAGAAAAAACAAAGTATTCACATGTATTAACAATTAACTTTAGTTTCTTACATAAATTGCGATATTTTTTGTTTAATTTGTTTAAAGATTGTCCACATTGGCGGGTTTCTTTAACTTGTTTTAATATAAAGTTTACCTCAGAAGAAACCTGTGTAGTTGCAAGAAAACTGCTAACGCTATTTCTAAACAAATAATTCTTCAAATACAAAACTTAGGAACAAAAAGAAAAGTGAGCTTGATAAATTCACAATTAAGATTACGATGACATAAGTGAATAATGTTTGTGTGTTTTCGGGCAGCCTGTCTACAATGGTTGTTAGTCGCAGCGAATGCTCCATTACGAGTGTGACGCTTGTTTCTCCCCCAGTGCTTGGTGCGCTCTGGCGCTGGCGTAGGCGCCAAGGTGCGCGCGATTTCTCTCTGCGAGTATTTTCTCGGCCGGGCGCCGCCCTAGCCGGAACAAGCTCTAAACTCCCAACATGTATGGTGATGTAGTGAATATAATAGTGTGTGTGTGTGTGTAAGAAAGGACAGGAGAAGCAAACGTAAGGAAATATCGCGCGCGGTCCGTGGCTTGTTTGTCAGGATACTGCTCCGGCAATCGCTTTGTACTGATCGGAGAAACTACCAAAAACTACCTAGCGGAGAAGCAATCTTATCAGATCATTTCTACTCTATTCTAAAATTAGATTATCACACTAAATTTTGAGAAGGGTGTACATATTTGTACATAATGTACACCACTATTGCCAAAAGTTTGACGAAAACTGACTTCTAATGATATATTAGATTCAAAATGTTTATTATTGAAGATGCACAATATAAAAACAAGTTACCTACATTATCAAAACTTAGTATTTCCTGATTAGAGACGTCTTGTGAGCATTAAACTATCACTTGCTCTATAATTATTTTGTACAAAGTATTCATCAAATCTAGATCAGGTTTCGTAATCATTACCTGAATATTTTTGAAACTATCTTATAAAGCTAGGTAATTTCATTTTGCTGAAGAGAGATTAATTCTGTACAATCATACGAACACTTACCTTTCAGATTTCGCAACCACGCGCTCTGGAAAATATTTTCTGTAGTAAAGTACCATCGACGTGATAAACATGTCCACGTGATTGGTGCGTATCAATTTGAATTGTGTTTCGCACCGTGCGTCTTGCGTTTACGGCGAAAGATGGGACACACGCCCAATTCGCCAGCAAACTGCATTTGACAACTAGGAGGGCAATGATATATAGGAAGCAAGCAAATCTCATCGGTCAGTTATTCATTACCGAACCTTCGGGATGACACCAGACAATTTGCCGTATGTCAAGCTTCTTTTTATTCATTTTAGTACGAAGTGATTGCTTTGCATCGCTTCTCGACACTGAACAAATAAACTTTACATTCACCTTTTTGTTCCTTTTACAATGAAAATCTATCAAGCTTTTCAGCAATGTGACGAATTAACACCAGTATGTAACATATTATACATTAATGTATTTTTCAAGAGCATGAACAAAGTCACAACCAATATTTGTAATGGGAGGAGTATAACAAGATTTTTAGTTGGGGATATTTTTAACACAAAACTTCATGGTCACAGACAAAAGAATGATCGTAGCAATAAAGCGTAGATAATATTGTGTTAATATAATCTTGTAAGTTAAATTGTAATTGTAAAGTTAAATTTCGTTCAATGTTATTGTTAAAGATTTTATCTTAGTACAAATAATATTTTGCTTACTAACATTTCAGTTAGTAATATTGGAAATTAATGAGACATAAAATATTTTGTAGTGTTAGGGAAATTAGGGTTTTCCCTGTAAATGCAATGATGCGGAATGGACAGTTTCAGGGCGCTATTTTTTAAGTTCACTCTCGTGGTTAGACATAAGGAGGAACATTGAAAACTATTCAAAAGGGAAAAGAGAAATTTACATTGACCTAGATACTATGTAAAAGATCTGTTATGAAATAAAATTTTCTATTGCAAATGTTTTTCTTACCCCCTCACACTTTTGGTTGTTTCATCAAAATCATTTAATTCTTGCGATATAACTTGTTCATAATATTGGACGGTAAATTCCTCTACGTTTGACCAGCAACCGCGAATTAAGATCCGATAAAATGTACGCGATAAAAATTTTTTTCTCGTTCAAGAACAAGAACGTTGGGTAAAATCAAAAGCGTTTAATATGTCGAGTATAGCTTCACTCTTCAAAAGTCTTGAATAGAACTCTGCTCCCGGAGCTATAAATCGCCATGGAAACAGTAAAAAATAACCCCCCTTAAAGCTCAATACATGGAGATGGTCCATCACAAATCTTCTGATTCTCTAGTGGAAATTTCTTGTTTATCACACGGGAGTTAAAAGGTGTTCAAGTCGTATATTTAAAGAAATATTATAAATATTCTTATAAATATGTATTAATACTTAATTTGCTTGTCAACATATTTTATAAATAATTATGGGTTATTAGCTACGAAGTAAAAAACGAATCACTATTTGCCTGTAAATTAATTATGATGAGAATGGTACTCATTATATTGATTTCCATTTTAAACCACTCTACTCATTCGTCTGAAACACGTATAGGCTAAAAAAGAATTCTCAACTAATAAAAAATTAACCCTATCACTGTGTAAGCAGACAACTTTATGTTGTTAAAACCATGGTTCCAGTAGTAATCGTCATCCACATTCTCAAAAAATTGTTTTGCATTGTAAAATTGCATATTGTTATGTACTGGAGCATCTATTCATTATTTACTGGGGGTAAGTATTTCTTTCTCGTGCATGCAGTACACTCGCTTGAAAAGTCCACTTGTAGAGATGGACAAATAACAACAATAATTATCTTGTACTTTCCCACTGCCATATGTCAATACTTAGTAACACTAACTTACTCGGAATTTGTGTACCAAAACATTATTAGGTACTATTATTTATAATTAACATATTAATCACACTATTTACACAATTACTTGGGTTCCTTGTGACTGGCGAGATTTATGCATAAATTTCCTCATTTAAATATTTGAACGCATTCACTTCATAAGCAGTACCCCTCGAGTTCTTAACACTTTTCATTTCCTGCACGCATCTTCAATAATAGAGAACCTGCGATAATTCACTACTTAATATTTAAACTTTGACCAAGGAGCTAATTTTTAATACTATTTATTTTTCTCTCAATGCTCTATTCAGTCGTTAGTTTAAACTAATATTATATAGTCAACTAGAAACAGACTAAAAAATACACAAAACAAGAAAATTTTGCGGTAACGTCTCAAATCCGAATTATGATCTCTCTCATTCTGTAAATTTCTAATGCTGTACATAAAACGCTCTAACCCAATTTATCACGACCGATATTCCGAAATCCGACGAAAACCGAAATGTTTCGAAATGCCGAGCCAATAACGGGGATTTTCAACGGCAACCAGGCGTTAGCGTTGAATGCACTCACTCGGCCGAGAAGAAATCGCTGCTGAGCGCACCGGGCGGAGGGGGCGGGGCGGGGCGGGGCGGGGCGGGGCGGGGCGGGGCTGCGCAACGCAGTCCCCGAGCGGCGGGCTCTTTGCCACGTGTTGCGCAGCCATAAAAGCAGCAGCAGCAGCTTCATATCGAGCGAGCGGGCGAGCGAGGAGGCGCGGCTGCTGCAACGGCCCAGGCCTGGCCCCGCCCCCGCCCCGCCCCGCCCCGCCCCGCCCCGCCCCGCCCCGCCCCGCCCCGCCCCCTACCTAAAAGCCCCGGGCTTTCACCGGCTGCCCCCTCACTGACCTGCCACCCCCGGCCCCCCTGCGGACACCAGCCCTGCCGCCCACGAAAACCGCAGGCTTATCGCATTTCCCCAGCACAGTGCAACTACCTCCCTCTCGCCCGGCGCTAGCAGGCCATGCCTTTGAGAAATAAGACACCACACCTGAAAGTAAAGTTGTATTAGGAAAAAGTTCGAAACAATACAAGAAGGGCAACATACATTGGTACATACATGACAGTGTGCAGTCCCTGAGTATCAAAACACTTGTGCGATTGCCACGCTCGTTGTAGAAGCCGTACAAAATATAAATTAAAACTAAACGCTACCCTGACCGAACGGTCAAGTAAAAAAAAACATTTGCTTACATAAACATTCTAGTTTTCTTCACAAAACTCTTTAATTTTAAAAGTCAAAATACAATACAGATCATTCAGAAATGAATAAATGTCATAAATGCAGAATAATTTAAATAACATAGTGCCATGGTACTCGTAATATCTAACAGTCTTTTGACAGTATAGGACAGTCCAAAGAGCCTACCCCTCTAACATAAAAACTCGTATAGCTACGACATACTGTATGTCTGTCCCAACAGGTCTATCTGCCTACTTAGGCGAAGGAGTGGCACGGGGAGCAAGGTCGTGGCTCGGCCGGGGGGGGGGGAGGGGGGGTCCAGTCGACCAAGCACTGGACCCGGCGCGGGCACTACGAGCCTAGGAGAAAGCTTGGGCTACTGCAGGAGGGGGCGTCTAGGCCGGGGATAGCGGCAGGAGAACACGAGGAGAGGAGAGCAGAGCAGCTGCCAGTCGCCACGCTATGTTATGCATAGGAGTAACATACACTTGTACTAAATCTAGGCACTACCAACATTCAACAATAAAATCACATCTTATATACAACGTAATTGTCTCAGATCGTTTACTCTCTTTTTCATCTTCATATTCTTGTCTTCCTTTTTCTATACAATTACCGAAAACATGACAACTTTTACACAAAACAATCATAGTCAACATTGGTATAGAACTACCCGGCGCGGGGGAGATGTTGCGGTGCGCGGGGCGTCGGAATACTGACAACTGGTAATATGATCACTGGCGCGGTGAGCACCGGACTAAGTACACCAATAAGTACGCCCAGCTGGCAGCAACAGCGGTGGTGGTGGTAGCAGCGGCGCAGCGGCGGCGGCGGCGGCGGGCGCCCAGGACTGTGGAGATGACAGAGGCGGTGGCGGCGGCGGCGGCGGCGGCGGCGGCGGCCGCGGCCGCGGTGGGCCGCGGGCGGCGGCGAGCCCTGCGCGCGGCGGGGGCGGGGGCGGGGCGGGCGCGCCGCGCTGTCCTCACGAGACGCGCGTCCTCGCGCTGCCGCCCCCGCTCTGCGCGAACAGCACCCCCTGGTACACGACGCCGTTCAGCTCCATGCTCACCACCAGCGAGTTGTCGACGCCTCCGCGCCCGTCGCCTGCAACACGCAATACTCTCTATTCAACTTGCTCTCGATTTATACATCCGTTCAGATATACGCAGAGTAAGAAATATAAGAAAGAAGGCAGTTATAAAACACATTTTATTTCTATCAACAATTTAAGAATTTAAAACCAACTTGAGTTTTTGAAGTAAGGATAATAAATAGCAGAATAAGTCGAATTAGAAATACCGAAGACTTTTGTAATGAAGTAAATAACGTTTGTAAATGTTGCAAATGAGAAACCAACGCAATTAGAATATCTGAACATCACCCAGCACCACCACATACATACCACATTCGTAACCCCAACAGAAATTCAGAACCCAACTTTTTTCTCGCGACTATTAAGACCCAATTCGTATCATCACCAATATAATAAATTAACAATTTAAAATGTGTACATCACTCAACTCTCCCACTAGTTATCGATCGAGAACTCTTCCCCTTCATTATAAAAATCCTAGAAAACCAAATATAGTACACACTGTGTAAATCCTTGACCACATCAAATACAGTTCCTCCATTTCAATTAGAATTCACCCAAAATTTAAACAAATATCATTTTGTCCTTAGACTCTCGAAATGAATTACATCTGCCTTCCACAAAAGATGGAAGAGAATAGCTCTATTTCTTGATATCAAATATGCACTGATATAATCTGGCACCCTAGCATTTTATATAAATCACAGCTATCAGTTACACATACTCTTTTCAGCTTTCTTACCAAGATAATATTTTGTCGGAAGGGAATACCCTGCCGCTGTCACTACCACAGTAAGCCTCAAGGTATATCCTCGGCCCTATCCTCTTCAACGTGCACCTATCCGAAATTCGTGAGCCAGAACCAATTGCCAGTTGCATAGAACCGCCATTGAAAGCGAATAAACAATGAAAGTGGCTGCTTCGTCATAAATACAGCTCGGAGTCCCCCGCGCATGTGGGGGGGGGGGGCGAGGCGAAGCGCGAAATTAGCCAGATTTTTTTATTGCACAGAATTCAAAAGAACTCTCAGCTCGTGTGAATTTAATTAGAGAGAAATCTCATGTCTCATTCATGCTCATTTTATTTTATTATTCTCATCACCACATTCAACCACTTTACCGAAAAATTGTTAGGAGTGCGTATTTTTCATTTCTCTCAATTCAATTGTTTTCAACTACAAAATGCACACAACTGATTTTTATTAAAAGCCCAACAGTACTTTACATGCTAAATTTTCTAAATTTAGTTGTAATTATGCAGAAATGTATGGTATTTCATCAAAGAGTAAAATTACTCGTGACAGGTTTCACACCTTGGGCCCATTATTATTATAGAATTTAACACAAAAATATATTTTAAAAATAACTACTATTGTGAGCATTTTTAACTTCAGAAAAACGCAATTGCTTGTTAATTTCTCTCTGTGAACCATTTGTGTGTCAAAATTTTGATTGATGATTTTTGGGTGATGACTTGTAATGAACGGCTAGATTCGTTAATGACACCATTTTACTCATCACACTATTCTTATTCACAATGTTGTTTGTTTATCTTATTTATAAAATAATCATAAACTAAAATTAATCAAAATTATATCTTTATTTTACGTTTTTTTGTTAATGTATTTCCAATATTCATAATTTTTAAAGGTCCGAACTCGTAACATTTCGCCACAAAATGGTATCTGGGAAAGTAGATGATCCGATAGAATATTATAACTTCACGCCTGGCGATATTTTAAATAGTTTTGACCAATGGTTTTGCGGCGAAATACTCAAAATTTTATGTGCACTTCTACATTGAAAACAAGATGGTTATTAAAATGTATTATTGTCCAAAAGGCTCATTTCCAGATGTCTAAGCGAAATGACAGAAACGTCAACAACACGAAACAAAACATCAGCAGGTGCCGCCGCCGCCAACAACCACTCAACGCAGAGAACAAGGCAGGCGCCGCATTTGCTGATTCACGGCTGGGCCCCGGCGCCTGGGGGCGAGGAGCGGAGTTCGCGCGGCAGGGCTCGCCGCAGGTGCGGCCGCCGGCGCCACGAGCGCCTCACGCGCTGCGGACCCCGTGGAGGACGCGGGACCCGAAAACTTCGCGCGACGCGCAAGTCAAGTCAAGTCCCGCTGAGGGCCTCTCCAGCGCCCTCGACACTGCCAAGTGCCCAAGAAGTCATACTTCGCCATTGCACGGAGTAAAGAGATGTTCCGGCGCGAGAGGAAGCTAAAAACCCGGGAACATTCCGACTGCCGAAAGTTCCGTCCCGAACTGCTGAAGGCGGACACGAACGCCGTGCCGCCGCGCGGCTTGAAAAGTTGAAAGACATCCTCGTGGCGCGGCGGAAAAAGTTAAGTAAATTTGAGAGCAGCTGCGAGAAGCTCACTAATGTGAAAAATCTTCCCCAGGTTGATTAATGGGATGACTGCTCCCGCAAGAGTTTGAGCAGCGGCAGGGAGGAATTATGAGCTACGGAGAAATTAGCTGCGAGATTACAAAAGCAAGAGAAGTGCCGCCCAGAACACGATGTCGGGGGCATGGGCAGCTCAGTACTTCATTAAGATAATGCCTACTTATTTTTGAAGTCGTCCCGGTCGGAGATTGGTTTCTGAAGTTCAAAAATTACTAGAATTACGCACTCAATCAAAAAGATAATTACATCTAAATTAATTTATTTGTAACTGGAGCCTTGAAAAATCCTAATACTTCAAGCCGCTTTTCTTTGCCTGTATCTCCTTTTATTACCGTGTCTGAACAAAATTCAATATTTCCAGTTACTTGCTCCATCATGAGCGTCTGAGCGAAGAACAAATAAAACAAAAAAAAGCGTTTTCATTATTTCTTTGGTAATGCAACACAAAACAATGTAATGCAAATTGTTACGATTCTACAAACATAATTTGAAACAAATATTCATTTTTAACAAACATGGCTCGACTACTAAATCCAAGTAATGATTAATATTTTTTTCTCAGAAAAATATGACAATCAAATCAGCAAGTACAGGAAATAAAAAGTGATGTAATTCTTAGATTGCATCTACTGTGTACGGATATTCGAAATAAGCCTAAGACCAGTGGATAAGAGGCAACCTCGAGACGGCAAGCGCTTGACATTAGAAGGGGTCCAGAGGCGCTCAGAGCAAAGGGACTTGCAAATGGAAAAGAGCAAGCAACCACCCCCTTTCGAGGTCCAAAGCTTTCGCCCCGTGCTGCAGTCGGGCAAAAAGGAAGGAGCAAACAGACCCGTGCTTGGAGTTCCTCCCGCAAGTACCCGCACATAAAACGAGTTTCTACACAGAGGAATAGATCAAAGTGATAAAAATAGTCTCCTCTAAAGATCAGAGAAATTCTTAAGAAGCAATAAAAAGGAGAGAAGTTGTTCTAATATTGCAAAAATTCAAGTTGGAGAAATATAATAAACAACAATTAAAAATAGATTTCAGAGTCAAAATGCAAGCAAAGAAGCATTTCCAAGCCACCAGGAAATTTGTTTTATGAGATACTAAGATCTGCAGAATGTTAAAAAGATAATGTTGGTGCCAAAAAAAGGAAAAAGAAACAAAAAAACACAAACATTTTTTCTGGTCAATATAGCTCTACACACATTTTATTCCCACCGCGAGTGTAAATGCTATTTCTAGAGGCAAATCTAGAATTGCCAATTTTATTTCTTAGATTTGATAAGTCTGTTCACCATCTATTTTAAAATAAATATTTAGTGCTGCAGAAAATCCATCGATTCACATACCAATTGCAACCTACAAACTCTCTATTCATTTTCTAGAAAGCTTCTTTTGTTTACAGTGTCTTTTTCACTCACGGAATTAACATGAATAGTGTTCAATGAAACATGTGGTACGCACCAGTTAAGGCGACTTACAACATTATCGCCGTTTCTATCATATTATATTCTGCCTACTAGCCAGCTGTGATACATCAGTCAAAGAAGACAGAGAGAGAGAGAGAGAGAGAGAGAGAGAGAGAGAGAGAGAGAGAGAGAGAGAAAGAGAGAGAGAGAGAGAGAGAGAGAGAGAGAAAGAGAGAGAGAGAGAGTCAGGCGTAGTTGATTTAAGGAGGTATGAAAAGAATTTGAATGAAACACATTATATATCATTAATACTCAACGTATTCTGATTGTGTTCGAAATAATTCAATTGGTGAAGTAGTTCTACCAAATACCACTCGTACACAGCGAATTTTCAGATACTTTTCCTCAGCACTTGGCGCTTAGGAGACTTTCCTATGTACTCGCAGTAGTACTCATTTTAAGTACGATAAGGTTTTGTTAATGGACTTGAAGGTGCGCGGTAGGTGAAGAGAAGAGAAGAGAAGAGAAGAGAAGAGGCACCCACCGCGGCTGGCGATCTTGATGTGCGTGTTGGCCGGCTTGGCGCCGTCCTCGTCGTGCAGGGGGCGCTTGGCGGGGGGTGGCCAGCAGCGGCTCCTCGGCCTCGCGCTTCACGTCCACGCGCAGCTCCCTGTCGCGCTCTCGCTCGCGCTCGCGCTCGCGGTCGCGCTCGCGCTCCCGCACGTCCAGGTTGAGCGCCTCCTTCTGCGGCTCCAGCACGGGCGGGAGGACGGCGGGCGCGGGCGCCAGCGCCACCGGCCCGGCCGCGCCGGCCCCGCCGCCGCCCGCCGCCACCGCCGCCGCCGCCGCCGCCGCGGGCGCCGCGCCGTACAGGTTCCACAGCGTGAGCGCGTTGAGGGCGGCCGCCTCCTGCGGCGAGGACGAGGACGGGGGCGAGGACGAGCCCTGGCGCGAGCCGGGCCCGCCCCCGTTGCCGCCGCCCGCGCCCAGCACCATGTGCGGGGGCGTGCTGGGCGACGCGCGCAGCTCCTTGTTCAGCAGCTTCACGTACTCCACCATGCGCGCCTCCAGGTCCGGCGGCGCCAGGCTGGGCATGGCGCCTGTGATGCGCGGCCACCCTGCGCACGCCACGACAAGCACTTCAGTGCCAAACAACGACAACAACATACTTGGACATATTATTATACATTTACGCACTCCTGTTGTAGGCGAATGCATCATTTCATGCACTATCAGATCCATAACATTTCTCAGTTCAAAATAATGCTTTTGATTTAGTAAGAGATATTAAAAATAAATTACAAGTGTAGAGATTTGTGCAACTGTTTTATTCCACCAAAATGTTAATTGACTTCCGAACGTTTCCTTGTAAAAATTCCACAATGAAGTAGAAATATACATAATGACTATCACTGATAGAAGTTATCGCCAACCGATGTGGATGTTTGATATAACTTCTTAATCAAATTAGAGTTATTAAAATGTATTAATAAATGCAACTTGTAATACAATAAATGCGTTGGAAGTAGTAAAATATTCACACAATTTAATAAGAATACAGAATTTTAATGGTTCTTTGTTTTACAAATAGACGGCATACTTTGAAGTTATTTTATTTATAATTCGATATTAATAGGTACCATTTTGTCTTTATCATCAGTAAGAATAACAGAGGTAAACGGATTGACAGGTGAAGTTTTGCAACACGTAAATATTGACAGCTTTTAATTTAATATTTCCACAAACCATTCATTATGTTTATAATCACTTACTTCGTTCATTTACTTCGTTATACGTACACAACTCTTTTTCTATAACACTATACGTGTTTGAGAGAAAATCATTTAAAAAGACAAATAATATGGCATCATGTCTATGAATAAAACATTACTAAAGTTCAATAATTATTGAATTTTCAATACATGTACAATTGGGTTTGTTAAAAATATAGCGTAAAGGCAAAAGTTGAATCGGCTCCACAGTAACACTGTCGCTGTTTGTAGAGATGATAGCTACAGTTAGCAAAAGCTATCATTTCCTCTAAAGAAGAAAGGCAAGCTATCGCCTGTTAACGAGAAAGTGTGAAAAAAGAATTAATGATTGACGTGAAACATTCGAGTCACTTCCGATTATTTCAAGAATTCGGATCGTAAACAAAATAAATTATATTTCCCTACGTTTGTGCATAAAATTTAATTAATAAATTGATGTTTGTTTTCGTACAAAGTCTGCTTACAATTTGTATATGAAAAACATAACCCTCGTATTGCATTGGCGTTGCTATTAAAGGCGCAGCGGTTCATCCACCATGGAATGTGGAAAGTCAGGTCGAGCGGCAAATGTACATGCCAATATCGCACTAACAAGGCACACCGAGTGACATATATCAATTCTAACAACGCGGCCAAACACCAGTAACAATCTAGGAGAACAGGAATTCATGTTCAGATCCCAATACCTTCTGTATGTAATAGTGAGAATTTAAAACCTGAAGAACTGGGACTGAGAAGGGATGATAACTCTCAAAAATGCGTTTTTTGTGATATTGTACTTTTGGTTCCTGTCTTCTACATTAAATGCAATGTGACACTCAAATACTTCAATTTACGGCTCACGGTTGTTGCCCGGTTATGTATTACACTTAAACCAAAAAGTTCCCTCGAAAGCATTGCCAGGTGGGTTATTTTTATATCCGAACATTTCAATGTTACGCAGCGATTTCGTAATTATTAATATTTATCAACAATGTGAGAATTTTTCACTGCAAGCAGAATTCTTCAAATTTTATCCCAACATAATTAGCTAGTCATAGATCTCTTTTATTGAGTTTTCAATCTCAATAATACTTCGTAATTGACTTCACCGTTTAACGGAACATAATATAACAATAAATAAAAAGAATATATAAATAAAATATACAAAAATAATAGCAATAAAAGTAATAAACTAGTGGATTAGAAAATATAAAATAAAATAACTCACAGCAGATAAATATTTTTCATACGAGAGTAGCAATCTCCGGGGCTAATGAATTGCAATTCAAAACAGTTTCAACGACAGACTCGAGTCCGTACTGATCTCGATATGTTACAGACACGGTTGAGCAGAATAATTATCAGGGAGAACGTTTTTTTTCCTGTGGGCAACCACAGTGTGTACTTTTGGGGCTTTTCCTGTTATGACGAGAGCTGAATACACAAAGCGAGGCACAGTGAAAACAGTTGTTCGACGAATATTATAATGAATTGCACTTTCCCCATTGCTAACTGATATTTTCGTTATAAAATGAGTGAACAGCGGCATTAATTCTCCAACAAGAGAGTCCTTCATTACGAGTAGATATATGGTATCTCTTTGTTAAAGCATTTTCAATCTGTTTTCGGTAAGCAATGCTAAAATATTTACACACCATTTTCTTATAAAAAGATAAATTTTAAAAAATTTTTCAAATACTATTCAACGTCTAGCTTGGTAATTGAAAGGTTGAATTGGAAGGTTACTTTTCAATTTGATCCAAGGTGATTGCTGTTTTTTGTTGTTGTTGTTTTTTTCCTTTGGCAATTTCTGCTTTTTAGACAAAGAAGAACATATACAATACAATGTTCACTAAAGAATTAGTCTTTAGTCAGCATTGTATTGTACTTGAAATGAAGAATTGCGAAAATGTCTAATCGTATGATTAGCATATCGCAAGCAACTATCAAATGTTCGAACTATAAGAGGTACAAATACAAAATGATCAACTACAAAACGTTTGCAAGCTGCTTTCCCTTCACTTACTCATTTCATTATAAGTTTACAGGTCATCCTACCCAACATAAATAATTTTATTTAACTATGCTCGTTAAGACCGGAAATGAAAAGAGATCCCTTGTGCGTGCTAATAGACTAGCTACTGAATATTAGCCAATAGTAGTTTGATAAAAAGGATATGTGTGGTTATCATTTTTCTTGGCCTTCATTAAAAGGGGGTTCGTGTGTTATATCGAATGAGGTCACTACTTTGTTCAAATTGCTCGAATTTCGTAATGCAGACATAAAAAAAAGCATAAGGTTTTCTTTCGTAATTATTGTAATGGTTCTTCCTATACCTAATTTTAGACCGCTCATCACGATGAAATCAGATACAATTCAATTTCGTGATGAGTACAAATAAATATACCGGAGGCAAAATGGTTAGGAGCCATTATATTAGTCTACTTCCTTGAAGGGACTAGCAGATAAAGCTATTCTGATTTCTCTTCCAGTTTCAGATCTTAACATGCTCTCTTATCGAACCTCTTGCGGTTATTACAGGCCTTTCATAATTCAGGTGCCGATTTTACTGTAAATTTTTGCACTTTTTCAGGCCTGTGGTGGCAGTCGTAATGCATGACTTCGTAACTGGTGAAAGTATTTAAGTACGTTCAGAAGCATTTTTAGCGAAAGGGACATTTGAAATGTGCGCAATGAATATTCGTGGCCTAGACGAGGCCATACTTTTATATATCAAGATGATTTTGTTTTTCAAAAACAAATCAACAAATTTCATTTTAGCAACATTATCTAGTTTCCTATTCAAGGAAGTTGATAAATAAAACTTCGAAATGCCATTTCTGGAAGAGATACACGAGCGGGTACCCTGAACAATATTCAATCACTGCTTCACGGATTCTACAAATGCGAATTATGAGTTTTGACATTTTGTAGATGTATATTGGTTAACAAAGAATTACACAAAATGAGCAAATGCATAACTGAAATTGTCCTTGATGGAAAACTATGTGTATAGTACCGACGCTACGCATCAGCGAAATCATGTGTAATGAAAATGGGATTGTATTATGTACAATGCATTAAAACGAATTGTTGCTTCAATGTTATTCAGTTTAATGATTATATGAAGTTCAATTACTAGAGTCATAATGAACGTCGTTCGCGCTTCGCAAAACAAACCATAAATTTAGTATTGTAACAACGTACTAGCTAATATGCTAGCCTTACAAAGATAATTTAATCAGTAAGTAGCCGAAAATGTGAATTTTTATCATAAGTTCAATTAATGACTTAATTTCTGTCTTTTTATGGCATTCCGAAATAGGTTTTATAATATATACAACATGTTAATGTATTATAATATATAATAATTATTATCTTATATAATAATTATAGCCATCGAGTTTGAAGGCAGGACTGTCACGTACCAGGGCCAAGTGGTGCGTGCGCGGGTGGGTGCGCAGGGTGGTGCGGTGGTGGGTGGTGCTGCACATCACGTCCATAGGGGTGATGTCCGTGATGGTTGGAGTTGCCGTTGACAGCCGGTCGACTCGTCACCAAGCTCAGCGGCGACATCTGTTGGCTGTTGGAGAGGCTTACTACGGGCGAGCGTTGCACCATCTCGCTGTAGGTGCCGTAACTGCTTCGTCGTCCCTCGCGCCTGTTGCCGTCGATTGCCGCCTGAAGCTCTGCCGGCGTGCTTAACCGCCGCTTCTCGCACTCATACGGATACAGGTACTTCATGTATCTGAGGACAGAGCGCAGCACAATCAGCAACAGGTCGATTGCTTCTCCAACCAGCGCGCTGCGCAAAACTGACGGAGCGAAGGCAATTCAGAAAGACTGAAACTCGAGTATTGATAACTTAAAATATAACTATATTATTTACCGACAAAATGAAATGTTGGAAGTAAACAAAGAAAGGAGAATATTGAGACTGCAGGGAAGAGGGCGAGCAGAAAGTGTGACGTGAGCAAAAACTATGCGAAAGAATGCGTCCCCGTTTCCCGCGTTTGAGGACCTTTCCTTTTTTTAAACCTTTATTTTTCCATACCATCATCCAGTATTTATCGTTTTAGAACCAAAATCAATCTGTTTCTGTTACTACAACTATTATCATATTCGAACCAAACGTTTTTTGTTTTTACTAATATAATGATCGAAATTGTGCCATTATTTCTATAAACTGGCCATGTCTCCATAAGTTGACTGAATAATTTATTATTCCCGCTATATCTATATCTATATTGAGTATTTCCGTTACGATTTCACTTCCGAATGATTATATTAAACATATCCAGCAATATCCGAGAAATAATTTTATCTAGCATTGCCGTTATTTCAATGAGGAAACTACATCTATATACGTTTTAATTTTAATAATTCATCGAATATGAAAATATAAGAATGCACTAAATTTTCCCACAATATAACTTATTTATTAACTTGAAATTTTTGACATGTGTGAACCAAGTAGAATTTTTGTGCATGGAAATCATTATCGTTAAGACGAAGTATTGGATCAATGTATTCATGAATTTTTATTGTACCAAGAAGTACTCTAAAATTGAAGATATCGCTTTAAACCACAAAACAATCCTTATATCCAAATGCGTTTGTCATTTAAGATGACCTCCCGTATAAGCCAGGAGCGAGAACTATCAAAATATTTCCTAGACCCATAAGGAAATATACCGAAGTATCTAGCTCGTGATGTTTCCTTGTTAGTCTTGTGAAATGCAGAATTTGGATATTGGGATGGTCTGGAGGCAATTTAACACTTTACGTACGAATTATTTCAACACTATCACTTATATCAGAGAACTAATAGGTTACGTACAGAGGTTGACGCACGAGGATTAAGGATTATTAATTATATTTTAATTATAATTTATTAATGACAAAAGAGGAGAAATATCTCGCTAGTACTACGTGTAAGATCATTTCTTCCTAACTTGAATTTTGGACAAGCT
Source organism: Gryllus longicercus (assembly GCA_038098605.1). Lineage (NCBI taxonomy): Eukaryota > Metazoa > Arthropoda > Insecta > Orthoptera > Gryllidae > Gryllus > Gryllus longicercus. The sequence goes on along the minus strand of JAZDUA010000208.1, from coordinate 939,357 downwards.
GTTCCGAGTCCCGACCCCCCCCCCCCCCCATGCTGCCACCACTACCTTGGAATAACAAAAGTAAAAGTGAGAAGTTGCAATTAGTGACACTTTTCATTTAGAACAAGTGTTTATTTACCAACCAATTGTTCATATGAAAGTCTTGTGTATAGGGAATGTTCGTGGAAAGATTTGCAGATTGGCAGATGGATGGACATAAGGCCTTGTCATTTTCCGATCAGGCTAAAGTGGCAATTTTTACAATTTTTGCACCGTTATTTATGCAAAACTAAGCATATGTCCTGTACCAATTTCAGATATCTTGAGAATACATGTTACTCCTGACGCGTGTACAAGTTAGGGCTCGAAAATTTCTAATCTGCCGGAGACACCTATCAGTTGAACGTGGTAAACCCACTTTTTACATATCAGAATCTCTCAAACCGAATTAGTAAATAGAAGAAGCCGGCAGACGTCATCCCCGTGTCTGTCTGTCTGTCTGTCTGTCTCTCTCCCCGTCTCTCTCTCTCCCCGTCTCTCTCTCTCTCTCCCCGTCTCTCTCTCTCTCTCTCCCCGTCTCTCTCTCTCTCTCCCCGTCTCTCTCTCTCTCTCCGTCTCTCTCTCTCTCCCCGTCTCTCTCTCTCTCCCCGTCTCTCTCTCTCTCTCTCCCCGTCTCTCTCTATCTCTCCCCGTCTCTCTCTCTCTCTCCCCGTCTCTCTCTCTCTCCCCGTCTCTCTCTCTCTCCCCGTCTCTCTCTCTCTCTCCCCGTCTCTCTCTCTCCCCGTCTCTCTCTCTCCCCGTCTCTCTCTCTTCCCCGTCTCTCTCTCTCTCTCTCCCCGTCTCTCTCTCTCTCCCCGTCTCTCTCTCTCTCTCCCCGTCTCTCTCTCTCCTCTCCCGTCTCTCTCTCTCTCTCCCCCGTCTCTCTCTCTCTCCCCGTCTCTCTCTCTCTCCCCGTCTCTCTCTCTCTCCCCGTCTCTCTCTCTCTATCTCTCCCCGTCTCTCTCTCTCTATCTCTCCCCGTCTCTCTCTCTCTATCTCTCCCCGTCTCTCTCTCTCTATCTCTCCCCGTCTCTCTCTCTCTATCTCTCCCGTCTCTCTCTCTCTATCTCTCCCCGTCTCTCTCTCTCTATCTCTCCCCGTCTCTCTCTATCTCTCCCCGTCTCTCTCTCTATCTCTCCCCGTCTCTCTCTCTATCTCTCCCCGTCTCTCTCTCTATCTCTCCCCGTCTCTCTCTCTCTATCTCTCCCCGTCTCTCTCTCTCTATCTCTCCCCGTCTCTCTCTTTCTCTCTGACAGCCTTTGTCTCTGTTTCTCCCTCCGCGTCTCTGTCTTGCACCGACTCTCTCAGTATCTGCCTCTCCCGGGAAAAAATTCATAATCGCAGGGGCGGAATGCGCAGTGAAGACGGTTTAATAATCGTGCGCGAGTTGCGTAGAGCGCCCTGTTCAGGCCGCTTGAGCCAGCAAGCTATCGTCATCAACGCGGACTATGTGCTCAGGCATATGCACATTCCCATCGTACTATTCCTATATCTTCCCACAAGTGCAAGCTATAAGTCGACAACGGAAGCACATTAAGTACGAACCACGCAACCAACCAACAAGCATTGTTTTTTATATATTTGATTTATCGGGGGAGCTGCGCGGAGCGGCGGGGAGCGACAGGGAGCGGCAGGGATGGGTAGGGAGTAGTGGGGAGCTGCTGTGAGCAGTGGGGAGCTGCTGTGAGCGGTGGGGAGCGGTGGGGAGCGATGGGTAGTGGTGGGTAAACAGCGGGGGAACAGCGGGGGAACAGCGGGGGGAGGACGGAAGAACGCCGTGGAGCTGCGGGGAGCGACGGGGAGCGACGGGGAGCGACGGGGAGCGACGGGGAGCGACGGGGAACGACGGGGAACGACGGGGAACGACGGGGAGCGACGGGGAGCGACGGGAAGCGACGGGAAGCGACGGCGCACGCCCAGAGGCGGCGAGCGGCTCCTCCCGTGTGGCGCGGGGCGATCGTCCTCTGTTTGCGCGCGTGACGCGGCGGCAGCCGGGCGTTTGCGCAGCCGCTGGCCACAACGCGCGTTTGTTCGCGGGCGCACAATTTGCACTGCGCCGGAAATTGTTGCAGCGGCGGACGCGGCGGCGGCGGAAGGAGGAGAAGGAAGAAGAAGAAGAAGAAGAAGAAGAAGAAGAAGAAGAAGAAGAAGAAGAAGAAGAAGAAGAAGAAGAAGAAGAAGAAGAAGAAGAAGAAGAAGAAGAAGAAAATGGGGATGGCAGCAATGTGAGGCAGGGCTAGTGATAGAGAGTAAACGTATTCAAATAATAACACAACAAGAAGACGCTATATTCGTGATTTTTTGTCTTTTCAAATTGACATTATTTTCTATTTATTGATTTGACATATTTTTTTTATCCAGCACAACACAATGGAAGAGACATTTTCCATTCGCCAATTGTGACCATTTGCATGTGGGAGTGTGTGTGCGAGAGAGAGAGAGAGAAAATAGTTAAGCGAGGTAGTATATTATAAAGCATTGCATAACTTCTGATACATTTTGGGTATTGTAGTATATTGTTGAAAGCTCTTAGAACTTACTGAATATATAGCCCCTGCGAAATATTCCTGGGCATAATCCAAGGGTATGATAACATATGTAATACTTTTTCTACATATTACCTTAATTTAATTAACATTTGCGGCGACGATGATATCAGTGGGCATCTGCAATGTTATCGCTAGGATGATAAAAGCGGGAGGGGCGGCGCGGAGGCGGGAGGGGCGATCGCGGAAGCCGCGGCAGCGAGGGGCTGGGGTGGGGGTGGGGGGGGTGGGGGGGGCGGGTGGACAGAGCGGGGCTGTGCGCGCGTGGGAGCCGCCGCCGCCGACTCGTTCTCAGCCGCTGACAATGCTTTCGCTGTGGCGGCCGCGCTCGCGGATCCCTCACTCTGTTTGCGCGCCGTTATCGGGTCGCTCGCTCGCCCGCTCCCCGCCCGCTGGCCGCCCCCGTGAGTCATTAGACTGGCGCGGAGGGGGAGGCTCATTCGCGGCATACGCCCACTCGGGGCCGTCGAGTAATGAATCTTCGTGTTCAAATGGAAGACTATTAGCGGAAACAAAACGAATTCTCATCAAAACTTCATTTTAACTTAGAATGGAAATGACTGCTATAAAGTTTACTAATTTATAAATCTTATTAATATTCTGAGAAAATTACTCGCATCAAAATACATTTAATACTAACATTTATGCAACAATATTTTATCATTTTCATCAAATTCATAGACCGAATACGGATATAGAGAATACACTTTTAACTTAGTTTATATTTCCAAAAATTACATTGCGCTTCACAGTACGATACAAATTATCATTATTTCTCCTAAAAGAGACGCCATTCAATTACATCTTCGTAGCGGGGATAAACGTAGGAATAATGTTAATTGCTCTTGTGAGAGCTTAAAATATTAATACAAGCAGCAGGGAATTTTCACTTTTGCATAATATAAGCAACGGAATTTGGTAGTACACAAAATATGAAAACGAAGCCAAACTCATATGAAGTGTCTATCCCTTATCAATACAAAGTACTGCTCAGTTGACCGTCTTCCAATAAGATGCCTAAACCAGCAATGACTAAAGGAAACTAGTATGAACGAAAAAGTATATAAAAAGTTACCACGAAAGAAACAAGTACACCATGTAGTACAATTTTTTTCTTCAATTTTTGTATGCCAACACACTTACTTATTAACTACACAATTAAATTAAGCTAAAATGATGTTCGGTTTAGTTATTTATTAAGAATCCCCCCTTACCTACTTGAGCTCTAAGGCAGCAGCGCAGCGCACTGTACACCTAAGTAGGAAAATAAATTCCCGCCTCCTCAGGGGCGCTGCGGAGGGGAAGCAAGAAACTGCGACTAAAGCCGTCAGTCGCCACAGTCGAGCAGCCGAGCGAATCGAAGGCCGGAGGGCCTCACGCGACCTCACGCGACCCCACGCGCTCTTCCGCGCCCGCCTCCTACCGCCCGCGGGCGCACCTCCGCGGCGTCGCCGCCCCCGGGGACGGCCCAGTTGGCGCGCACCGGCCAACGACCGCCCGCGTGTTGCCGTTGGCGCCGGCCCAGCCTCCGCCCCAGCGCCATCCCGCCCCGCCCCGCGCCACCTGCCCGCAGAGAATTAATCAGCCCGAAATAAGGGCCGTGACACGCCGTGATGGATGGCAGATCCGTCGGGCGGCGACGCGCTCGGAATAGACGCGGCGGCGCAGGGGCGCGGGGGCCGCCACCAGCGCGATCGGAGGCGAGACGCCTGCCGTCCGATTCCAACTGCTCCACCCGAGCGCCCTCTGGGGTTATCCACTTATGGGAAGTACGGAGTAAAGAGTTACGAACTAATGTCGTACGGTGCAAGTCTACGACTTACACTGTTATGCCTTAACGGACAAAATTCAAGTAAAATTTTACCATACAAATTTACCTTTCTGGATTAATTCTGCAATTTGTTGTATACGAAATGGTTTTTCATGAGGATATTTTTTAATGAAAAGGTTTTCTCTTGAAATTCTAGATTTGTTATTCCTCAAAAAATCACGCTCTGGTAGTATTTTAATGCCTCCTTCGCATCAATGTCAGAAAGCTAATGTTTATTTTTGTTTACAAAATGCGATACGTTATTCATAATAAATTAGTATTTTAATAGTATTAATTATATATATATATATATATATATATATATATATATATATATATATAGTATAGTATATTAGTATATATATTATAGTAGTTTTAGTAGTATTAATTATGTCTCAAACATAATTAATGAGGGACTGTACGAAGCGCTCTTATATTCCAATTTTTGCTTAGAAAAACACATCGTTTATTTTTTTCTCATTTGTAATTTTTGCAGCATAGAATGCAGTGTTTATTTATCGCAACCCAAATGATATATATTTTCTGAAATTAGGATGTCTGTCCTCAAACCCATGTTTTATCGTGCCGATGGCACGGTGCCACCTCACCTCGGAGAATCCATCACCTGAAAACTAGGAGCCGACACGAAATGCGCTAAGGACTCGTTCCGAATAAGAAGAATGGACCGGGGACAAGCAACGAGGCGACCCAGATTATGATCGTACTAGATATGCGAGAGAACTTTCCATAATCAGAACACTAAGTACTCATCTTCGAAAGATTACCCAGAAATTTCATTAAAATTATTTGACGATTTATGTTTGAACCTGAGCTACAACTTACTACTTTTACCTATAGCCCCCGCAGTCGATCTCGTACAGTTGTTCGTAACTGTACAAGGCAGCGTCACTCGCCCCAATTTCGCGTTCACCATGGATCTGTCGATCAATCTCAGGAAGATCCCCCAAGTCAGCAGACGGCTGACCGATCTGCACGGGCGGTACGCTAAAACTCCCGCGTGACTCACGCGTGCGCGGACCCTGTCCCCTTGGCACCCCGCCCGCGCAGCCCACCCGGCTCGTTAGCGCAGCGCGGCGCGCAGACCAGGCGGCGCTGCGCGGCGCAGGGCAAGGCAGCCGTCGACGCGCAGCGGGCCGCCAACACCATACTCACTGCGTTCGCAGCGTGAAGGCGGCGGAGGTGATGGACGACGGCAGGTGGAGCCCCTTGATGATCTCCTGCCACAGCTTCTTGTTGATCACGTCCACCAGACCCCCGCGAGCGATCACCAGGTTGTACAGTTCGTAAAGGTCGAGCACTGACTTCGCCATGATGGGCAGTCTGTTGATGGGCGTACCTGCAACAAGTAGACCGCGCGGTTAAAAATAGCGTCATGTGCACGGGTTTGACATTTCAGGTTCGAAAATAAACGCTGTGCTGGACGAGAAGGTGGTAAGTTATGGCACGTTAAGAAACTGTATACTCAAGGGAAGTACTCAATGAAACTGTTCTTGGATAAGTTAGATAAATGAGCTACTGACATTATCTAGCAGACACCTGATGGCTTCTTATAAAATGGTGGCAATGTAAATGGCTTTTAAAGAAATACTACATTCTATAATTGTGAAATTATTAGTAGTCTTCTCCTAAACAACAGTCAATAAATGGAAAGAGTATTATATCTTTGAACGAAAATGTATTCTTTCAAATAAGGATTCTGACATACTTAAATTTTAAAAGTTAGATATTTAAAAGACCATTATCAATTTATTATCTGTGACAGGTGAGTGATTATGGTATTCTAAATTGTTCTTAAAGATATGTTAGTTATCACTAACATTAAATTTACTGACGCGCTATTCTTCAAAATATGGTTGATTTCACTGACGAGGTCCCCTGCAAAACAAAGTTTTGGCGATGGGCCTGATACAGATTGTAGTCAACAAGAACTGCCGCCAAATCCTGAATACTATGCAATACAACGACTTCCATCACGAGTTCTTATGATTCACAAAGGTCACCTTTGATCTCTTTGATTACTACTGTGACTCCTTACGCCAAAGAAATGACAGTTCGTTGTGACGTATACATTTAAAGAATACACATGGTCCAAGGTGCATGCTCTTGTACTCTCCGACCAGAGAGCATGTATGATTTTGATGCACAAATTTCCCTACAATATTGTAACTGGACATTCCTGTTCTCTCAAAAATTTACAATCGCTTTTCCTGAATAGTGGTATTTGAAAGATCGACATCGCGTATCAAATATTCTTTCCTGTGGGCACGAATCCAGGATATTTCTCAAACAATTACAGTGACTAAAATTCCACACAGTAACATTCGATGACAAATATACGTGCGTGATGGAGAAAGGTAAACTGCTTTGATATGTATTTAGAACGAAAACAGTTCTTCCAATCGTCTAAACGATCAACAAAATTACAACATAAAGATTGGCTGGCACGCCAGCCTAGAGGCATAATTCATACATGACAAATGAAAACAACAAATTGTCCTCGTATATTTATAAAAACTTGCGATATACAAAAGTCGGCCGTTATCAAAATTTATGGAAAATGTAGGAAATTACTCAACATTTAACATTTTTACTGAAATTTTAATAAAGAATATAATAAACTAATTTTCATTACTGTGTTTATATTTAGCAATTTTAGGAATTTTTTAAATGACAAATTATAAATATTTACTATTTTAATGTCGAGTAACTACTTGTGTTTAACCGTTTGCCTCCCCCCTCAAAAATTTAAAATGAACTCGTACAGCTCAGTGGTAGGTTAAGAATTGCAATACTTTAGGAAAACTGAATTAACAAACCATCGACAACGCTAAAAACCCCCGTCGCTTGCAAAGTGTGTAGCAACGCTTAACTGTGTACTTCTTATCACCTAACAGTACTCGCGATAGAACGTGGCGAATAAAGTAAACGGCCTGGTATTACCAGCACCGCAACGGCGTTTCAGGAGCTACTGTCGGCTTATACCGCATGTTAAAGACAACATTTTAATGATGTATAAAATGTCCCTTCAATGTTTCGGTAAGAAGATACAACTTCAAGAATGAGATTCTTCTTTATCTCACAATAATTTAATCGGTTTGAAATTGCTTGTTTGAGAACTTTTACCATTGGCAGAAAACTTCAATCCAGAAAATGTTTTTAGTATGAAAATATGATGCAAGATTTTTCATATTTATGATGCAATTTCATTCTGAATCTATTAAAACCATTTCGACATTGCCAACAAAAATATAACTATTTTGATAGGAGAACAAAATTGTTTCCAATTAACATAACCATTTGTTTGAGTCATGAATAATATAAAACTAGAAAGCCCGTGCCGAGTATAAATTTTACTAAGCATTCAACTCTCACGTGTAGTCAACATTTACATGAATCTATTCGTTATAAAGCGCGAGGAAAAACCTTAGATTACGAGTAGAGTGGAAAAAAAATCTTCAGTCAGACTTCCTACTGTGATATATATTGTTGTTTTTTTTATTTCACGAGCCTCCCCCCCCCCCTCCTCAGCTAAGAGAAAGTACGGACCGATTCTTAAGTTCTCTGCATTAACGTCATTGTAGATGAAACATTAAGGACACGAAAAACACTAGTTTGGTGTGGAATAAATGTCTGTTTGTGCGTCAAAATAAAATCACTAGCTCCAGCGGTCAATACGAGAAAAGTTGGAAAACCCCGGGCGGGAGGCGTGGCAGGGCGAGGCGGGGGGATGCGAGCGCGCCAGCGCCGGGGACACAGGCGCCGTCCCCCGCCGACGCGCGCCGCGACGCGACGCGACGCGACGCGACGCCCGACTGCCAGTTCGCATTCCAAGTACCTGCCGCGCGGGTCGCCAGCCACGGCTCCCCACATAAATCTTCCGCGCGGCGCTACCGCCACCGTCGCCTTCGCCGCCTCCACCGCCATCACGGCGTCTCCGCCGCCACCGCCGCCGCGCGCGCTATGATTTCAAAATAGCAACTTCACCCACTAACATAAACACGGCTACATTTCTTGGAGATAGTCCATCATCCCGCACTTAATGGACCTATCGCCTTCTTTGTTCTCCCCGCGGTCACGTGACGCGGCCTCGCAGCTCATTAGTTTATATCAACACGCCCGAAATATTCCCGCGGGCCCGGCCTCGCACCCCGACTATTTCTGCCGGCGCGCGTTGAGTGACAGGCGGCGGGGGAGGGGTGGGGGAGGGGGCGGAAGGAGGCGGCGGCGGCGGTCACATGCGACTTAATCGCACACATCGCGTGGAGACGTTGCTCAAGACGCGAGCGGCCCGCCCGCCGCGCCGCGCCCGCGCCAACACGTCCCGCGCTGGCACGTGGGGGCAAGGAGGATAAGCGAGAGGTAATATCGGCGCACCGCTCAAAATATGAGCGCCGCCTTACATAAGGCGGAATTATTTTAATGGAAAGTTAAAGATAGAGGTGGAGCCACAGTGCCACCTACGACGCCTTTATGGGAGCGATTGCGGTTTTAAACGATATTCGCACGAGCTGCACGAGGCGCGTCGAGGTTTTATGCTATCGGTGGTATTATCGCTCGAACGAGGCAGCTGGCGTGTGGAAGTGACAAAAAATATGACCCTTTGTGATGGCTAAACCAGTGAGCATGCGCGTGTTTTTTTTTTTCACCCGTCTCACTTTCACTCGACTGCTTTCCGTGAACAGGAGGAAGGAGCTTCGCAAAAGCGATCGGGTATGACAAGGGTCACGAATAAAATAATCAAAGACATCTTAGAAATGATCATTTTATTACCACCATTCCAATAAATTATTGTTTTAATTCGTAATAACTTTTGTATTAAAGTGAGATAATTTCAGAAAAATATTTAGTAGAGCACATACTTTTAGTAACATTTCACGTGTGGCATAAAATGTTGTATTTGATAAATAAATTTTGTACAATAAACAAACTCAATGCACACTTTTAATACAAGCTCTGTATTCATAATGGCTCGGCAATTTATTTTCCACTCTTTTGAGCTGAGAACTGTTGGATATATTGGAATTCATATACTGCGTGCGATTGCGTGGCATCGCCAACAAGATGACAAACACTCGACAACTACACTCGCCAGGGGCTGAACGTTCTATTGTCGGTGCTGAAGATACTCGATACATGGCCTCTACTGATTCTTCAGGGTTGGTGAATGTCTACTGTTTATATACCTAAGACTTCAATCGAACGCGCGCGACATGAATCTCTCAGCTCATTGGATTAACTGGGACGTAGGTAGAATACACATCGAAGCTGGATACAACGCGAAATGGAACAATACTGGCACGTCTATATTACTGCAGATTGATTTCCTAATTGTCGGACGTGCGTTGCTTAGACAATTCATAGCTTTATAAGCCATTGAAAGTTGGTTGAATAAGTAGAATGTTGCGTCATAGTTTGTTAATAGAATTAATATTTTTTTATTGCTGTTGGCCACAAACTTTCGTTACAAAGAAAGAAACTGCTTAAGCAGCAATTTGAGTTCCCATTCCCAAATGAAACATCAGCACATGTATCTATTCAAAAACAAGGTATTAAAAGACATGAATATTTATCGTCATGAAAGTAAAATGACGTTAAGCAAGGGTTTTTCTTTACACTGGACGCAGGATGTATCTTTCTAATAAAGAAGCCTTCAAGACATTCCAACGAATAGAACACATGTATCGCAATGGAAAAACACAGGAATAAAGACAAAGATATTATTCAGAGGCAACCAGGGTCGTTAAGAAAATTGCTAATGTGAATGAATAATACCGTCACAATTCATGACTAAAAACGCAGCTGGGCATAGTAAATGCTTTATAGATTGTGTAGTACATTATGAGAGAATACGTGTGACGTAATTCATATTCATTATTAGAGATGAAGAAAATAAATAAATAAAAACGTGACAGACGATAAAAGGAAATGTAAACGAAAAACCTATCAATTCAATTGTAAATTAAATGATCAGTAAAAATTACTAATTGGTTTGCATATGCATATTATTTGTTTTCAATTAATAATAAAATAAAGACACTACAAACTAAAAATTGTTGCAAAGCTGATCCAAAAATGTCGCACGTTTTCAATAATTTGTTTTCTTATACTCAACTAATAATTTTGTTACTTAATTACCATTTTGAATCGAATTTTGCATTTGTAGATTTTAATGGTGGAGAAATTAAAATACAGATTGAGGATTTACTTCTGTATTATATTTATATCACGATCCTGATGAAAGTCAACATTTAAAAAATATATTTATTGTATTCTAATAAAAAAGGAGAATTGGAGAATGTAGCCTCTAAATACTGCAATTTTACACGTTATATTCAGTTTCATTTCAACCTCTTGACGCAAACAATTGTGAATTATTTCGCCGCCACCGGCTTCCCCTCTTCCTGCGAGTAAACACCAAATACTCCTCCTCTGGTTGTGAATGGGACGTTTGCGAGCGTAAAGTAAGCAAGATGCTTTCCCAGCAAAAACGCGCCTGGAGATGACGGGGCAGCTGATGAATGAAGCGGCCGGGCCGAGCGTGGCTGCCCACGCCACGCCACGGTCGCCGCACGGCGCCGCCCCGCGCCTGGCGTGGAGGGCCTGGACGCCACGCGGAGGCGGCATGGCCTGCGGCCGGGGCGGGGCGGGGCGGGACAGGACGGGGCGGGGCGGCGCCTGGCAAACGGAGCGGCTGAGTCATTGGCCGGAAGAGCGCGCGGCCACTGCGCGTCAATGGATGACGGGGGCGGAATGGCTCCGCTGGTCACAGGGTATCTCGGTTTTGCTGCACGAGTTAAATGATTTGTTCCAGATTTTGTCGAGAAAACCTAAACTACTAAGAGAACAGTTTCAACAACAGATAGTATTAAGAGGAATTCAATCACTCCAAATTAAATACGCGAAAGAATGTATTGTTTTAATCTTATATCAGTAGATTTAAACTATTGTCCGATTTAAATATACTGGCTTAGAAATCGGTCTCAACAAAGCTCTCAAACGGATAGCCGTGACACAGCCGATATCTGCCAAAAGTCACTACATTTTAATCTTGGAATAAAGTTTAGGTAGTGTGTAAGTTAAGCCATACCCCTAGCTGCTAAAGGTGAAAGTGACTTCCTCATAGAAAACTCCCGCTTTCACAGAGCTACTGTGGTGGAAATCAAAAATATACTACTATGAAACTGTGCTATTTGAAAAAATATTTTGTTTCTTTATTACATTTACATCGTATTAGGCAACGTTCCTGACAGCGTTGTTCACTAGCGACCTTCATCTCTTCAGTTCACATTCGGCTTTTATTCATCTCCCTTCGCACCCCGGCTCGTCCCTTGCCCGGCATCCTTCGCTTCCACCGCCGCCGCTGCCGCCCCGCGCCCTCTGCAGAGGGCCGCGAAAGCGCAGTGGCCCTGGAGGCTGATGGCGCGAGTTCGGGAGTCGGGCGGCGGAGGGCTCCGCACGAGGCCCAGTGGGGGAGCCGCTCCGAGCAACGAGTGCGTAATTAGACAGCAACATAATTGCATTTCGTCAAACGTAATAACTAAAACATTCTATTCTGCATCACTTCAGGAATGGTAATTTGTGACCCAAACACAAAGGAAAATAAAACATATCCGAATATAGGTGTTCCCGGAAAGGTAATACTTAAACTTTTCCATCTCTCAAAACTTAATGAGATATATTAAACAGAAGACGTTTCAGTATATCTTAATTTTGTTCGATTCGAGGACGTTTTTACAATCATTGATTGCATAACTGAATACGTTTCTAGTGACTGTAAACAGACACCAACTGAAATTTTCTTCTGAATCTAATTGAAATTTCAGAAAGTGAATTTTAATGAAAATATTATCGCATTACTACGATTCCTATTTTCAATAAATACAATATACGAATACGTCGAGAAGTATAAAATGACACACATTTTGAAAGATAAAAACCGTTACACATACCGCTCTCCCTTCCTTAGGGCCAAAATTCAAATTCCGGAACACTCTACTAAGTAAATTACATTGTTTCCCGTCGAAAAAACGCTGAGCGAATACATACGGTCATTATACGGTCTTAAAGAATGAATGTGTTGGCGAAAGAAAGTTGGACACGTTTAATGTACAGTCAAATAACTCCTCCTACCACACCGCGCCGCTTTGTACAAATTCCGCCCGTCATTCCCGACGTGTAAATCTGAGTACTATTATCCGCGCAGATGTTGCGTGCCCCGCTTCGCCAGCGGCAGCCGCGGGGCATCAGGGCCCAAGAGAAAGCGCTGCCCGGAGAGGACGGCACAGCGGAGCGTGCGGCCTGCGATTTAAATCACAGTAATACCAAGTAATCACCACACTTTGCATGATGACCCAAGACCATTTGTTCCCTATGGCTTCTGGCACATTTAAGCCAGCTCCAAAGAGGTTTCTTTCAAAGGAATTCCGCTCAATTGCTTGAGAGAAAATATACCCGTGATGCGAAGAAACTGAAAATTGTATTTATCTGGTGAAAAAGAAAGAACTGCTTAATCTCTCACTTTTTATTTCAGTTTTTCTTTCAATAAAAAATTGTGTTACTATCCCACTTTATGAATTCAGAACTTAAATATAAAAGATACGAGGGTAAAAGAGATAATTATATCATCGCTAAACAGCAGGTAACATGCTGCATCAGAAATACGAAATGGAAATGGTTTCTAGCTACATAGTTTTCGCAAAATAGATATATTTTTATCGTTTCCATAACGAACTCTTTTTATGATAACTATGGATGCACATTGAGACAAGATTTTTTTCACATACTAATGCAACGCACAGTACAAAGATATCTACAACCATTCCTCGCACCCATCCTCAATCTTTTTTTTTTTTTTTAATCTGTCTTGTCAGTACCGGCGCTAGACGTTGGCAGAACGGGCGATCGCCGTATGCACGTCAAGGAACGTGACGAGGCGACTGATAGCAAAAAATAGTAAAAAATTGAAAAAGAAATTAGAACTAGAGAAAATCTTCATCGTAATTTTGTAAGTCGCTGTTCAGTAGTCTGATATTTCATTACATTTTGTATTAATATTTACCTTAAATACTTAATTGTAGTCATCAAGATACGACTCTCTGAAACGACACGAACATTAAAATAGGTTGTACTGAAATTCATATTTATTATTTCATGTATTAGACAACAAGTTATTGTCTTAAGCACTAACTAAACACAACAAAAAGTTTTAGCCTCTTAAGCTCTCCGTGGAAATTGTATTATTTGTTCACTAAATTGTTTTACTAGGAACTATTATTTAAAATATATTATTAAAACCTTTTCCTGGCTTCAATGTTTTAATGTCATTTGTTGACATAAAATAATTCATAGTTTCTTGATACAACTTCCACACTTAATTTTTTTTAGAGGGGGGAGGGGCCACGTTCCAGCATCGCCCCGGGCCCAGAACGGTCTAACCGTGTGCTGTTAGCGCGTGCCCCAACGTCCGGGCTCCCACATCGAAATGGCCGCGCCCCATCGCCCGCCCCGCCGCAGGGCGCCGCCGTCGCCGCCTCTACCACCGTATCGACCTCATCGGCGGCCATGTTTAATCGCGCCGTTTTATGGGGCAGCCAATCTGCTCGCTCGTGCGCGCTCGCAACCTTCAATTTAGTCCTATCAAGCGCGGCGCGCCAATGCGGGGGCCGAGGCGGCACCGCGCCACGCTCCCCGCCGCCCCCCAGGCGCGCAGCCCAGCCGACCCCGCGCGAAGGGCGACGCCCCCGATGCCCGAAGGGGGGCGTGGAAAGACTGCGAAGCGGGAAGGGCTAAGGCGATTAGGTGACAAGTCACGACTAGCGAATGAGGCAAAATATATTTAGTATTCAAAACCTTTTTGAAGCAATGCTGGATGATTTCGATATAGTTTATCATTTTAATAATAATAATAATAATAAGAAGAAGAAGAAGAAGAAGAAGAAGAAGAAGAAGAAGAAGAAGAAAAAGAAGAAGAAAAAGAAGAAAATATTAATAGGATTTGAGGAGATACACTATTCAACTCGTTTTCTAAGTTTCCCATACGAAAATTAAAGGCATTGGGAACAATAACTTCAGTAATTTTTAGTTGGCGGACGAATGGGCGTCCAGCTTTCCTGGCCAGTTTAATGGGCGGAAGGGCGTTCGATTAGATTGGCGGTTGGAGGTCGGAGAGGTGGAGGGCGATCGGGCGGAGGGGCCGCGGGGATCGACCGAGAGTCGGGCGAGCGGGCGATTACGGCCAGCGGCGGCATAACGAGCACCCCGGCTTTACTGTCGCGGTGATAGCCCGCACTTTGCATCGCTAAGCGGCGCGCCACTCCCGGCGCCCCCTCGCCACGCCCCGCCGATGCACCCGCCACCCCGCCCGCGCCGCTGCACCGCCCCTCGTTGCCATTTCCGATTTCACAACCAGAGGGTTGGATCTCCAACTCATACTTAGAAAATTGGCAACCTACCGCGGCGCTACTCTATTTCTTTCATCATGAAGAATTTACGAATGATACCTCCAATCAGGGGTGACCAGAAAGAGAGGGTTACAGCTGAGGCAACTTGACACAGGTCCTGACTTAAATGGGGCATGGATTTTTTTTCCATTTAAAAGATATTAAAAAAAATATTTATTTCTAATCCAAATTTAATGCTATACGTCATTTTTGATTCATGGAGAAATAAATTATTTTATGAATTTCGTGAGGAGGAAATTTTGTTTGAATGAGGGGTCCCCGGTGATCAACTGTCCTGGTCGCCCCTGCCTCCAACATACTTATGAAAATGATTAAATGACGATCAATTGTCTCAAGAATGTTATTTTAAAAAACACTACCAACGCGAACTAACACAAGCTGAACGCAAAAATCATGACCAAGGCTCAAACTCATTTAACATTGAAGAAAAAAATGTTTTCTCCAATATTGCAGAAAAATGATTCATTAATGTATCACTCATGTTCATTAATGTATGATAATTTTATACAAATATACAGTCATATTGCATTTTGCCTTGATAGTGTCTAGTTTTTCAAGCTCATTTGATATAAGCAGCGCCTGCTGTGATAATTTGGATTTCAAATAAAGAACCTGATAGTGTCCACTGTGGTTTATTTTGTTTAATTATCGCAACCTTGGACTGGGGAAAGCAAGATATAATTGCAAGACACATACACTCGAAATGAAATGTTCATACTTCGTTCGTATTCTTTGTTCTAGAACATTTTCAGTTTAATCTTTGTTCCCTCTTGCTAAACTTATCAAATACTTACCAAAATATTCTGTTATAGACACGTAGATTAGAAGCGTTGAAAATATTGTTGTATTCTCTTATATTGTACATTTAAGAAAGCAAGACTTATGAATCTTGCTTTAAAAATAGTCGCACTTTACGATAACTTAGTTGCATCATTCAATTTCATATTTCTCTCAGAAACGTGTCCACTTCACCTTTCTTCTACTGACTTTTTATATTATGAAACATCTGAAAAAACTTTCCTATTAATGTTCAACTTGAATTTAAATAATTTGATTTAAAATGCATTGTTAAAAGTAATTACGAAGTGGAACGAACAATGAAAGGTAGAAATAATCACATGTTAATTCTGCTTCCTATGTTTCTTGAGCATTGCAGAGACCTAAATGCTAACCGAGGTTCTAGAAACGGTACTTGATTTGTCGCGCCCCAGATAGGAATACGCGATTCTTTTGTCAGAAGCAAGTCCGCCAATCCCGCACGCGGAACCTAACGGGAACCTTGCAGCTCTCTATCTGCCGAACCGCAAGGGCTATCTCCGAACATAAGCATGCGACGACACCGCGCCCCACCGGACAATGGCGCGCCGGGGCAACAGCTGAATGAGTCCACCGGACACCGCACTGAGGAGTTTGTTTGGGCGCACATCCACGCACACTCGTCTGCGGTCGCCCTCGCCCGCGCCCTCGCATCAACACTTCTTCGCATCGCCCGCAACCAAATAGGCTTCGCTCTTCTCTCTTCCCACTTCTGTTCTCAACATCTCTTCCACACTATCGCGTCCCCTCCCCCCATCTACTCTGGCTTTTCGTAGCCCACCTTCCATCCCCACATTCCTTGGTCGTTCTCCACTACCTCCTCCATCCACTCTCTCAACCCTATCCCTAACCCTCCAGCACTTCCCGGCCATCGTCATCATTTCGGCCTCACCCCACCCTCGCCCCCCACCTCCCTCGCCCTGGCCCTAACCCTCCCCCACTCGTCGCCTCCTTGCATGCGCCAACGCGCAGGCCCCCGCCCCCGCCCGCGCCCGCGCCCGCGCCCTGGAGCGATTGACAGCGCGCCAGCGGGCAGGCGCCGTCGGAAGAGGGAAACTAATGATGCTCCCGTGAGGCAGTGTGGAGAAGTGTCGTTACGAAGGCCAGTCGCGCGTAAATACGTGGAACGAATTTGTACAACTTACTCCCAACAGAATACCAACACGAAATGGGACTTAGTCGTTTAACACTACTTGTTTCTCGATATTGCAAATTGAACAGTAAATAATACAGCATAAAAGCATGTCATGTTCAATAGGACAACACAAGCAAAACACACTCCATTCAACGTTTCTATGGCACGCCTCCGCCAAAACATCTACATTTTTCAACGGCGGACCGGGCAGGCACAAAATTCTTCTCCGACATCCCGACATTTGCTTTCTTGTCCTTATAGAGTCAGAAGTCATTCCAAACAATGCCAGAACATTGCACTAATTTGCTGGCTCTCGCAGAACTATTACACATTCCAATAAAAACAAATAACGCCAGGACCCACACGTTGCTATGCAAATGCCTGTCACCGCCCCCCTTTCTGTGGAGCCCCACACCAGCGAGCCGAAGCAGCCCGTCTCGGAGGCGGATTAGTGAATTTTCGAAGAAAAAACGACGTACTAAACATAATGAACGATACAGCTCCTCCATAACGAGATTCAAAAAATATTTATTGAAATATTCATGAAGCAGAATTAACTACAATAGCGTCTAGAACAATAACAATAACAAGGAACGATGCTTCAGAAATAACGAATCGCGGTGCAGGCGGGGCCGACGCTCGCAGCCGCGGGGCAGCAAATCCAAAGTGGGGGTTGCGGGTGGAAAATTGCTGCATTGGAGAGAAGCCAGGTTCGAAAGAAAGGAAAGCAAGCAATGGCTGACAGAGACGAAAGCAAATGGAAAGATACAGGTCGTGCGATGCGAGTGTACAGAAAGTAGGAAGGATTGGAATGGAAGTAAGAGAAAGAAAGAAAGAGAAAAAGCGTTATTAATAGGTAAATACACAATAGAAAACAATGAAGGGAAATGGAAATAAGAGAACGTAAGAATTGACAGAAGAGAATAATAAGAAAATAAAACAGGGAAAGAAAGATCAGGAATGACGAACCGAACAGCAACGCAATTCATTTCATGAAGGCAAGCAAAAATGAAATAAGTGTGCATGAGCAGTGGATAAGAAATTCCGTAAATGCAGTTATAAATGTAATTATGTAAAGGCAAGAAAAAAGATATAGACAATAGTCGACCTGCGATTGAGGAAGAAAAGAAGGCCCAGAGGGCGGCGGGCGCGCACGGAAGGGCGGGCCGCGCCGCGGGGCCCCCGCTGCCGGCGCCCGGCTTCGCGCGGTGTCCCGCCCGTATATCTCCCACTGCATAAAACCCGTCCGGGGCAGCACGAGCCGCGCCGCCAGGTGGGATCCCCACGGCGCGACACCCCACCCCGCCCCACCCCGCCCCGCCCGCTCCGCGCCCCCCGCCCCGCCCCGCGCCCGGGCGCGCGCCGCCAAGTGGGTGGCCGAGCGGCCGGCGCACATAAATAAACGCCGGTTTTCGCGGTTTAATACCGCGCGCCTCTCCTGGGGTTGTTAGCGGGCGCGCGGGCGCGGACGCGCGTTCTCCCACCGGCCGTCCTGCGCGCGCCGGGCGCCACCGTCGCCACCGCCACCGCCACCGCCACCGCCGCCTCCGGGCCGCTTGATCGCCTGCGCATTCGACTTAAATCACCCAGCCCCTCCGCGGCGCTGTCAGATTTAATTACAGAAAACTCCCGCGCTCGCGACGTCAGAAAAACAAAACGCCCCGCATTCATCATTGCGGACGCCGTTTCTCTTCCCGGCGGCTGCGGGCGTCGCATAAGCGCCCGAGAGCAACGGCGGCGGCGGCGGCGCACTAGCGCTCGCGGCGGGAGGAAAGCGACGCGCGCCGAAGACACATGCGGAGGGCTGTGGAAGGAGCGGGGAGAGGGGAGGGGGAGAGGAGCGAGTGAAGGTGATATGTCGCGACGCCGCTGACAGAAGGGGAAAAAAATGAAGACCAAGGGAGTGCTGATGGAGGACCATATCAAGGATCAATGATAACAACGATCAATGATAGGAAGGAGGCTGAATTAGGGATAATCATTGTAAAATAGACGCGACTTGTGTAGAAATGCGACAAGCTGTGAACGTAAATATCATAATTATAAGATGAATGAAAGAAGAAGGATGATAATGAGGGGGGGGTAAGGGTATCGACAGCCAGAAGTCTGTGTTGAACTAATGCAAACAGTTAAAAGGAGATTTACAGGTTGATAGTACGGGGACAAAGGCGGTACAAGCAAGATGAAGTGAAAATCTTGACCAACGACGCGATGTAACTATTTTTTCTCAAAGAAACGTGAACATTTAGTGGGTCATTGAACTCAGTAACGTAATGTTCGTAGATGATAGTTAGGTTTTTGGGCAATACTGTGAGAAACTAAGAAGTAAAATTGTTCAAAACGGGATCTGAAATGCCTAAACCAAATATTGCTTGGGAAACAAAAGTGAGAGAGAACGGATAAAACATGTGGCGCTGGCATAAAAAGCCCAAAGAAGCCGAGCGAGTCTGCGCCCTCCCACAGGAGACCAAAGCGAGCGGCAGAGAGTGAGGAGCAACAAGCGGAAGTGCAGCGTTCCGCCCGGGACAATGGCGCGTGTGCATTGGCAGCAGCTGCAGCGGAGATGCCACAGCGAGCAGCGCGCGCCCTCGTCTACGTGCGTTGTACCCCGGCGAGCATCTGCGACATCCGCGGGGTTCGAACCTCAGTGCCTGCGAGTCCGAGCGCCCAGACAAAGGCCGCATCGCAGCGCCGCCGCACGCAATATATCAACATGGAGAGGCCGCTGAAATTTACAGCCCGCCGCTCGTTATAGAGCGGCGGCGGCGGCGGTGGCGGCGGAGGGAGGGGGAGGGGAGAAGATGGGAGTGGGGGCGGGGCGGGCCGGATCCCTCGCCCGCTAATTAGATCAAGCGGCGCGAGAAGCGAAGAAGTCTGAACCTCGCGCTTCACACGATTACAGTCGCCGCTCGAGGATCTGAAACACAGACTTTTCCGCCTTCACTCACTCTGCAAGAAGGAAACAGCAGGAAAGGAGTTCTTAAATTAATTCACATGATTTCGGTGGATTTACCCGTCTGATTGTGAATATGCTTTCATCACGCTGTGTAGTGAGGGCAATGATTACTTACTAAATAATTTGAATTTCATACGTAGACTACGTATCAACCGAAAAGAGTCTCATCGTCATACTATTTTTGAAAAACTGAAAAATTATACCATTTTTTTAAAGAGTGACAAATAGTTAGTAGTGGAAAGTTCTATTGATCTATTGTTATATTGAAAAACGGACAGAACAGATTGCAAATGGAATGTGGATATACGATCCGAAATCAATATTAGCAACGATTACTACATCTTTTTAACTTTTTAAAACGAGATTATGTTCTGTCAAAAAACGAAGTACTGTTTTAGCGGTGTAGAAACTCATGAATTTACATAAATTGTCACTGTTGATGAGCATAAAGAATTCTAATTCTCCGTAAAAAAATGGTTTAGGCGATGATCGATGGTATTGACGTTCTGCCGTCAACCAATTTTTCGTTATCATGAACCCGCAAAATATGGATTCTGATATCGCAACGTTTTTTAGAAAGCAATTTAAATCTATAAGAACAAGATTTATACACTTTTTTTGAGTTAAGGGCCGCACAATACATTTTTTTCTGTCAAAAATAAACAGTTTTGCTTCACAATATTTTTCTTTGCCTTTTTACATAACATTACGTATGTAGTATGCCTTTTGTACAATTTTTGGTTTTCATATGTAGTGTGATAAGAGAACATTTCATTGAATGAATTAAAACACGGGAAGTTTTCAAAATGAATAATTATATTTTTTACGAAATTTAACGCTGACAAAAATTAAATACATTATTTCAAAATACAATTAGTGGTGATTACAAATATAATTTATTTTTATTTTACATTCATCTTCATGTTATATAGAAATAAAAGTTAATATTTCAGAAGACTGTTGTTGCATTTTACACTATTTCTCCGTTCTCTATGACGTCATAGGTCAATGCCATTGTCTTGGACGAGATCTCAGCAGTCATGTGGAGGAAGTACAAGCTCATTATCCGACCATTGCGCTGCTGAGAAGTCGACAATATTGGTAGGACTTATAATGCTTACTGTCCCTTCGCCGAGGCAGTACAATAATTTCCCGTTTTCAATTAGGCTCTTGACGATCAAATGAGTTACGCGGAGCAACTCGATGAATTATGTGGCAAGCCGAAGCAAGCAACTTGCAACAGTTGCCTGCGGCTTTCCAGTCTGGCGCAGCAAAGCACGAGACGAGAGATAATTGATGAGTGGGTCCCGGATGAATTTGGCAAGACTATTTAATGCGCGGATGAGCGTTCAAGTTGAGAAAAGAATTCGCGCTTCTCTCCTAATGAAAATACTTCAGATGCATCTGGTAGTTTGATTGTTTACGAAATAAACAAGAATTTTATAAATTTACGAATTTCTGTATTTTGGAAAAGACGACAAAAATATAACAAGATATCCATTCTGTGAGATGATATTTTTCACTTTATTACACAATATTTGATTTATGTAGAATTGTTGACCAGTCGATACATCATCTGATCTACTGAGACTTCTAATGATCTATAGATATTACATTGAGGTGATGAGCCTCGGGTCAGCCGAAATTCACCCATGTGAAAACATCCCATTGCCGATTCCGCGTAAGATTTATTGCTGCCATAAGAATTGCGAAGTGTGTTCTTTTAACATAAAGGCAAAACGCGCATTAACACATAACATTAAAAGTGTCCTAGTTGGTTCTATCTAACACAGAAGATAAAGCGAGGCGTAACCGATACGATGAGCTCATTTTCGTGGCCCTCCCAAACTTCCTAAAGAAAATGTCAGCTAAAATGGTTAATGGTGGCTCTTATTCTTTAACCATCCAACTCGGGTATAATATAACTGATGAAAAATGTATACTTCTCCGAAAAACTGAATTTTAATTTAAATTCCAGCTAAATTATATATCAAAGGTTGTAGGTAAAGTAATAAAAAATACCTCTCAGGATGAGTTGAAACGAAGAACGAGAACATCAACGACTCCTAATTTTAGTGAGTCGACTGTGACTAATTAGTATTGAGCGCATCGGAGATGGAAGTTTCCAGGCATTATTTCCTTTACGAATTCTGTTTTTTTCCAACAAACAAACCCAAGCTGAAATGCTACTCTTAATCATGCAAATTTCTTTAAACGAGATGACTAACCCGGTAGTTAAATAAAAAAATATAGTCACTGAAATTAATTTCAACGCATATATTCTCAATGTAAATGTAACACGGACAAAAATGTCCGCTAAAACCTTCCAGAAGTTAAATACATTTATAATCTATTTTATAAATGTTTATATATTATAGCATTTAAATATTCCCAGGTTTTATTGAATGTCAATATTCAAAATAAAAATCATTAATGTCCTATTCGAATGTTACAAAATATGGACCTTCAAAAATAAATTTAATAATACCCTCTCTGCAACTGCCATTGTGCTCAACCAATGAGTTTGAGTCATGCTTGGTGATATTTAAGTATGCAGTTAAGAAGACGCAAACATTTAAGTGCACGTCTGTCATGGGAAATTCACAGTTATGACACTCATATTGTACTAAATTATCATAATTTATGGTTCATGCAAATATATTTATTGCTATAAATGGGTGGACAATTCAAAAGAAAGATGTGGGTTTGTCGGAAAAAAGTATAAGAAGTAATGTTTTGTTGTTGTTTTTTTTCATAATAAAACACCAATTTATTCGGGTAAAGCTGCCTCTGACTATGTCAGGCCCAAGACCATGGAGATTCTACACCCTACACCTTAAACTGTAGATTGTTCAACGAATGTCGTAGTCGATTTTCAGGCGCCGCCGCGAGTGGTGATGGAAATGTTTGTTTTTATTGTAATATGGACAAGGGTGAGAATGTAGTAATTAGAGGGAATGTGGCAATGGTGATGGAATGGACTGTTTCAGCGGAGACGTGCACCATCCGAGAGCCATACACAGCAGTGTATATCTGTAACCGACTGGACATATACGCGGGTTACATTCCTAGGTACGCGAGTGTCGACTAACTCCTTGATTCTGCACTGCCGCAACCACAATACTCACTCTGTACAACTGAAACCACTCTCTCTTGGACTGAAACCCGCCGCTTTCATTTTAATTCCATTTGTCACTCAACTCAGCCCGTTCTCCAGTCATTAGATGTCTTTCGATTCACGAAACCTCTTCACCGCGCGTTTCATCCCCCAGAGCCTTGCCCCCCTCGCTCCACCCCCTCCACGTCATCCTCCCCGCCCCGCCCCGCCCTGCCCTTCCCCGCTCCGCCCGCCCTCCGTGCGCCCTGCGCGCCTCGCCCGCCTGCTGGCGCGCACATGTGCCTCTCGGCATTAAACCACGAAATGTTAAAATATGAGACACTTTATAGCGGCCGCGCGCCGCACACCGGCGGCCGGGGCGGGGCGGGGCGGGGCGGGGAGGGGCGGGGAGGGGCGGGGCGGGGGCGGCGAGCCGGCGGGCGGCCGCTTCGCGTCCCGGCGGGCGCAGGCGGGGCGGGGCGGGGCGGGGCGGGGCGGGGCGGGGCGGGGCGGGGCGGGGGAGGCGATTCGCCGGTGACAAATGGGACGGGCCTCCCCAAATAGTCCCGCCGGGCGAACAAAGCGACGGCGGCTGCTGCTTCTTTGTTTCACAAAGTCTGGGGCGGAGGGCCCTTTTCGCGGCTCCGGCAGCCCCGTCAGACAGAGGTGGAGTCAAGCAGGGGGTTGTAGTTTAGTTTATGAGGAGCAGAATAGGGGTTATGATGTTTTCAGTCCACACTAGTCTTCAGTAACATAGATGTCCTCAATTAAGAACTGTAATAAATCAGTAATATTCTACGCAAATGACAATATTGTTAATTGGCATTTAAGACTATCAGTAATTAGTGAAATATAAAAAATAATAAAAATTCTGAAACGAAACGTCTACACGACAACCGATTCCTGAATTTATTGTACTAGAAACACGAAAGTTTATTGAACTTCCGCAATGTATTTTAAATTTCGTGTCTGGGCCGCTTTGGAAATTAACTTGATTTCCCGGGAAGAGGGCTCCAATTCCAATCGGCGGCTGAGACCCGACGCAGCGAGGCGCCGCCGCGTCGTTTTCCGCGTCTCGCCCTGGATTCGCGCCGTGCGCCGTCGATTAGCGCCCGCCCGTCGACCCCTCGCTCACGACGCGCCCGGGCGAGGCCAACGCCCGCGCTGCAGCTCCGCCGCGCGCCACGCCCTGCCGCCGAAGGCCCTTGCCTCGGAGCGTCCAGTCATACGCTCTGCCGCTCCCTCCCCCCCCCTCCCTCCCACAACGCCCAGGGGTTCCGCAGGGTTATATTCGCCATCAGCGTTAGGACTTCACCCACGCCGTCAACGATGACAAAGCTCGGAGCTGGATTTTTTTCCCTCTCCGCTCTTTCTCGCACTCGCCATTAGAACTTCAAAACTTTTTTTCAAATTCCAAGACAAGTGCTGCTCGAGTCATTACGCTTGTGCTCCAATTTCTTTCTGAACAACGAACCTATCTCCATATTCGAGATATTTAATTCCTATCTATACGAATCGGAAATGAATGCGAGTCAAAAGACTGTGGATCGTATGATTGCAATCTCGCTGATATAATAATTCGCTCTGACGGATGGTTATGATGAGGCCAGAAAAAAAATTGATCCTGATATGGTTTTGCAGATGCTTTCGCGAACGCCATGTCAGCGTTTTCTTCCACACAAACGAAGATTACGCCCATTGCACCGGAGATCAAACGCGCGACTCTGAGCTTTCCGGAGTCGTCTGATCGCTTTGAACAAAGTATCTCCTCGCAATCGCGTAATCCCTGTTCTTTCATTTCGACCTTCTCATCCCCTCAACCTTGCTCCTCATCTCTCTTTCTATTCGCCGTTCTCTAATCTCGTGTATCTCACTTTCCATTTCCTGCTGCCACTGCTTCTCTATCCCTATTCCCCTCAACTCCTTTCCAATCAGTCGCCCCCCCCTCTGCCGACCGCGTGTCACATGCTCCATGCCCTCCCCCTCCCTCGCAGTTCCCTACGTCGCCCACTCCGTCCAGAGGCGTCGTTCGCGACGCGTCGTCAGGCGGCGGACGTGCCTCAGGCCCAGTCCGCCATTCTCCACGGCCAGACTTCAAGCCCCGGACCTGCCCATTCCGCCATAAGTTGTGCGACAACTTCCACGGAAATCTCTCGTTACTTTCAAAGTCCCCCGAGAGCGAGGGGAGACAGAGGCATTAAGCCCACACAGAATGCCAGAACGGGCGTAGAACACAAATGTCACAAATAAAACGACAGAGAAACACTTCAGAAATGAAAGAAAAAAACAACCGCTCGGAGTTGCCTTTCGGTTTTGTGCCTCGCGGGATACCCACTGCGCAGCCTGTATTACACAATACCACACGTATTCTTTATACACACATTCAAATGACAGTGTCTTCTCCTCGCCGCCTAACAATGGCTTTCGGGGAGATTGAATTCAATGCGCCTAACCCGAGCGCATTTAGCATAAGAAAGCGCGCCTCGGACGCGCCGCCGCCGCCGCCCGTCGGCCCGTCGGTCGACAGTCGCCGCTCGGAGAGACGGGGCGAGACGAGGCCCCGCCAAGCGCAAACAGCCCTGTCAGCGCACTGACCGAATTGGACTTGGACCGACATCGTACGCGAGGCACGTCACGATAGTGAACATCGGAACACAACTCCTTATGGCGGAAGTGAAGATGATAAAGAATATATTATTCCAGGCCAGAGACGAACTCTTAAATTAATCAGTGATGTTAATTGTACAAGGGAGGAAGTGGAGGGGGGTTAAAAGGACCTATTCCCGTGAAACCAATCCTTTCTTGACGAATCGAAAAATTAGAGTAATTGATTTATTCAGTTGGAGCAAAATAATCAAGTCTTTTAGCAAAATCACCAAGTATGAAGTGTATTTAACAGGTATTCCAAAAATTAATAAGCCGTAAGACTTTGAATTCATGATAAGAGAATATTATTTCTTTTGTTATAGAAATGCCACACAAAAATGAGAGAGACTCCACAAAAAGCTTTGAACAACTGGATTGACTGCACTCCAATGTACAGAATGGCAGAGAAGAAGCCTAGGGGAGTGCAATTTGAAGTATTTTCTTAAATAAAATTAAATTTAATGCAATCCGCCGTGAATATAGATGGAATTGTTGCCATGCTAGGTGTGGCGAAGCCGGAGAGTGCAAGGTGAAGTAAGTAGGGTATAAGAGGTGGGCCAAGCGGTAAACATATACCCTGGAAACCCGGGCAATCGACCTACAGAGTAAAGGGTAAAGCAGGCATACAATTTATTTCAAAATTGTATACTTCTTATAAAACCAACAAACTTTCTTGTAACTTTAACAATGCTTTTTCTATAATGCTTAATTAGTATGAGAGAAAGTAAAAAGTATTCTTGAGTTCTAAACGTTCCTGAAAATCATTGAACACAATCAAATTCAAACGACAGAGGAAGTCTTTGTCTCGAGAAGAGGTAATGCGATTAGTCCTTGTCTCCAAAGGTCGCTCGCAACGGCCGTCAACGCTCTCTCTCACTCCACCCCCATACCACCATCGCATGAACTTTGCTCGATATTGAGGAATTCCTTGGAGTACATATCCGATAAATACTCTTCCGATAGAAAGCAAGCAGACAGATCACACTTCTTGTCACTACATAGACATTTTATTTGTGACGTAAATGCATGAGTTGACAGTTTTAGTAGATCGAGTATAGCAAATGGAATATTTCAGGGCGTCTCCAGCTCCCAGTGATATTAGTATAATCACATGCAAATATTTACTTTACTTGACAGAAGTATTGGCAACAATTCTAGAGGTCATTAAGATAAGGGAAAGCTATGGAGTGAGCACGTAAAGTTACTTTTATTAAAAATTAAAGATATATTTTAAATGTATCTAGCTCATCCAATGTATTATACATGCAATAATTTCGTTTTTGAGAAGTTAGGAGGGGGATAGCTTATCAAGGCATAACTGCATACTTGCTTGAATATAAAACAAAAGATATATCCATAGAAATTAATTTAGAAGTATCCTTTAACTCAAGGGAAGCTAAGTAAATCCATTCAATAAAGAACTTCCTAAATTTGAGAACACTGTCAAGATAACCAACTTCAGCAATAAACGGAAAACGATTCGCCAAAGAGTGTCTATTTGAAATTAATAGCGATCGTAAAAACACAATTCTCGCCAAACGGCACTTTGTCATACCTCACAGAGAGGGGAGGAGCAATGAGGATGCGGAGTTAGCTGTCTCATCCGTCATCCACATGGGAGTCATTCGTAAGCGCAGTCGCGTAGCGCTGCGTCCTTCGGCTGCGCCTGGCTGCGCCTTGCTGCGCGCTGTCCACAGGACGAAGTCTGCCCACGGAGGCCACACCGCGTGAAACGCACCGCCTTGCGCAGCGACCGACAGAAATATTGATTATTCATCGTTTTCGGGAAGTCAACTACTAAGTACAATAGTTCCATGGATGTTATTTTCCGGAGAGTGGCCGTGTTCCTTGTCTTCCGTTATGTACCGGATAGCGGATAGGGCTGACATACCCAAGTTTGCGTGTTCAAATCAAATCATAGCTGTGGATATTTAAGGGCGAAGAAATCCTTCGTACGACTTCCTTTGGAGAAATATAGCCGTCATCTGCAGTAAAAGACCATGTAAAAGACCTCAAGTCTAAAAGAAGCCTCTGAGATAAAATCTAATAGCCTGCTTCGTAGGAACGCAAGTAGCAAAACGGCGAGGTCAGGCGTAAAAGCAGGCCTGGCCACTCGGGCCTCGCCACGTAAAATGAGACATCAATGAAGTGAATTCGATTCAATTCCTCCCCTGCTGTAAAGGGAGATCTGACGTCGACCTTCAGGTGGCTTGCGGGGTTTCCCCATCCATGTATCTCCACCAGTGAGATATCCTGGTAGCAGCCACAAGGGAGCAATTCAATCCCGATTAGGGTTCACCACTGAGAGGCGCAGATGAGGCGCACAGACGCCGCCGTTGGATGATCAAATGGAAACCAATGGATGGAGGAAGAACAACTGCAGGTGGTGACAAAGTCAGAATGAAGACAGAGCAGGTAGGAGGCGAGAGAGGCCTATCAAAGCCTGTTCTACAGAAGCATCACGAGCGCGAAGTAGGGAGAGGACTGCGCGAGTGAGGCCGTGGGCGGAGGCAGTGGCGGGGTAAGCTGTGAGGGAGACAGAGTGAGGTTAGGCGCGGCGGAGGGCACGATGGCGTGGGCGGGGGCGCCGGTGGAAACGGGGACGCTGGCGAGGTTGGGGAGCGAGTGGACTTGGAGTTGGCGGCGGCGGGGGCGGGGCGGGGCGGGGCGGGGCGGCGGCTGTGGCTGTGAGGGAGGCGACGGGACGGCACAAATAAATGACGAGCTGCGGTCGAGGGTGGAGGTGGAGATGGGAGTGGGGCGAGGGAAGGAGGGGAGGGGAGAGCCGAGATGGGGCGGTGCCGACCACGCCTCCTCTTTGCCATTAGGAAACTATTACGACTTCTGGATACGAGTAATTAACGCTTTGTATTCTCCGAGTGCTCGTAAGATCAATAATAGCATGATCCACTGATGAATGTTAGGTAGAAATTACACGCTGGAAACAATTGAGTAAATTTTCGATTATCTCTGGTAAATATAATTCCTCAAGTGTGATTGTGTGTGTATAAGAATGAGTGATTATTGTATTATTTTACAGAAGTGTACACAAAAATTGTAGCTTCCAAAATATTATTAGAATTAATAAAAATTAATTGTATGGTAGTCCAAAACAACTTTTATGAATTCCTAAAATCTTCATTAATCTTCAAGAATTTTAAAATTCTTGTTTTTAAAATTAAACATATTTGCTTCTTAAGGAATTATGTAAACACCTTCAAATTGCTTAAAGAGTTTGTATAAAATTTGTAAATTATTAAAAAATTTGTTACCTAGTAACCGAGACACACAATGGATAACACTCACTGCGCGTAACTTGATTCCAACGTAATCACCTACCCAACAAACTGACACATAGGTGCCAACTTAATAAATGAGAACAAAACATCAGCGACTATACCCCTCTTTTACTTACACGTTAACGTACATGTCTAAGCTGATTTTCCTAGTGTCGATAATCCCCCAAAGTCCGAATAGCCGCAGTAGCTTGAATCCTAGGACCTTTCAGCCAGAGACAAAGCAGCTGCAACAGTCGTTGCCCTGAGCAACCTCAGGCGATGTCCTCATTATCAATGTTTTGCACAATAACACAATGTTACTACATTTTGATATCAAAAGTAAGTAGTTAGGAAAACACTGAAAAAATATGATAACATTCCGACATATTTAAGACTGTATTTATGTGATATATGTGCAAGTAATGTTGTTCTGTCTCTCTTCGTTTCCATTATTTGTTTGATAATGAATGTCGATATGGAATACATTTGTATTACATATTAAACCTTCTTACTTAATGAGAAAATGATGTAAATCCCCTATTTTCCAATGAAATAGACTATCTTTTGCTTTTTTTATAGTGAAATGTGTAATCAAGGGAGAAACTATCAATTCGTTGATTGGTGTTTCCCCAGGAGGTATTCTGCCTATCTTGCGACATACATAAGTAAAAAGTCAATTATTACAATCACGAAATACTTCATGATGACTGTTCGAGTTATAGTGAAGAATATTTTATATTTGTATATTGAAATCAAAATAATATTTTCAAACCAATTATAAATAATTTAATGAAACACCAAAAATATTAAAAATACAATAACCACATTACTCATTGCTACATTAAAGAGAAGACTTTCTCCTTTTCTTTTTCCCGTCCCTTTTTTTATAATCTTTTTCTTGTTTTTCAGTATTCTCCAACGCCAATGGCAAGTACGTCAACGGTTATGAAACACCGCGAATGGCTTTGCTGTTTTGGACGTAGTATGATGAATAATAGAAATAATACGAGAAATTATGTGGTGTATTGCTACATTTTCGAGGAACACCAGCAGTTGTACTAATCAGTAATTAGGGGAAAGAGGTCGCCCACAGGCGAGGAACGGAAGATCCTTAGTCCGACAACAGTTGAAAAAGACAAAGAATGGGGGAGGGGCTTCGAGAACTCACGGCGCGGGAGACTGAAACGGAATGGGTAGGAGGACCGAATGGAAAATGCGACCTGATCAAGAATAATTACAGGTTTAATGAAGATGCAACAAATGACTGACACGGAAATTTGTAATGGCCGCTCTCGTACCACAGAAATAGAAAATGAAATATATTAAATAAATAATAAATTTAAAATAATAAATTTTTAACTTTGTTTAAAACAATAGGTGGAAAGGGGGAGATCTTACTCTTCAATGCGAATTCTAACACCAAATTAGTAGTTCGTATCTACTGCTTATTCCTCGCTTCTGCCAGGCCATTACTGATAAGAAGGGCAGAACTACCGAGGTGGTTGCACTAGTGCCAGAAGAATTTACAAAGCGAGTTTAGCTCTCATGCATGACTTATCAGTCACGCAGCATTCCATACCGCGATTTTAGTCACCACCATCACCCCTATACAATGACCCCATCGGCACCGCCCGTTTACAACCATCGCTGTTACCATCACCGCTCCGCCACCAGTCAGCACGACGCTCCTCAACCTCCGCTAGCCATCGCCGCCGTTCGCGCGCCGTCGGTGTCGGCGGAGGCCGCGGCTCCGCACCGGAGAAGCGTCGAGCTAATAATACTTGCGCCGCGCCTCCCCGCCAAACCTCTCGCTGCGGCGGCGGCGGCGACAGACGCCGCTCCCAGAAACAACATTTTATTACAGTGATTCCAACTTTTACTGGGCTCTTCGCTGTCGGCCCATTATTTATGTTATCTAACTATTTATAAGTGCGGCAGACATTTACGCCTCCGAGATACATGTGC
Source organism: Gryllus longicercus (assembly GCA_038098605.1). Lineage (NCBI taxonomy): Eukaryota > Metazoa > Arthropoda > Insecta > Orthoptera > Gryllidae > Gryllus > Gryllus longicercus. The sequence goes on along the minus strand of JAZDUA010000208.1, from coordinate 908,609 downwards.
TCGCTACTCCGGCCGGTACTCGCGCCTTCGCCAACATCAAACGCCTCTGCTCGCCTTTGAGAATTACACAATTGGGTGAAAACGGCGCGAGGATTGAAGGCTTTACGGCGCCGGAGCCTCCACATCCGGTCTGCGGAGCGCCCCCCACCCCCACCCCGCGCCGCCCGCGCCCACCCCCGCATCTCCCGGGCGCCTTCTCTTCCCCCGCTTTCGTCTCCACCCTCAATCCCCCGCCGAGTTCCACCGACTGTGGTCACTGCAGTGGCGGACCGGGAGGTCCTAGGATTCGAGACCTGTTAGTGGTGCAAGGATTAGCCGCTGTCTGGAAGAGAATTCTACTATTGCTCTGGTCTCCGTGGTTTTCCGTGGTCTCCTATCATTGTCTGGCAAATGCCAGAACAGTACCCTAAAACAGGCTACGGACCGCGCGCGATATTTCCTTCCTCTTCCTTTCCTCACCCTTTACTTGCACATACGCTTACATGCACTTCATTACCACACACGTTGAGAGCTTAGAGCTTGTCCCGGCTGGGGCGGTACCCTGCTGGTAGAAGATACCGGGATAGAGAAAATTCCGCAAGCCGACGGGTAGGTCGACGCCAGATCTCACCAACTAGCTGGAGAGGAGCACCGCTACTTTCCAATGAAAAAAATACCCACTGCCATTACGGGACAAACTGGCGCATCTGTTGACGCGCCGAGAAACACGAAAGAATCGAAATGGCGATGAAGCTAATCTTACTCCGGTCCCCGTACAGTCTTCTACATTCACCTCGTCCCCGTCCTCGCTCCTGCTCTCACTTCCGACTCGGACCCCCGCGGCCGCTGCCTCAGACCTCCCACCCCTCGCGCAAAACGCAGCGACCCACCTTCAGATTCCTCCCCCGCCCTTGGCGCCGCCCTTCGCGCTGAAGACCGCGGGGGCGGCACGGTCTGGCGCTGTCCTGTCACCACCCGCTTACAGCTCCATCTGGCACGGAGACTGGGAGAGAAGACAGAGTCTCGCTGTGTATCATATAATGCGCTCCTCAAACACGATGCGCCGAGCTTCTTGCTTTCCTCTCGGACAGGGTTAGTGACATCGTGGTTCAAAAATTGCTCGAAATCCATTCCTTCTACAGAACACTCGCCTCTGATTTTTATGTTGAGAGCTGGATGAAAGGAAAATAAAAATAATAAACTGAAGTGCCTGCTAATTACGCGTAGAATTCCATAAAACAAATATGTTAAGAATGCTTGTAGCTTAATTTCACTCATTACAATAAATGCTGAAGGACTGCTTTGAAATAAATAAGAATATTTTAGTAACTTTGGTATGACAATTCAATGATTTTCTATAAGATATGTAGCTTTATTACTTTTTAGCTTTGTTAAAAATTCAGTCGGGCTATGATTTTAAAAAAAAGGAAAATTTGTTGTATATATTTTATTTGTAAAACTATACCTGGCAATGCTCCACAACACATTTTTCATTTCCATCATATCCGAATTACGTGATATATTTATCATAATTCCGGGTTAATCAAGACACTCCCTCAAAATCCTAGAACACCGAATAATGTAAATAAATATTTGTGCAATTCATTACTCTTAATGAACGAAGAGTTCTTTCACATTTCGTGGTTCGCTCAGAGCTACATCTTTTCCTAAACGCCCCCCCTCGCAGGACCTCCAGTTAGACCTCTCGCGTGCGAGGGAAGCGCAGAGCCGAGGGGAAACCGCCATCCCGCAGCGCAGTCCGCAAACACCCAAAGAACTCCGTTTGGAGAAGACCCCTCCGCACACCCACGTGCCCCCGATCCGGCCTTTTACGAGGCAATTCCTCCGCGGAAGCGAAGAAAAATAAGTTTAATAAACTCGCCATCAGCGGTTTACGATTCGGAGAGCGTCTCGCGCAGACGCCTCGTTTTAGATCCGAAGTAGGCAGACGCTGCCGCGGAGCGTAAGCGCGCCCTCGCCAGGTGGCGCCCGCGGGAGGCCGTAGTTACTGCTTACGGATGACGTCAATGCGATAAATGACGCCCTGCATCCCGCGGCCCGCCCCGCCCCGCCCCGCCCCGCCCCGCCCCGCCTCGCCCCGCCTCGCCTCGCCCCGCCCCGCCCCGCCCCGCCCCGAGGGCGATTACTTGCTTTATGAAGGCAGCCTTCGTGCGGCAAAAAGAAGCCTCTTTCCGCGGAACACGCCGCGCGCATTAAAGTGTGGAGACACAAGTTACGATCATCGCGGAAATTCTCTCTCTTCGCTGCCTCTTAAGCAGATTTTCGTTAATGGGGACCGTCCACTGTGACCTCGTGCTTTCGGATTTATTTGAGAATAGGTAATCTGGCTTGACGAAGCACGTTGGAAAAAATTTTCAAAAGACCCAAAGCGACCAAAGGAAAAACGTATCACAAATTTTACATTAATTGTGTGGCAATAAATAAGCAGCGAACGTTTAAAATCTTATTTAATATCATTGAGCATTTGAAGGTGAATATTAGAAGTGTGGTATTTCTAGTGAAAAAAAGAACTGATTGAATAAAGTCTCAAAAGTCTCGGAAGCAAATCACTGAAGTTCACATCCAACACTGATAATACCAGTTTCTCGCACGCAGAACAGAAAAAATGAAAAACTGCAATAAAAAAGGAATTTCATAGTTCTACGAATGAAAGAGGAATGAGACCTCTACCTAGTATCATTTAGCAGTCATCATCATTAAATTGATTCTGTTAAGTTAAAGTAACTTCATTCTAGGAACACTGCCTGAGAGAGAGATTCTGCTGATAAAGTTATCAAATCCTGTAAGGACATTAACAAAAATTTCAGAAAAATATTTTTGTTAGTCTAGTTAACAAAAATCGTACACAGAAACGGACACTAAATTCCTAACTCTCATCAAAATGTTAATTTTCTTTGCCTCTAAGTGGAGAATGCACGTGTGTATGTTATGGAGTTTCACTCCCCCCGGAGCAAAGTGCATCCGAGGGCCTAGGATAGGGCAAGTTTTCCCCGGTTGAGGCCTCGCTATGAAGCAGGGCGTTTATCACTGACCTGGCAGCGCGTGGCAGGGCCCGCGGCTCCTCCGCCGCCCGCGTAAACACAGCGCTCGCCGATTCAAGAGGCTGTTGGCACTCGCTGCCCGAAGGTCGACGCGACGCGACGGACTGAGTCAGGCCTTGTCCCGCCGCGCTGCGCTCGCTCGCTCATGCGTCCACCGGGGGCAGTTCTCAGATTTTTTTTTCTTCCAAAGGAGTCGCGAATTCTCTCGCATAACGGTGAAGAAAAATTTATCTATTCGGTTTCCTTTTGCTTTCTAATTCGCATCAGATGCCGTATCAAAATCTGTACAGCCTGGCCATTCTTTGTTAAGTAGGCAGATTCTATATTTTTGAAGTGAAACAGTTTCTGACAGGAGATAGATACATGATCAGTTAGAGAAGCGTAAGGCAGAAAGTAAATGTTTTCTGATTAAACTAGGAATAGTAGATGAATAGTGATCCTGACCTTCGGAATTTGATTTGTCAATACCTTTACGATGGTGAAAATTCCAAATCGATACGCAATGAAGTGGACAGAATGTTCAGTAAAATTAGATGAAGCCTGTATGTCGTAAAAATGTCCATTAAGCTGATTTTATTACGAATAAAAGTAAATATATATCATTCTCTTTGAAGCACCGGAATGTAATCTATGAATTAAATTGCATATTATTACATGTTATAAATAATGTTGAAAATGATAACGAAGTGCTCAAGCCAGCGACCTAAAGAAAATATTTTTTTTTTCCTTCACAAAATATTTTTCCATACGAATTCATATTCTTGAGTCTTTGTAGTTTCCCGTTTTACTGTAACGCGCGGGGCAATCTGGCACCCACATTATTTCTTCCTAATGAATTCCTTGAGACCTAGCGCTTTGTTCCTTCGAAATCTACGCTCATACACGCTCTCTGATTTATTTACAAACACAATGTCGTAATATTATTATTACCATACGTATTACGTCTTAATTTTTATAGCTCATTTGATGAATTATAAACAAGGTGATAAAATTAAAAAAAAAAAAAGAAAAACAGTGATTTATCATTTCCTTTGCCTTTATTATAATCAAAATAAAATACCTCATTCTTTGTTCGTACTTAGTGCATTGGTTTCACCAGCAAGTCATTTTTACTAATAACAGAAGATTCAGATTATGTAAAACTTTATGGTAAGTAAAAAAATAAAAGTCGGCTAATTAAGCAAAGCAACCACCAAAATATTGTTTTCGCCTCGACAATTTGTGTGTTGATTTCCTCCGTTCCCAGGTTAGAATGCTCATCCGTACTATTTAAAACGCCCCACCCATATCACTCATTGAGTATGTTTGGAGGGCCGGGCGCTCTCCCGCTGCGCCGCCACCCACCCGCACCTCTCCTTGGGGGGCGGGCTTATCTCACCCGCCCCTCTCGTGCTCGCCCGCCCCGTCCCCGCGCCGCCCCGCCCCGCCCCCGCGCGGGCCCGCAAGAGCAGATCGCCGGCGAATCCGGCCATAAACTCACGCGAACCCAGTAAACGGCGTAAGATATGCGCATAATCACGGGGCGTATCTCGGCGCGACGCCGATTCCAAGAACCGGCGGCGGCGGCGGCGGCGGCGCAACAGCGCGATCGATGAAGCGGCGTGCGGCCTCCCCGGCCTCCACCAGCCGCCACACGGCATCCGTCCTCGTTCTCGTCTCGCTGGCTCCTCCTCGCGCAGATACTAGGCAGTCGCCCGGCCTGCTGAGAAGTCATGTACGTCATGTCACTGTCGCAGTCTACCTCTTATGTCAGACGCTTAGTTGTCGCTTCCATACGGACGCACCTTCTGACATTTACCATCCTCGTCGAAACCCTGCCACCGCCATGTGCGTTGTGTTTCCCAGCCCAACTGCCGTGATTATCTTCAGTACGGCGCATTGCTCTTCTCCGATCCGCAGAATGCAGTTATTGCGTATTCAGCTTGTAGAATGCGAACGCACTGTGAAATTCAACGTTAACTTCGCCTTTTCGCGAAGCCAAACTCATTCTGTCCTCGTCTTCTTTATCACTGATTACCGCACCATCTCCTCTCTCCTGTGCGTCTCGTTTGACACCCCCCCCTCAGCCCATCCGTCAGCTCGCGGCAATCGCCCCCGTTTTCCGCCTTGCCCCTGCGCCGCCGCCGCCGCGCTCGCTCGCTTGCTCGCCCGCCAGGTGGCGCTAAATATACCAGCGGGCGAATCTGACAGGCGTCGGGGGCCGCGGCGTGCCGAATGCTTGGCCCTCCCGCTGTCGCCCGCGCGTCTTATTACAACACATCAAAGCTTCACTAAAAATACAGACGCGCTCCGCGGCGGCAACCGCGCTCGCGCCCGCCCGCCCGCCTTCACCGCCGCCGCCGCCACTCCCCCGGAGGCCGCGCCGCCCCCGCATCGTACATCCGCTGCCCCCGCCCCGCCCCGCGCCCGAGCACGGCCACCCGCTCCGCTCCGCTCGCGAAGCACTCGCTCTCTCCCGCGCGAGGAGGCAACGCGCGCGGGAAAATTGTCACGTCGGCCGCGATGTGCTGGTTGCGCCCCCCCCCCCCCCGGCGAGCCCGATATAGGCGCGCGAGCATAAATTACTTTGAGCGACGGCCGCGCCGGGGGAGGGCGGCGAGTTGGCGGTCTGACGCCCGGCGGCGGGCTCGCGCCCCCCTCCTCGCCGTCGCCACCCTCACCGCCGCCGCCACCGATTCCTTCTCTCGCTGCTCCCCCCCCCCCCGCCGAATTTTCGCCGCGTTCCCTCGCCCCGCCCCTTCGGCGGAGGCAGTAAATCAGCGCGAGGTGCTCGTCGAGGTAATAGCCGCGCAGCACCGCGGCGGCGCCACAAAAAGGAGCAGCCCAGCGGCGGCCCAGCGGCGGGCGGGGCGGGCGGGGCGGGCGGGGCGGGCGGGGCGGGCGGGGCGGGCGGGGCGGGCGGAGCGGCCCGGAATTCCTATTACGATCGTTAATTCCGAATAAATTAGGGGATCATGTTCTGCCTCGCAATCCATTACGAGCCAAATCGATATTTCGACACTCGGGCCGCCGCGCCGCCGCCGACGTGCTGCACGCGCGTCCGGCCGCCTCGGCCGCCGGCGCCCGGGAGCTACCGGCGGCGCTGGAGGAAGGGAGGGGAGGGCAGCGCTCGGGGGCGGAGCCTCGTGCTTACGGCGGCGCATTTAGAAGTACACCGCGCCTTGGCAGAGACTAATTACCCCCTCCTGTTCTCCAGGAGAGCGGAATAAGGGGGAAACTCCAGTTGCGTTCGAGGCATCAAAACCAGGATCCATCTATTGCTTTTCAATTTTCTCATATATTTCAGAAAATATTACCATAGATACTGTATTTACTTAATTATCATTTCCATTGTCTTCATAAAATGATTCGGCCATTGAATTACCTTTTATGAATTTTTAAAAATGTATAATAATGCAATTTTTGGTACAGTTAATGGATTGCGTTGCCAAATCTGCGTAGGCTAAGTACGTTTATTATGAATGAGATAATCAGTTATGAGAATTACTGAATTAAAGAGCATCTTTTTCTAATCAAAAAGGAACTACAATTGGACTATTCTTTCATTCTGTATTTTAGACGAATGAATTTGAAAATTTTATTGAGATCTTTGGGCGCGTCAGACAAAATCCCTCGAAGCCACTGTATTTAAGTGTCAACGGTTGACAGTAGTTGTGTAAACTATTGTACGCCCCCTGTCAGGAACGTCGAGGAAGACACCTACTACTTTATCACTCAGCCCCATTTCCCCGCAGCTTCTCAGGAATAACGTGAATGCCACATCGTCTGAGTTTCAGCTCTCACAGTCAGGGTGGCAAGCCTGAAGAGTCATCACTTGTCGTCATTCAACTCGCACATTCCTTACGCACTCCGAAAATACTCTCTTCAGATTGTCACTGAGCAATTTCATGAATACCGTTTTCTCAAGTACTCTTCTTCACAAACAATTAGACAATTTCTTACGATATTGTTCTCCATTAATGTTTAAAGACGTAGTTGCAAGTAAACACATCGACATGTAAACACAACTTGTAGACTTGTAAACATTGTAAACTAACTATATTGTAAGTCTCAGATAGGAAAAAATTATTAACATTAAAAAGGTTAGAAGGTAAGTTGTATAGAGACATGAAGTGTGTGACCAAAATGAAAAATTAAGAAAAAAGTAAATGCACGAAATATATTTAACTTTTTATAGAAGTTAAAAACTAGCAATCACACGAAATATACTTTCTATAATTTCAAAACTATTGATCCAGAACTAACATGACTTATTATTTTTTAATGCAAAAGGGATTAAATATGGCAAAATCTAACAATTAAGTTCGATTGAATTTATTGATGAATTAAATCAGCTTGATTTCATCCTATTCACATTCCATCTTATTTTCTTGATCCGTCAAATGTCCCACTTCCTAATGAAAGGAATAATTCATCTCTAAAAGGTACGACACACAACGCCAAATATATTATTTTCTAGTGTATTACATTCTCTTTATTTAACTCACTACATTTTTTTTTCTAATTTCTTTATTTCACGTCAAACCATTGGTAAATTCTCACTCCCACCTGTGCACAATCTCATCAATATGAACTGTTATTTCCAAAATTCCAATTCAAGTTGTTCTCCGTCCAGGGAGATCTCACGAGTACTCACACGTGCCGACTTGGAGTGGCACGGGCTGAGCAGCAAGCAGAAGGTGGACGATCACGCAAGCAGACTACGAAAGTACTTGGGTCCCCCACTAGTAAGAGGTCCCCCAATATTTTGTTACCAAATATGAAGATTTTTTTCACAAATGTATCAGGGTTTACGATTCCATTAACGATACACAAAAACTAATTTAATCCATGTTTTAAATAATAGATAATGTAGTATAGAAACAAATTTTCTGCATGGAAAGAAACAATGAAAGTTATTTTAAAGTACATTACTATATGTTTACATTCTTTATCATTGTAATATATTTGTAAACTGAAAGATTCTAGTTGCATTTCCATAATGATGATGGTTACACAAATTCACAACTTCAATTCTGTTCGGGGTCCCGCTTCCTTCGGCGATGCTTGGGGACCAGGAGGGTATTAATCCGCGTCTGGCAGGAATCTTCCGCGCGCGCTGCTGTCGCGCGCATTGTCTCAAGCGCGCGACGGGCGAGCGACATTCGCGCGGCCCCGAAATAGACGCCGCGCCGGAATGCGGGGACCCCATGTGCGGCGGCGGCCGTCACGGGTTGACGGGCGGCACTGCCTCCGAAATATCCACCGCCGACGCAGGCTCTATCACAGCCGCCACGCCGTTCGCCGCTCAATCCGCCGACGAGGTACTACGCCAACCCTCGTTTCACATCGAGGATCACAAGACAACAGGGCATTTGTTCATGTGATTGCTTCAGTTTTCACAGCTACGACTGTTAGCGTACCTAGGGTGATCATATTTACATTACACTTTTAAACCTTTTTTTAAAACATTGTCCCCGTTCTATCAATAATCTACCTACATCTTCGAATTGTGATTCGAGGAACAAGACAGCCAACATTGACATCACTCTCCAGAAACTGATAATATCTATTGTAAAACCGGTCAACGCGGATTCAGTTTGTTTATTATCGAAATTGTCAAGCCACGCCATCGAGCTGTTTCTTTAGATGCATTAAGGTAACTGAGGCCCGGGGACTGTCAGTCATCGTCACCGACACGTTGCCACCGCTCGAGCCCTGTAACCTGCCAGCACCACCTCAATGCCAGGGCCGCCGTTTTTGCCCCCCCCCCCCCCCCCCCCCTCGCTGCATTTGCCACTTCCCCCGGCCGAGTTGTCAGCACCGCTGCCACCGGAGAAGCCATCCGCCGCCGCCGCCGCCGCCGCCGCCGCCGGGTCGTGCAATAACTCGGGGCAGCCGAACGGCGGGCAGGGCGTCATTACGGGCGACCGGCGGCGCGCAATTAACAGGAGCTATAGGCCCCGCGTAAACGGCTCACGCGCGCTCTAACGAGCCCGTTAGGCCGCGCCACCGCCGCCCGGCGCGGCGCCCAAGCGGCCTCCGCGGCGGCGGGCGGCGGCGCACCTGCGGAAACGCGCCCCCGCCCCCGCCGCCGCCCTGTAATTTGACCCCGCGCGCGCGCCGGGCGCCGCCGGTAGCCGCCTCGCCCCCCCCCCCCCCCCGCCCCCGCACCGCGCCTTCCCGGCGCCGGCCAACGGGAGGAAACGACCCAAGTGCTGCAGTTTTGGAACACGTTGTTTCAAAGAGTAAATGTGTGGTCTTGACTGAATGAAGGAATCTGTGTAATATAGGGGTTGAGAAAATGAAGTTTTCGTTTGTAACAGAAAAAGGTGGAATTGGTGGAAAACGGCGAGTCAAAGGATGAGGCACGGGGAGCTGAATTAGCAGTTACTGCAAATGAGGATTTTTTTTACCGAATAATCTATGTATATGTCATTTTCGTTGACAGGTTTGTAAAGTAATGGTTAGTAAGTTTATAATAAAGTGTAACTGAGAATAAATCAGGAGACATTCTGAGAAAAAGATTAAAAATCTTCTATTAAAAGCTGTACCATGAATTCGAGTTAATAGCTAAGCAAATATTAACTTGAGGTGATTAAACGTGAAGTATAGCCAGTTTTTTCTTATGTACTTTTGAAAAGCATTTCTAGCAAGTTACTGGACAAGGCAGTCTGTATGCAATCCATACAATAAAAAATACCATAGAATAGTGAAATATGTCATTTCATTTCATTTTGAGATGAGGTTAGTAATATTTTTAACAAGATATTTCATCACAAAACAATCATTGAAAGCTCGTAGGTAATAAATAGTTCGCGTTTATCGTTGAGTAAATAAATACTTTACAAAGTATCATTCAAAGAAGTAACTTAATTTTTTCCGAAAAACTAAATATTCATAACTAATAGCGGTATATTTTCTGCTGATTTTCTCATAAGATACGCTGTGCCGCTTGCAAGGTTTGCAGAATAAACTGTTCCAGGACTTGAAACATTAACATAATCTGCATGTACCGTCATAGAGAATTATACTTCTGAAATATTACGACTGGAATCCCTGAAACGGTAGACCCATAATAAACGTAAAGTTTTGGAAAACATTTCACGGTCAATGTCCTCAAAATACCATCAAAGCTGATTATAATTATAGAAGAAGTAATGACAGTCCAAGCACGCGCAGTCAAAGTCTTCTGGGAATCCAATTTCTCGTTTAGAGCAAAACCATAAAACAAATGAGCGTCCCCCGGCCGGCACAGATCACATTACACATCAACATGCCTACGTCATGGACCAAAGTAAACGTCGACTCATGAAAACATTCCGAAAACTGTCGAGTTGGCATCCAGCATTAACAGCTTTCCCGACCGCATTTTTCATGCAAAGCGAACATAAAACGTCTCGCCCGTCCGACCGCTATAGACCTATGAATTAACGCGAATACTTTTCCTCAGCGAGCGAACGCCTCGGGTCGGGACACGCGCGAAACGGTAAACTTCGAACATTGTGCTCCAATGTTTGCGAAGGCCGTGACAAGTGGCGACGAAGAGGGGCCCCCGGCGCAACGGGGCATTTCGCGGCGGGGCCCGGGGGGGGGGGGGGCTCGGGGGGGCCCGGGGGCCACGGAGCGCGCACGCGCCCCCGCCCTGCATCCCCCACCTCGCATTCTTCCTATAAATAAACGTTTCGGGATTAACAGCGGCGTAAACCCCGGCCACTTGCAACGCGCTCGTAACCGCAGCTGAGTTAAGACCCAAATATTGCGCGCCCGCCGGCCCGCCACGCTCGCTCCCCGCTGCGCCGTCGCTCCGCACGCCCCGCGCCTCCCCGCTCCTCCCCTCCCCGCCCGCCCCGCCCCGCCCCGCCGCTCGGTCTAAAATAATAATGCCCGACCGCTCCGGCCGAAATTTAAACCTTTCCTCTAATACAAACTTGTCCTGTTTTGATTGAACCGTTCGAAGCCCCATGTGCTTTTTCCTCTCCCGAATGCATAATTCTTAAATATAGCCCTGGAGTTAAAACGCACAGTCCATAAGACATAAACCTCACCCACTTCGTGAGCGAGAAATGTTTACGACAGAAGCAAAAAA